>BDMU01000112.1:52500-102500 GCA_002217815.1 Seriola quinqueradiata | reverse complement strand
TTGTTCAACATCTCTGCATGTGTACGTCTCTTCATAGAGGCCCAGGCTTCACTGTTGTCATCATGTGCTTCATTTCTGTTGCTGCAGTCCAACTGCTCCACTGAAAACTGACGGTTCGGATTTATACAAGTTTGTTTTGGCTTCAAGTTAACTGGATGTTTTTCCAACTTATTTCTGTTCAAACTGTGAACCATGTAGCCATGTAGCATAAATCTATGGCTTTATGACTTGAACCCCAGAGAGAAAAATATTGTCCTGAAATCACATATTCTGGTCAAACATGGAGAAAGTGACGTGATATTTAAAGAAGGCTCCTGTCGTCTCCCTGGTGTTCTTCATTTTTCCCCTCAGGAGCAGCCTCACATGAGCCAGATGGCATCTCGAGTTGCTAGTTCAAATCCACACACACACACACACACACACACACACACACACACACACACACACACACTGACATCTTTCTTCTCATCCAGGAGCAATTCTCGGAGGTGCTGGACGCCATGTTTGAGTTGAGGGTTCAGCCCCAGGAGCACGTCATCGACCAGGGAGACGATGGAGACAACTTCTATGTCATAGAGAGGTAGGAGGCGGGAACCTGAGCTGGTCATTAAAGGGGGGGGGGGGGGTCAGTGTGTTTCAGTGAGTTTCGACTGGAAGAGGAGAGAGGACAGTGTTTTACTGTCACTGCAGAGATGACGAGTGTGTTTGATAAAGATGTCCCTGTATGACATTTACTGCCGCAGTCATTTGTTTGAGGCTGGACTTTGTGGGGGGGTTAAATTAAATTGTGTTCATTTACATAATTTACATAAACAGAGGAGTAGAAATATTAAAGAGTTCAGTCAAGTACAGTTCCATCAGTTACAGGTTGCAGGATCTCCACACAGGTGAATCTAAGTTTCTAAAAGCTTTTAATTACTGTTGTAGTTCAATAATAATAATGATAATAATAAGAAACTTCATTTGTACAGCACCTTTCATACAAGAAATGTAGCACAAAGAAATGACATGCACAAAGTGCTTCACATGAAAAGTCAAAATGAACATAAAACATTAAAAACATAAATTTTAAATGAGATTGAATAATAATAAATAAATAATAATTTAAAAAGTGATTCTATAGAAAGCATAAAATCAGTAAGACATCAATACTTATAACGACATTTAAAAAGTGCTGAGCAAAGGGAAGAGAGAAGATCTATGTATGTCTCTCTATTATCTCTATCTAATTCCTATAAAAGCCACATATTGCTGATGTGAACTGCTGTAGTTCATCAGGTCGCCTCTTCATGAGAAAAACTGACACTATAAAAATGAATAATATTCATCAGTCTGCAGGAAACTGTTCATGACAGTAACAACGTCTGCAGCTCCTCCAGTGTCACAGGTGGAATAAAACACTGAAGGTTTGAATGCTGAAACAACGGAGGCTGCTGTAATCAGCCTCCACTGAGAGGAGTTAACCGGTCACAGTCCAGCTGATTACTTGACATAAAACAAAGATGGCGGCTTCTGACCTCTGCCACCACAGAGAGAACAGACCCAGCAGTGTGGGGCTGCTCATGGTTTGTCCCTCCACAGCCTCCATCATTCTTGGCCCGGCACATATCAGTCCAGCACAGAGGGTCAGTCCACTTGTTGTGTGCTATCTGTCCTTCCGCACACACAGTGTCTAACACAGCGGGTGTCTTACAGGAGACACGCCATGACCTTTAAGAGCAGCACGCCTGCCTGCTCATATACTGTCGCGGGGTTTCCCCTGGCCTGTCGCAGGCGACGGCGGGAGCTAATGTCACCAGCAGGGTGGGGTGTGAGCGCAGACACAGAGATGGAGGGATAAAGAAAAGGAAAAGAAAAGCAGGAAAGAAAACAGGACAGAGAAACACATTGTTTTTAATCTCTTTATTGTCATTAAACGTTGTCCATACATCTCCTCTGCGTTCCTGCTGGAGAAACATAATGTGAGCCAACAATAGAAACACATTAATCTCTGCTGTCAGCTGTGAGAGCTGCTGCTGCTGTTCTGTGTTATTGATGATATTCACACAACGAAACCTCCACAACCTCCTGATGAGGCGTAAAAGAGACTGAAAGCATAACTGTACCCTCCAAGCCTCTACTCATACATGTGTACTACAAATACATGTGTACTACAAATACATGTGTACTACTGATATATGAGGACCTGCCTTCACACAGAAACCTGAACCATTGTGTTCTGAAGCCTTGAGGAAAGGAAGGAACTGGAATTTACCCAGAATCCCTCAGGAAGAGCAGTAAATATATAAGGGAGGGGCTGATATGTAAATGATGTGAGGAGGATACTCAGTTCTGATTGGCTGTAACCACACAAGTTAATTTGAATGTGTTAATGTTCGAACTAAAAGTCATCACTAGTATCCACTGTTGACTTTTCCTCGATGTCTCTGCTGTTGCTAACATCCTTCTGCTAACACTGAAAGCTCCTGGTTAAGACATCACTGAGGCTCACAACACAACACACACACACTTCAAAATGCACCAGCCTTGTTCTTATTTCTTTACTAATTCACAATTGTGTGAGTTTAAACTTTTCGTTATTTATTAAGAAGTAAAATGGGTGAAAAAGAATGTTCTTCTTGTTCTTGGCTCAGATTGACTGTGTGAAGTTTATCAATGGTCTCAGCTTTTCACATACAGAGAACAAGCAGCCCAGTGTTTTAAACTGAGCTCAGCTAACCCACGACACAAGCGATCATCGTCCCCATCACCGTGGTAACCGTGGTAATCCAGTCAAACTAATTCTTCACCAGCGACCACACAGCCAATGGGAGGAAAGGCTGTCTTTCAAAATGACTGGTTAATCTACAATGCTGCTAATAACCTTCACCAGGTTTAATCCGGGGGGGGGGGGGGGTAATACTGACTATCAGTAACATATGATGATGTACATACAGACATAGAACAGTGTTGAATAGAACTACACACAGACTAACAGACTGTGTCCGGAGGCCACTGATCATCTGTAATTAGTGTGTTTGAACCAGTCAGTGGATCAATAAACTAAACACCAGCTCCTCTTCACTTTGGACCAATTAAGGAAATCAATCATTAATTTGTTTTTCCTTTTAGCTTTAATTCTTGATGCTTGCCCTGTTTCCTGTTAATGTTTTTCTCTGTTGCTTTCTCTCTCTTCAGGGGGGTGTATGACATCGTGGTATTAGGAACATGTGTGGGTCAGTATGATAATAAGGGCAGCTTCGGGGAGCTGGCTCTCATGTACAACACGCCACGTGCCGCCACCATCATCGCCACCCAGGAGGGGGCGCTATGGGGACTGGTAAGAACAAAGAGCCCAGACTAGAGGGAGGTGTGACACTCTGTGTTAGTACTGATGTAGAGAGCACTCTGATGAAGGTTGATCATGTGCAGCTCAGTCACTGGTTGAATGTTGGAGCTCAGTTGTTCTGCTTCTGAATGGAGCGTCTTCTCTATGAATGGAGCTGTGAGCTGTGATTGCTGCTGCGACAGCTCCCCCGTGTGGTAGAGAGGGGGAGCACAGTCAGAGAGGAGCTGTTTGCTTACTCCTTTTTGTTTCCTGTTTGTTTACCTTTTTTGTTTCTGTTTGTTTACTCTTGTTTGTTTCTTGTTTGTTTACTCTTGTTTGTTTACTCCTGTTTGTTTTAGGACCGCGCCACATTTCGTAGACTCATCGTGAAGAACAACGCCAAGAAGAGGAGGATGTATGAGTCGTTCATTGAGTCTGTGCCCTTACTCAAATCACTGGAGGTGAGTTCACAGCTTAGCCACTCAGCTAACAGCTAACAGCAGCTACTACACACTGGGAAGAGTTGATGAGGGATAAAGTTCTCACTCTTTAAGAAAATGATGGTTTTAATTCTGGTGAGAACAAAAGTACTTTAGTTACTTATATTCTACATCAGCAGCATTTCACCACAACACTGTGTTTATACAGTCACTGTGGTTTAAACTGAGAGTGGTCAAAAGCAGAGCAGACAGAGAATGAAGGAGTGACTCCCTGCTCCTCCCTGCTCCTCCTGAGTTTCTCCTCCTCTTCTCTCCAGGCGACAGAGAGGATGAAGATCGTGGATGTATTAGGAGCGAAGCAGTTCTCAGATGGTGAACGCATCATCGCACAGGTGAGACACAGACACAGCTGAGATGATGTCTCACGTCTCACACAGAGCAGTTTTAATAAGTTGTGTGTTTCTCCTCAGGGAGACAGAGCTGAGTGCTTCTTCGTCGTAGAGTCTGGGGAGGTGAAGATCATGATGAAGAGTAAAGTAAGTCACCTGCTTTAATTTGAGGATTTTACCTGAAGGTGAATGTATTTCTCTGTTCCCTCCAGTTCTCCTCTACAGCTGTGCAGCTGTCTCTTCTCTGTTGGTTCAGATGTTTCAGTTGAATCAGTATAACAGCTGATTCATTCTTTACCAGTTCATCTCAGTGCAGACGATCTCGTCAGTGACGACCTTCGCTCCCCGATAAAAACCACCACAGTACAACAGTGTTTTAGGTTTTGCCTAGCAACAGCAGGAATCACAGTAGTCTGTTAGCGGCTTCTCATTCTCGCTTGGTGGTTCCTCACCTTTAATCCTCTCCTCTGCCCCCCCCCCCCCCCCCCCCCTGCCCCCCCCCAGACGAAGGCGGATCATGCAGACAATGCGGAAGTGGAGATAACGCGCTGTAGCAGGGGTCAGTACTTTGGGGAGCTGGCCCTGGTCACTAACAAGCCCCGAGCTGCCTCAGCCTACGCAGTCGGCAGCGTCAAGTGTTTGGGTAAGAACTCCTCACACTCCTCACACTCCTCACACTCCTCACACTCCTCACACTCCTCACACTCCTCACTCCTCACACTCCTCACACTCCTCACACTCCTCACACTCCTCACACTCCTCACACTCCTCACACTCCTCACACTCCTCACACTCCTCACACTCCTCACACTCCTCACACTCCTCACACTCCTCACTCCTCACACTCCTCACACTCCTCACACTCCTCACTCCTCACACTCCTCACACTCCTCACACTCCTCACACTCCTCACACTCCCACACTCCTCACACTCCTCACACTCCTCACACTCCTCACACTCCTCACACTCCTCACACTCCACACTCCTCACACTCCTCACACTCCTCACTCCTCACACTCCTCACACTCCTCACACTCCACACTCCTCACACTCCTCACACTCCTCACACTCCTCACACTCCTCACACTCCTCACACTCCTCACATCCACACTCCTCACACTCCTCACACTCCTCACACTCCTCACACTCCTCACACTCCTCACACTCCTCACACTCCTCACACTCCTCACACTCCTCACACTCCTCACACTCCACACTCCTCACACTCCTCACACTCCTCACACTCCTCACACTCCTCACACTCCTCACACTCCACACTCCTCACACTCCTCACACTCCTCACACTCCTCACACTCCTCACACTCCTCACACTCCTCACACTCCACACTCCTCACACTCCTCACACTCCTCACACTCCTCACACTCCTCACACTCCTCACACTCCTCACACTCCTCACACTCCTCACACTCCTCACACTCCTCACACTCCTCACTCCTCACACTCCTCACACTCCTCACTCCTCTCACTCCTCACACTCCTCACACTCCTCACTCCTCACACTCCTCACACTCCTCACACTCCTCACACTCCTCACACTCCACGCTCTCACACTCCTCACACTCCTCACACTCCTCACACTCCTCACACTCCTCACACTCCTCACACTCCTCACACTCCTCACACTCCTCACACTCCTCACTCCTCACACTCCTCACACTCCTCTCACTCCTCACACTCCTCACACTCCTCACTCCTCACACTCCTCACACTCCTCTCACTCCTCACACTCCTCACACTCCTCACACTCCTCACACTCCACACTCCTCACACTCCTCACACTCCTCACTCCTCACACTCCTCACACTCCTCACACTCCTCACACTCCACACTCCTCACACTCCTCACACTCCTCACACTCCTCACACTCCTCACACTCCTCACACTCCACACTCCTCACACTCCTCACACTCCTCACACTCCTCACACTCCACACTCCTCACACTCCTCACACTCCACACTCCTCACACTCCTCACACTCCTCACACTCCTCACACTCCTCACACTCCTCACACTCCTCACACTCCTCACTCCTCACACTCCACTCACACTCCTCACACTCCTCTCACTCCTCACACTCCTCACACTCCTCACACTCCACACTTCCTCACACTCCTCACACTCCTCACACTCCTCACACTCCTCACCACTCCACACTCCTCACACTCCTCACACTCCTCAGTCCTCACACTCCTCACACTCCTCACACTCCTCACCACTCCTCACACTCCTCACACTCCACACTCCTCACACTCCTCACACTCCTCACACTCCTCAGTCCTCACACTCCTCACACTCCTCACACTCCACACTCCTCACACTCCTCACACTCCTCACACTCCACACTCCTCACACTCCTCACACTCCTCACACTCCTCACACTCCTCACACTCCTCACACTCCTCACACTCCTCACACTCCACACTGCCTCACACTCCTCACACTCCTCACACTCCTCACACTCGCCACACTCCTCACACTCCTCACACTCCTCACACTCCTCACACTCCTCACACTCCTCACACTCCTCACACTCCTCACTCCTCACACTCCTCACACTCCTCACACTCCTCACACTCCTCACACTCCACACTCCTCACACTCCTCACACTCCTCACTCCTCACACTCCTCACACTCCTCACACCTCCTCACACTCCTCACACTCCTCACACTCCTCACACTCCACACTCCTCACACTCCTCACACTCCTCACACTCCTCACACTCCTCACACTCCACACTCCTCACACTCCTCACACTCCTCACCAACTCCACACTCCTCACACTCCTCACACCCCTCACACCCCTCACACTCCTCACACTCCTCACACTCCTCACACTCCACACTCCTCACACTCCTCACACTCCTCACACTCCTCACACTCCTCACACTCCTCACACTCCTCACACTCCTCACACTCCACACTCCTCACACTCCTCACACTCCTCACACTCCACACTCCTCACACTCCTCACTCCTCACACTCCTCACACTCCTCACTCCTCTCACTCCTCACACTCCTCACACTCCTCACTCCTCACACTCCTCACACTCCTCACACTCCTCACACTCCTCACACTCCACGCTCCTCACACTCCTCACACTCCTCACACTCCACACACTCCTCACACTCCTCACACTCCTCACTCCTCACACTCCTCACACTCCTCTCACTCCTCACACTCCTCACACTCCTCACTCCTCACACTCCTCACACTCCTCTCACTCCTCACACTCCTCACACTCCTCACACTCCTCACACTCCACACTCCTCACACTCCTCACACTTCCTCACTCCTCACACTCCTCACACTCCTCACACTCCTCACACTCCACACTCCTCACACTCCTCACACTCCTCAGTCCTCACACTCCTCACACTCCTCACACTCCTCACACTCCTCACACTCCTCACACTCCACACTCCTCACACTCCTCACACTCCTCACACTCCTCAGTCCTCACACTCCTCACACTCCTCACACTCCACACTCCTCACACTCCTCACACTCCTCACACTCCTCACACTCCACACTCCTCACAACTCCTCACACTCCTCACACTCCTCACACTCCTCACACTCCTCACACTCCTCACACTCCACACTCCTCACACTCCTCACACTCCTCACACTCCTCAGTCCTCACACTCCTCACACTCCTCACACTCCTCACTCCTCACACTCCTCACACTCCTCACACTCCTCACACTCCTCACTCCTCACACTCCTCACTCCTCACACTCCTCACACTCCTCACACTCCTCACACTCCTCACACTCCTCACACTCCACACTCCTCACACTCCTCACACTCCTCACACTCCTCAGTCCTCACACTCCTCACACTCCTCACACTCCACACTCCTCACACTCCTCACACTCCTCACACTCCTCACACTCCTCACTCCTCACACTCCTCACACTCCTCACACTCCTCACACTCCTCACACTCCTCACACTCCTCACACTCCACACTCACTCACACTCCTCACACTCCTCACACTCCTCAGTCCTCACACTCCTCACACTCCTCACACTCCACACTCCTCACACTCCTCACACTCCTCACTCCTCACACTCCTCACACTCCTCACACTCCTCACTCCTCACACTCCTCACACTCCTCACACTCCTCACACTCCTCACACTCCTCACACTCCTCACACTCCTCACACACTCCTCACTCCTCACACTCATGGTGTTGGATGTATTAATACACATATCTTATACACAGATATTATAGTAATGATAATAGTCATATCTTTGAGTGTTTCCATCAGTGAATGTGAGAATATTTCTATTTTCAAATTGTTTTATTATAAAATATTTTTTTCTGTTACTTTGAGCTCATTGATGAAGCTGTTGTTTAATCAGTGAAACTTCATTAATAATATTTAAACCACTCGAGCCACAACAAGCTGAGTGTGTTCATGTTGAACTGTCACAGGAAATATCAAGTGGTATTTGAGTTGTGATGGATTGTGTGTGTGTGTGTGTGTGTGTGTGTGTGTGTGTGTGTGTGTGTGTGTGTGTGTGTGTGTGTATATATGTGTGTGTGTGTGTGTGTGTGTGTGTGTGTGTGTGTGTGTGTGTGTGTGAAGGCTGTTCAGTAATTATGTCTGTTTTAAAGTGGCTCCATTAATTCAGCCTGTATAGGTGAAGAGCTCTTCATATTTGAACACAGTGTTTGTTTTATTCTCTCCCTCCCTCTCTCCCCTGCTCGTTCTCTCTCTCTCTCTCTCTCCCTCTTCTCTCTCTCTCCTCTCTCTCTCTCTCTCTCTCTCTCTGTCTCTCTCTCCCTCTCCCTCTCTCTCTCTTTCTCTCCCTCCCTCTCTCCCTCTTTTCTCTCTCCCCCTCCCTCTCCCTCTCTCTCTCTGTCTCCCTCTCTCTCTCCCTCCCTCTCTCTCTCTCTCTCTCTCTCCCTCTCTCTCTCCCCGCCCCCCTTCTCTCTCTATTCTCTCTCCTTCAGTGTGAACAGTCAGTGACTCAGTTCATGTTCAGTTACTGTTTCCTGAACTGACCGTGATTTAAACAGCAGCTTGACTCTGCAGCTGTCCCTTCCACTCTTCTATTGGTCCTGTCCTGTTGCAGATGTAAACACCCCCCCCTCCCCCCCCCCCCCCCCCCCCCCAGCCTCGTTAATGTGTCAGTGAATCATCTGTCTTCAGTCTGAATGTGTTTGTTCTGTTTTAAACATGCTGCTGTTCCTTCACACTCTGACATTTCAACAACAATGAGCTCAGCTTTCTTCTGTTGTGACACTTAATGCATCAGCAACTGAAATGAACCTCTCTCTCCCCCCCCCCCCCCCCTCTCCCCCCCTCTCTCTCTGCAGTAATAGACATCCAGGCGTTCGAGCGCCTCCTGGGCTCCTGTAAGGAGATCATGAAGAGGAACATCGCCCACTATGAGGAGCAGCTGGTGGCTCTGTTCGGCTCCAGCATGGACCTGAGAGACTGAGCCTCCCACAACACCTCCGTGCCTTCTACTACACACACACACACACACACACACACACACACACACACACGCACACACGCACACACACACACACACACACACACACACACACGCACAACCATGCCCTCTCTCACATCATGCAGTGGCTATACAGACTCACAACAAGCTTTACACAGCCATGCAAACACATGACTCACACAGTATGAACACACACACACACACTGATCCCTATATAGGCACTGAGAGATACCCACTTCACTTAGTCTGCTCACCCTCGTGCACATACTAGCTCAACACACTCCGTGATAAGCTCACACACACACACACACACACACACACACACACACACACACACACACACACACACAGCTAGCTAAGGCCACACACGTGTTTGAGCCAGCTCCAACCTCTCAGTATGAATGTCTTTGCTGCAATGACCTTACTACAGGTAGAGCAGTGTAAAGACATTACACACACACACACACACACACACTCACACACTCCTCATGTTTAAAAACACCAACATCATGCTTCATATGTGCAGGCTTTGCATTCACACAAGCACTTAAACAACTCAAGGTTGTTCCAACGAGCCTCAGCCAAGGACACATCAACACACACACACACACACACACACACACACACACACACACACACACACAGGGTACAGACACACATAGGCGACCACACTTGCAAAAACGGACACATTGTGGTAAAATGGAGAGAAAAACTTTAAAAATCTCTGAAAAGGAAAACGAATCAAAAATGCAAAAAAAAAAAAAAGTTTAAAGAACAGAGAAGTTTTAGAATCGTTTTATGAAGATAAAAACAGAAGCTTTGATAAAACATTATTTAAATAAAAAAAAGTGTTTCCTCTTCAGGAGGCTGGGGTGCAGACCTTTGTGAGCGCGCTCCGTTTCTTCCTCTACTGTTGTTGATTGAGTTGAATTGAGTTAGTGCTGGTGATCATTGCAGTACCACAGAAGAAGCAGTGAAAACAATAACAACCCTACGTTTTCTGGGCCATTGTTATTCTGTCATTGACGCCACACTTCATTGTATTGAATTAATTATTAATGTATTGTTATTATATATTCATTTATTATTTTTGTTTTGCTTTGACCAATCCTGATAAATTTACCATCCATCTCTGACAAAATGTAAAAACAGAAAAAATTCTAATAAAAACAATAGTGCTTATTTCTCCTTGATTATCCTTGAATGAGTTGTCCTGGATAAAAAACTGAAAAAATAAAGCAAACATTTTGTTAAGTTTGTCTCGTTGTTGCATCTTTACTCAAACTCGGTGAAAAGTGTTTGTGATGTGTTGCAGTTTCCGACGGCAGCAGATTCACAACGTGACGAACCTTCAATCTGAAACACACAGCGAGGGTCACAGACTGTGTCCGTCCAAGACTTAGAGGAACTCATTCACGTCTCTATATCCTCCAGGGCTGATGACTGCAGCCTGGAGTTCAAACTAAACAGGCTGAAGTGTCTTTCAGCCACTGTGCTGCCCCCTGCTGCCTGCTGCCCCCTGCTGCCCCCTGCTGCCCCCTGCTGCCTGCTGCCCCTGCTGCCCCCTGCTGCCCCCTGCTGCCCCCTGCTGGAACCTGCTGCCCCCTGCTGTCCCATGCTTTTAATGGATCAAATCAAATCTGGCTTTAACTGGCTCTGTCTCCTCTGCCTTCATTAAATCTTTTAATCTTTGCACTTTAATGATATTATCTATTTTGTAATCAGTGTTTTTATACTGTTTTCTTATGCTTTTTACTTTTTATGCCTCTTTTATCTCTGTTAAGCTCATTGAATGACCTCAGTGTCTGATGTGCTGTACAAATACATTTGCCTAAAATTGTAACACAACAGCTGTTCAGAAACTAAGAGTATCTGTTCAGTTTGGTGAAGGACGTCGGTCGACTGTTGATTCAGCTCGTGTCAGAGGCAGGAACTGGAACTGTCCTGTTCACTGTCTCAGTCTGAAATGATGAAGAGGAAAGAGAAACACCAACACTGAAAACTCCAGGAGAATTTTAATGATGCAACATTTTGATCACTTGTTTGATTTTTGTTTCAGTTTTTAAAAATTGTTTTTATGCCTTTTTAAGAAACTGGTAGAAACTTTGAAGGTCAAAATGTTGCGTCGTATAAAGTTTGTGCACACTGCCTGTTGTTGAGACCTTTCCTCAGATGCATTTAATGAATTTATCAGGGTTTAATTACCACACAGTTCAGATTACAGTATTTAATTCTATTTGTATTCTATAATTATTTTACTGTGTTATTAGAATTGCATTTATTGTTCGTGTCGTACACCCTCCATCCACAGGGGGGCGCTCACACCCGCCCGCTCCAACGAGAGGATCCACAACAACTCGTCCGCTCACAGAGGAGGCTGTTCCCGGAGTTAGCAGCTGATCTGGGAGCAGATTTGATTGACGGTCATCAGCTGTTGTGTTCCCGCGTTATCGGGATTAAGGCCGACCTCAGATCAGCTGTCTGTCAAATACAGGATCTCAGAGGAGCACGAGCACCGGAGACGAACCGCGGGACAAACCATCATGTAGGTACCGGGTCAGGGTGAGACAGCTGTGGGTTTATGTTCTCTAATGATCAGTCAAGTTACGGTTCTTCACATTAACCAGCGTCCTGCTCTGTATGTACTGCTAAAGCTAACAGGAAGCTAACGAGCTAGCTGCTAGCATGTAGCCCCGACTCCCCGCTGTCACGTTAGCAGTTTTACCTTAAATGGAAATAGAAGAAGAAGAGGAGAGGAGGAGGAGGAGGAGGAGGGCGAAGAGTTATTAACAGTTAGTCTCTGTGTGTGTTCTTGTGTTAAACAGAGAAGAAGAATGACAGTCAGTACTCCAGTGAAAGGACAAATATTACTAAATTAAAATCCTCCATTACAAGTAAAATCCTGCAGCAGTGATCACGGTTTAATACACAAATATGTTTTTATCACTGAGAGTGTTGCAGCGTGATAACTCTCATAGATAGATAGATAGTATGCTTTATTAATCCCAGATTGCAGTGTTGAACTAGCTACTTCACATAATCACAAAAACAATTAAGTGGGTAACAAACTAAACTTATTAGATAGGCTGAACATAAATATAATTATATATATAATTCAAATATATATAGCTTTATCTATATCTATATATAGAGATACATATAAAGAGTGAAGATACACCAATAATATACTATATTCTGAATAAAACTTTACAATGGCAGTAATTTACTATAATACACTGGACATTAGTGCAAGTCAGGTGGAGATGAAAAAACTTGAAATATCAGATTAATGTGATATATATAACATGACATGCAGTGTAGGGCCCAAAGTACAAGCTGTTTCTTTGTAAGATCACAAACTAACACGGTTGTAAATCACTGGTTTAATCTTGTATCGTGTATTGTGTGTACTGCACTTAAATATCAGTAACTGCAGCTGTCACATGAATGAAGTGGAGTAAAAACTGCAGTATTTCTCTGTGATGTGCAGCGGGGGTAGAGGTATAAAGTTTCTGTCAGTGATGCACTTTCTTGCTCTGAGATTAAGGATCTACGTGACATGAGGTCTCGCCGTTTTCACATTGCGCATGTGCGAAACGGAACCGACTACAGGAAATGTTTTAACCGAGTGAAATGTTTTAAACCCAGAAGAAAAACGTCTCTAGGTCGACAGAAAGCGCGAAAGCCATGTTGACAGTTATAAGATTATGGCTCAATTAAAAACATTAGCTCGAAGCTATTTTAGCCCAGCTGGCTTGATTAATTTAATCTTTGCATTTGGTTCTGCGCATGCGCACAGTTTGAAGCGGAAAGGGTCCAAATACAAGCTTCTCTGGACCACGAAACATTTCACAGTATCGATTTGGTCAATCGTCACTTAATCACCAGTTTCTGCTTTTATCGACAAGAAACACGAGTTTGTACAGGAGTTTTTATAACGGTGTTCTAACAGAAGAGGCGTGGCCGCGTTCACCATGTTCCCACAATGCATAGCGGTGGTGCAGCGATTATTGTAAATGTTAAACTCTTTATATTTACACTTTAGTGAAAACGACGAGGTGTGTGTGTGTGTGTGTGTTTACCGGACAACATAAGCTTTTATATTTCTGATAAATACGGAATTTCAGTTTTTTATTCTTCACGTGTGTTCATGAACCCTAACAGAGAAGGCTGAGGCGGAGAATGGCTTCCCTGACTTTACTCCGTCTTCTTCAGTACACTCTTGTTTCTCTTCAGATCGTATAAATCTTTCGCCTTTTACTAAAGATTTCCGTGGAGAGGAACAATAAGAGTTTCATCCAATTTTTTGATGCCCTGCTTCACTGCGGGGCTTCCTCTCTTGTTGAACAATAAACTAATATTTAACTCTGTTAACGTGATACATACATGTGTCTCTTGACGTCACTCTGACGTCCCCGTGAGGTTGTGTTACTTATGTTACTAAACAAAAAACTTATCAGGTTTACTTCTTCAGAATTGATCACTTAAACTAGATAGTAATAATAACTATAAGGATAAAGATTATTAGTAAATATTATATTATTATTAAAGCATCTTTCATACAAAGGAAGGACCTGCACTAAGTGCTTCACATGCAAAGACATCAAATGAACATAAAACACAAAACAAAAAAACCCCATTAATGTGAATGAGATGGAATAATAATAAAACGATAGATAAAAATGAAGATGCTCCTCTGATCTCTCTGATCTCTACAGGTCGTGTGCTCCAAAGTTTCAGCTGCATTAAAGTCGGAGGCTTCACACTGATCTTTACTAATGAGACGCAGCGCGGCTCCTTTGGTGGGTTCAACAGACCCAGGATAACGTTTAGTTATCTGGCCGGACTGAACCTGAACATTGACGTCCTGATAACCTGTACCACGAAGCAGGTTATCACCTGGCTCAGTTAACCCCGGGTTCACCTGTGCGGCTACGAGCGCCTTCATGTGAAAGAGGCAGATTGTTCATTATAAGCAGCGTCGTCACAACCACAAATGAAGTTTTAATATGATTTGACAAGAAACACTGACACCTGCTGGCGAGTTCGGTTACCGCAATGTCCAACAGTGATATTCAACAAGGTGAAATGTAACAATATGATCACATGACTGGAACAAAGAAATATTATTCCCACGTCTAAATGTCATTTCTGTCAGACTAAAGATAAATTGTAAATAAGAGCATGAATTATCATCACGTTTGATTATTTTCTCTCTTCAGACAGATGATGAACAAACTGTTGATGTGTTAATGTCAGACTGTTTCTGCTGCAGAGAGGAGAGAGGAAGAGGAGGAGAGGAAGAGGAGGAGGGAGATAAGAGGAGTGGAAGAGGAGGAGAGGAAGAGGAGGAGAGGAAAAGAGGAGGAGATGAAGAGGAGGAGAGAGAAAAGAGGAGGAGAGGAAGAGGAGGAGAGAGATAAGAGGAGAGGAAGAGGAGAGGAAGAGGAGGAGAGAGAAAGAGGAGAAAAGAGGAGGAGAGAGATAAGAGGAGAGGAAGAGGAGGAGAGGAAGAGGAGAGAGAGAAAAGAGGAGAGGAAGAGGAGGAGGAGAGAGAGGAGGAGAGGAAGAGGAGGAGAGAGATAAAGAGGAGAGGAAGAGGAGGAGAGAGAAAGAGGAGAGGAAGAGGAGGAGAGGAAGAGGAGGAGAAGAAAGAAGGGGAGAGGAAGAGGAGGAGAGGAAGAGGAGAGAGAGAAAGAGGAGGAGAGGAAGAGGAGGAGAGAGAAAAGAGGAGAGGAAGAGGAGGAGAGAGAAAAGAGGAGAGGAGAGAGGAGAGGAAGAGGAGGAGAGAGAAAGAGGAGAGGAAGAGGAGGAGAGAGAAAAGAGGAGAGGAAGAGGAGGAGAGGAAGAGGAGAGAGAGAAAAGAGGAGAGGAAGAGGAGGAGGGAGAGGAAGAGGAGGAGAGGAAGAGGAGGAGAGAGAAAAGAGGAGAGGAAGAGGAGGAGAGAGAAAAGAGGAGAGGAAGAGGAGGAGAGGAAGAGGAGGAAAGAAAAAGGGGAGAGGAAGAGGAGGAGAGAGGAAGAGGAGGAGAGAAAGAGGAGGAGAGAGAAAAGAAGAGAGAAAGAGGAGAGTAACATCTTCATCACTGGCAGGAATCCTCCATTAGAGAATCTGTGTTCAGGTCAGATGAAGCTCTGACTCATTAGATTTGATTTAGTGATAAACTGAATTCTGCAGAAGCTTTGGTTTGAAACCAGAGACACATGGAAAGACTCAAACATATGTTCCATCTACCGATCGTTATTATTGATCACTTTATTGTGACCTCTTTTGTCCCTGTCAGGATCCTGTAGGAATGATGACTCTGTTTTTCCAGTGATCTGATTGGTCAGTAGTTTGGCTGTCAAGTTAACCTGCGCCGGAGCGGGTTAGGAGTTCAGCATCAGTTACCATGGTGATTTACCCTGGTAACAAGTGAACCACCGTCGTAGGACTGAAAACCCAGAGTTACACCTGAAGTGACCTGCTGACCTCAGATCGTGCAGAGCTCCGCTGTGACCGGTGTTCTCCTTATGAAGACACCAACAGCTGGTCAAGGACGTAGATAAAACCCTCGTTAGTTCCCTCTCGTTAGTTCTCTCTCGTTAGTTCTCTCTCGTTAGTTCTCTCTCGTTAGTTCCCTCTCGTTAGTTCTCTCTCGTTAGTTCCCTCTCGTTAGTTCTCTCTCGTTAGTTCTCTCTCGTTAGTTCTCTCTCGTTAGTTCCCTCTCGTTAGTTCCCTCTCGTTAGCTCTCTCTCGTTAGTTCTCTCTCGTTAGTTCCCTCTCGTTAGTTCCCTCTCGTTAGTTCCCGCATCAAGTCTCATCAGTGACTTGTGGTAATTGCTGCTGTGTCACATCTGTGCAGCGCTCATTAAAAATACTTTCCTGATGTTTCTGCTGCTGTAACTGGAGCATGTGAAGAGTCGCGTTACTGTAACGACGTCAGGTCGTTGGTCGGTTCGTCTTTTCTTCTGTGTGATTATCAGTCAGCGACCAGTTTCCTGTTGCATCTGTTCAACATCCTTTTTTTGCTGCTTGTTGTGACAATGTGAAATAGTGTTGAGGAGTCACAACCGTCGTTGCTGTTTGACAGTCGGACGTTCTCTCTCGTGAGTTTTATATTTATTCATTGTTGGTCTCCTTTTCTTTTTTTTTAATCATATTTGTTTGTGTTTGTGTCTTTTTCTCTTTCTGACATCGTGGCATTAACAGAGTTAATCTGATTGGACGCTGCGGTTTCAGACTGACGTTTCTTCACACTGTGAAAACAGAAGCTCCTCAGTGTTTCTTTCTTTCTTCTATCATCTGTTTTCTCAGTTTGTTCTTCAACATGTCAACATTATTATTTTGGTCTGATAACCTGATGTAAGAGAGTCTGAGGCTGCTGGGAAGAGTTTACACCTTTAAATAAATCATGTCATGTTGTAAAACTGGACACAGACGTACAAGTTAAAGATTAGTCCGTGTACAGACTCCTTCTGTCTTTATCTGCTGAGTGTGTTAACTGCAGTTCTTGCTTCAGACTGTGGCAAGACGTGTTAGATAACGCTCCACTTCCCCGTCAGACTCAAGATTAAAAGATTAATGGCCGTGAATGTACAAAGACCTTTAGGACCCATCACTACATATTGTACAGAAGAGGCGAGATGTATCTGAGGTCACTTTAATAATATGGATCATGTATCCTGAGGGACACAGTGTGAGAGTATTAAATAAACCACATTGACTCTATCTGTGGTTTCATCTCATCATCTGACTCGTCTGTTCTTCACGTTAGAAGCTTCATCGTTATTTCTCCACAGTAACGAGCTGCTGCTGCAGAGCTCAGTTATTATAGGCTGTTTTTTAACTGTGGAGAAACGTAGATATAATTATTATTATGTAGTACGGTAACTCGAACACACACACACACACACACACACACACACACACACACACACACACGTCAGACTGTAACTCGTCGTTATTGATCGGAGAACAACAGTGTTGGATTAGAAACATATTAACAGAGGAGTTTTGGGCCTGGATCAGCTGTTCTCTGTCTGAGCCGCTCTTCTGTAGGTGGGCGGGTCGGTGCTGTGGCGCTGGCGTCCAGTAGGAGGTGGGGTCATGTTCAACCAACTGCAGCAAAGCAAAAATGTAGAAGAGACAAGAACAAATGTCACTGAGTGAAGGTGGAAACAAACAACAACACTCATTAACGTAGACGAGCAGAACAAAGACTGGATGAGGATGACAGGAACTTCCTGTCAGATGATGGATCGACCAATCAGCTCGCGTGATGCAAAGGTCTGCACATGTTGAGGTGTGCAGGACATTAGCTCCTGCGTTACCCATAATACCCTTCTCTGTGTAGGTTAAAGATGTTTGTGTTTCTCCACAAAGGTAAATGTAGTACATACTGTGTGTGTGTGTGTGTGTGTGTGTGTGTGTGTGTGTGTGTGTGTGTGTGTGTGTGTGTGTGTGTGTGTATAGTATGTCCTATATATATATATATATATATATAGATGAGCAGCTATGGAAGTGTATCTGAGCACCTCCCTGTTTATCTTTGTTGAACTCAGAAGCGTAATTCCAGTTTTAATGGTCGTTAGCTTCATTCTTGTTTCTGTGTGTATTGAAATAGTTTCTCAGGATGTAACGTGTTTTGTTAACGGAAATGTCAGCGCTCACACTTTTAGGAGAAATTATAAATATATTGAAAATATAAAATAGTGAGCCTTTTAACAAAATAAACATCTTTTGATTTTGAATTTTTTTTTTGACAATAGAATAATTTAAAAAATACAAATTGGGCTTTAACAAGCTGTGCGGGGCATTATGGGTAAAATTAGTTGTGACACTTCCCATAGAAACTGATGGAGTAAGAATGTGGCAGCGTCAGTCCGGAGCTCCACCGCAGTGACCTGAGGGTCCGACAGGAAGTCATGTGACTGATGTAGATCTGTGACGTACAGAGCAGCTGATGTGACTAACCACAGAACTGAGAACTGACTCCGGTTAAACCTGATCACCACAGGTCTGAACCGGAACCAGCAGCAGACCAGCTGAGTCTGGACCCGGTCTCCACCTCAGACCGTCAGACAGGACGCGTTGATAAAGTCTCTGAGATCCAGCTGGACTCTGAGCCACAGAAGATCCACGTGGTCCCGATCCACCGGCGTCCGGACCTGCTGGTCCCCTGTGCGGACCTGGTCAACTCTGAGTGGCAGAGGAGTCAGGCGGCCCGGGTCCACTCCCTCCAGAAGTCCGGTCCAGAGTTTCCCGTCTGCCTGGTTCTGCTGCAGGGCCACAGAGAGACAGAGAGGCTGCTGGGACACGTCCGTCTGTCCCGGGTCGTGGGTCACGGCGGAAGTCTGTTCGTGGAGTCGGTGGTCGTGTCCAGGGCAGAGCGGGGGAGGGGCTACGGCCGGACTGTGATGGAGGGGGCGGAGCGTTACGCCAGAAAACGTGGATTCAGGCGTCTGTGTCTGACCACACACGATAAGCAGCACTTCTACTCACACCTGGGCTACGTGCTGTCCACGCCGGTGCAGAACGCAGGCGCCATGACGTCATTCGTTCCCATGGAGACGCTGCTGAAGTTCTCCAGGATGGACACCCAGAAACAAACTGGGACAAAGATGGAGGCTCCAATAAAACAAGAGAACAGGGACTCAGAGGGGTCACCTCCTCCTGCTAGTTTACCTCCCTCCTCCCCCTCCTCCTCCCCCTCCTCCACCCCCAATCCTCCCCCTCCTCCCCCTCCCCCTCCTCCCCCTCCTCCTCCTCCCCCTCTCCACCCCAATCCTCCCTCCTCCCCTCCCCTCCTTCCACCCAATCCTCCCCTCCTCTCTTCCACCCCCAATCCTCCCCTCCTCCCCTTCCTCCTCCCCCCCTCCCTTCCACCCCCAATCCTCCCCCACCACCACCTCCTCCTATTTACCTCCCCTCCTCCCCTCCTTCCACCCCCAATCTCTCCCTTCCACCCCCAATCCTCCCCCTCTCCCCTCTCCCTTCCACCCCCAATCCTCCCCCTCCCCTCCTTCCACCCAATCCTCCCCTCCTCCTCTCCCCCTCTTCCACCCCCATCCTCCCTCCCCTCTCCTCCACCCTAATCTTCCCCCACCAACCACTCTCCCCTCCTCCCTCCCCAGTCTTCAGGACAGCTGACAGTCCAGACTCTGACTGAGACTCCCTACAGAGACGCTAAAGGAGTTCCCATCTTCTGGATGCACAAGGACATTTGATGAACAGTCAGAACACACATGAACACATGAACACATGATCACATGATCACATGAACACATGATCACATGATCACATGAACACATGAAACACACACTGTTGATGGTCAGACCCAGAAACAGGAGGAGGAGCAGAGTCGATCCTCCTCTGTTTGTTTCACTCGTTTACAGCCGCGGCCTGAAACTCATGACTTCATGTTGAACTCAAACACTACGACAAACTTCAAACTAAGATGCTGTATTTTACAACCTGCCTCTTATTTTGACAGGTTCAGGTTCTGGTTGTAGTTCAGGTTCTGGTTCTGGTTCTTATCAGAAACTTTAAAATAAAAACAAAGGTGAATCTCAAAGTTGTCAGCTCAGACTCTTCACTGGTTTGATGATAATAAAAACCCGTTCTAAAAAACAGTTGAGGTCACCTCCACGTGTTCAGTGTGTTTCGACTGAATGAATCCTGAAGCCTGAATTAAGTTTATAACATTTATTACATTTAATGAAACTGATTCAATAACGTCTGAAATAAAGAGAATTTGATGAAAATATTTTTTGTTTGTTTTTATTTTTACATTTATTTAATTATCTGAGTGGAAACAACCAGTTAATGTGTTTGTTTCATGTACAACAGTTTGTGTTTATATTAAGATATATTATATCCCCCCCCCCCCCCCCCCCGCAGGAAGGACACGGCAGTGGATGATCAGCCATGCCTGTCTCACCTCCCTCTCCTCCTCCCTCTCCTCCTGCTCCTCTCCCCCCTCCCCTGCACCTCACTGTCATGGAACTCCACCCATGGAGATCCGGTCCTCCTCCCCCCCCCGCCTGCTGTGGCTGCGGCAGGTCCGGTTCTTCAGGACCGGCCGTTCGTGGTGGTGTGGAACATGCCCACAGCTGGATGTCAGAAACGCTTCAACATCCACCTGAACCTGCAGGACTTCGACATCGTGGAGAACAGACAGCAGAGGTTCCAGGGACAGGTGACTGATATTCACTCATTCTAAGTCATTTTCTACCATTGTCACAAACAAACAACATTATTTCAAATCTATATGTATTGTGTGTTTAATGATATAGAAGTGAAAACCCCTGCTGCAGGGAGAGATGAGCTGAAACATCTGTTTTACTGCCAATCAGCTCGGACATCAGGGAACAGCTGTTTGTTGCTGTGGTCAGTGGTCTGGCTGCTAGCAGTAGCCATGTTGTTAGCACCACCGCTAGCATCCAGATGATGATTCATTGATAATTTAAACACACACGTGTCCTGTGCTGATTTTCTAAAATGAGCAGTGACTAAGTTCTTCTTTGTGACAACATTAAAGCCTCTTGGAGGAAACTTGTCTATAGACCATATTCACACGGTCGTCAGGCGGAGGGCGGGAAGCCTTGAACTTCCTTTGACCATATTGATGAATGGGCAGATGAATGTTCCAGATGTTGAAGGTGAAGACCGGCCCACACTGGACACACTAAGCTAATGCTAGGCTAGTTGTCAGATGACACATGGAATCCACTGTCTTGTGCAAATGTTAAACATGAACTAATGTCCGGTTTCATAATCAACCTGCATCAGTGATACAGTCACATGACAGAGGAGCATCACTGCTAACTTCCCCAGGTGAAGAGATGGCAGGGCAGCTGATGCTACATGGCTAGCTTGACTCCATCCAGTGTTTCACTTCCAGACTGAACTAAACATGTCTGAGATCAGTGTTGATGTTTCACACTTCATTGATTTCTTTCCTCTTGTATCATGTAGCTGTCAAACAGTAATTAGCTAAGAAGTGGTTGAATGCTAACGTTAGCCGAAGCTAATGGTTTATCAAGTCTGTCGACGTCTCTTCAGATTTTCATCATCCATTGTCTTTCCTGTTGCTCGCTGTCAAATGGAAACTACTCGTCAGTCTCTATGTTTATATCTGTGTGACCTGGAACCAGCAGGATGACATCATCCTTTCAGCGAGAGGATTTGAGCTTCCCACAACATGGCCGCCGTGTGAATACGGTTTAGTCAAAAATCAGTCAAAAAAAAAGAAAAGAGCTAAAAGAGGCTGAAAAGCTGAGAAGAGTGTTGTGATGATTCTGTGTTTCCAGAACATGAGCATCTTCTACCGGGACCGCCTGGGGAGATATCCGTACCTGTCCAGAGATGGCAGGAGGTCAACGGAGGAGTACCTCAGCTTGGTGACCTCACCGCGCACCTCTCCCTCTCAGAGGAGCAGATCTCCGGCCTCCTGCAGCCCGACTTCTCAGGTTTAGCCGTGATCGACTGGGAGGAGTGGCGGCCGCTGTGGGAGAGGAACTTCGACTCCAAGAAGGCGTACAGGAAGCTGTCCGAGCGGCTGGTGAGACAGGAGAGACCGGACCTGTGCGGCAGGGCCGTGACGTCGCTGGCGAAGAAGAGGTTTGAGGAGAGCGCTCGGAGGTTCATGGAGGAGACGCTGCGGGCGGCGGTCAGAGGTCACCCCAGGGGATTGTGGGGGTTCTACGGTTTTCCTGCCTGTTTCAATAAACACAAGAGGAAGACAGGTACAAACACTGTGTCTACACGTAGCGATCTCCTTCAAGGTCACGATTGTATAGATTTCTACACATTCAGTCATTTTTAAACATTATTGTGATGAGACGAAGTCGCTGGAAACTTTAACTGTCATTAAAAAAAAAACGTCATGTTTAACCCCGAACACAAATGTAACATATGTTCATATAAAATAAAAACCTATGTAAAAATTAATTAATTATTAAACCTTTTAGAAACTGGAACGATTTCATACATTAACATATATGTCTGGCCCTTTATGTATGTATGATTATATTGCAGACATATGTGATGTTGATGTTATAAACTGTGAAGTCCAATGTCCTAGAATGGACATTAAAATTAAAATTAAAATCAAAATTAAAATGAAAAAGAAATGAATTAGGAAAACATAAGCATGTAGAATGTACGTTGTTTTAATAAACATGCATATATATATATATAAAATATAAAATGTTAACATATACGGTCACAACATGTTATACCATATAAAAAGTCATCATTTATATGTTTTTAATATATGTACATAAACATATTTTAGGCGTGTGTCTTGCTTCATGTGATCAGATCAGAGTTACACAGGACGCTGTCACAGAGGGACGAGGCGGCTGAACGACCGGCTGTCCTGGCTCTGGACTCAGTCCACTGCTCTGTACCCCAGTGTCTACCTGCCCCAGAGGCTGGCCGGGTCCCAGGACGCCGCTCTGATGGTCAGGTACAGAGACCTGTTCACCTGTTCACCTGTTCACCTGTTCACCTGCGTCTGTCACAAACAGCTGAGGATCAAAAACACTGAGATTTAACAAGTGTTCATCTACAGCACGTTCAGCTACTGAAGGATTCTCTTCTTCTTCACTCAGACACAGACTGCTGGAGGCTCTGAGGGTGGCGGCACTTTGGCGCCATGGCAACAACACCAGCCACAGCACGCCAGTTCTTTCCTACTCCAGACTGGCTTTCACACACACACTCAGCTTCCTGAACGAGGTAGGAGATCTGTCACAGCATCGACACGGAAACCATATTGTTAACAGTTTAATATACTGTGTGTGTGTGTGTGTGTGTGTGTGTGTGTGTGTGTGTGTGTGTGTGTGTGTAGACAGACCTGGTGCACACACTCGGGGAGAGTGCTTCACTCGGAGCTGCTGGAGCGGTGCTGTGGGGGGAGCTGAAATTTGCCAAATCCAAGGTGTGTAAAGTGTGTGTGAGGTAATTTTTTATGTGTGTGTGTGTGTGTGTGTGTGTGACCCTCTCTCCTGTCCCCCCCCCCCCCAGCATCAGTGCATCCTCCTCAGAGACTACATCCTCACAGTCTTGGGTCCCTTCGTGCGCTCTCTGAGGTCAGACACTCGGCGCTGCAGCCATCAACTTTGCCACGGCAACGGGCGCTGCACCAGGCGACGCCCCACCTCTGGTCACATGGTTTCTTCAGGTCCTGCTAAGACCTCAGACCCTCATGACCCCCCCGGTGTCAAACTCCTTCACAACCACTTCATGTGTCAGTGCTACCCGGGCTGGACGGGACAGGAGTGTCAAACTGAACATGAGCTGTTCACGTTGTAATAAAAACACATGAAAATCATTAAATACATTTGTGAATTTATCTGTTTATTTTTGTTTATTTTAATAAAGGTGAAGTTCACATATAAATCCATAATACAAAAATATTACAGTAAGTTTACATAGAGGAAAATGCTGGGAAGCAGAGACCCACACCACAGCTACAGGAAACACTAATGAGGCTAATTAACAGACGACATTAATCACTACAGGAGTCTGGTCTCTTTGTTAATTAGAGCTGAACGACTTCCTCACACAACCAACAGAACATGGACGTTAAACTGAACGCAGCATTAATGAACAACAGTTCATACATGAAGAAGAGTGGTGAGTTTAACGTCCTCACTGTCTAAAACATTTCATGACTCAGATCTTTGAGATCCGTCTCGCCGGTAAAATTAAATTAAAATGTGTTTCTTGTGCCAGAAATGGCGGCCATTTTGAATATTTTAAAATTTGAAGTGGCTAATGGGATTTTTCAGATGAATGTCTCCGGAGGATTAACAGACTGATCCGGGTGCTGAGAGATTATTACAGTTTTCTGCTGCACTAATATTAAAAGTGAACATCAGGTGTGTTTGGTCTCCTGTGCAGGTGTCCCTCATGTCCGTCCTCTCGTCGCTGTCAGGTTGTGTCTCAGTGCTTGCAGCTCTTGGATCAGCAGAGACAGCTCTGTGGCTGCAGCCTCTTTCTCCCTCACTGCCTCCGTCAGCATCCGGATGGCGCCGCCCTGCTGGACTGGAGGAGGAGCAGACACAGTGTGGTCACACATCAGCAAACATCTGGATGAACAAATGAAAGTGGAAGAATCAGACGTCTCACCCAGGAAGTAGAAGATGAGGAACACAGTTAGCAGGAGCAGAGTGATGATAGCACAGCCCAGCGCGTACGCTCGAGATGAACTGGGCGTCAACATGTCCTGCAGATGGCTCTGCCATTGGCTGCTGACAGGAGGACCTCTTTGATTGACAGCTGTGATGTCACGAGTGAAAAGGTTTCCATTGGGAGACGGTGTGTAAGCAGGACGAGGAGGCCGCATCCCTGAAAACACACACTGTCAGAGCGAGAGTGTGTGTGTGTGTGTGTGTGTGTGTGTGTGTGTGTGTGTGTGTGTGTGTGTGTGTGTGTGTACCTTTGTGTTCGTGGTGTGTTCGATGCAGGTCGTTGATGGAGTCCACAGAGTGAAGCTCGATCTCGGTCAGGTCTCTGTCACTGACCCTGTAGAGCTGGGGGGTCGTCTGGGAGGAAGGAGGCCTCGACATCTCTCCACCTCTGGAAGAGAAGAGATGAAAGAGAAGAAGAGATGAAAGAGAAGAAGAGATGAAGAGAAGAAGAGATGAAGAGAAGAAGAGAAGAAGAGATGAAGAGAAGAAGAGATGAAGAGAAGAAGAGAAGAAGAGATGAAAGATGAAGAGAAGAAGAGAAGAAGAAAAGAAGAAAAGAAGACATGAAGAGATGAAGAGAAGAAGAGATGAAAGAGAAGAAGAGAAGAAGAGATGAAAGAGAAGAAGAGAAGAAGAGATGAAGAGAAGAAGAGATGAAAGAGAAGAAGAGATGAAGAGAAGAAGAGATGAAAGAGAAGAAGAGAAGAAGAGATGAAGAGAAGAAGAGATGAAGAGAAGAAGAGATGAAAGAAGAAGAGAAGAAGAGATGAAGAGAAAGAGATGAAGAGAAGAAGAGAAGAAGAGATGAAGAGAAGAAGAGAAGAAGAAAAGAAGAAAGAGACAAGAAGAAGAAGAAGAAGATGAAAGAAGAGAAGAAGAAAAGAAGAGAAAAGAAGAGAAGAAGAGATGAAGAGAAGAAGAGATGAAGAGAAGAAGAGAAGAAGAGATGAGAGAAAGAAGAAGAAAAAGAAGAAGAAAGAAGACATGAAGAGATGAAGAGAAGAAGAGATGAGAAGAAGAGAAGAAGAGATGAAGAAAGAAGAGAGAAAGAGAAGAAGAGAAGAAGAGATCAAGAGATGAAGAGATGAAGAGAAGAAGAGATGAAAGAGAGAAGAGAAGAAGAGATGAAGAGAAGAAGAGAAGAAGAAAAAGAGAAGAAGACATGAAGAGATGAAGAGAAGAAGAGAAGAAGAAAAGAAGACATGAAGAGATGAAGAGATGAAAGAAGAGAAGAAGAGAAGAAGAGAAGAAGAGAAGAGAAGAAGAGAAGAAGAGAAGAAGACATGAAGAGATGAAGGTGGCACTCGTTAACTCCTCCCTCCAGGTGAATATATGGTGTAGCTCTCCACAGCGTTAGCTTCCAGACGCCATGCGAGCTAACAGCATGTAGCTCAGCACAGAACCAACCAGCTGCTCTGACTGAAGGACACAAGTTTATTATATATTATGATGAGTTTATTGATCCACTGATCATGTTTGAGGGAAGTGGACTCTCATTCTCGCTCTTTTACAATTTGTAATGAAGAATTTCTCCAGTTCAGCAGTGAAGTGTGAGTGATGGCAGCTGTTGTGATGTGTTCACAGTACACAGTAAACTCTATCCACAGCTTGTTGTCTGACTCGCTGCTGTTGGTTCTGTTGGAGGCTCGTTCACTCTGATCTCAGTCTCACACATCAGAGTAATGGAGATCAGGACGCGGGGACCTGAGGCTGGAGGAGAATGGTTGTAAGGATGTCTCATGAGCGGGAAAACAGATCAGATCGGCTTCTATTAAAACAAACAGGTCATGTGACCAGTTGATTTATCAGAGCTATTATTAGAGCTGGTAGTCAAACCCATAAAGACATAATGCTGCTGGAATTTGAATCAGGGACCAAAGGACAGGCTCCTAACTAATGACTGACTGACTGAATGGATGATTAACTGGACTGACTGTTCTCACGCACTGAACGTTGACGCTCTGTCACTCACCTCCTGTCACCATGAAGAAGAGCTGTGATCTACGTGTTTGTTCTCTCAGTCCAGTCTGCAGCGACCGCAGAACGGACCAGCGCCGAGGAAGTGACTCCAGTCGAACCCTACATGTGTGAAACTCAGCGAAGCTCCAGGTCTCAGGGTCCTGGTCGTCAGAGTGTGTGTCACTGAGCAGCTGTAGCCCCCCCACTCCCCCCTCACACTAACTATGTTTGTGTGTGTCCATGTTCCAGTTTAGCCCACCCCAGCTGCCCTGTGAGAGAGGTCGGCCCCCCCCCCCCTACATGTACACCCCCTCCAGGCCTGAAATAGCAGCAGAGACATGGAGTATTATTAGATCTGCAGGATGACTCAGGGTGGAGGGCATGATGGGATACACAGGGATAAACACACAGAAACCCAAATATCACTGGAGATATTAGATAGAGAGATAGATGGTGGGTGAGGTGGGGGTGGGGGGGGGGGGGTTGTTCTGTGTTAAACATGGTGTTTCACTGTTGATGAGCACATCAACATCCCAAGTTCCACGACTGTAATTAAAGATGGACGTCGCCTCTGTGACGTCACCTGCAGGCTCCTGAAGCTCAGAGTGAGCTGCTCATCTGTCGCCATCTTGGCAGCGTCTGACTCTGCCACAAAAAACAACACAGAAAAATACTTTTGTACAAGTTTGTTTAATGTCCTTCTCTGGGTAAAATTCACTGTTTCAGACAATAACAGAAAAGTATTTATGTTCACAGGAAACAGCAACAGTAAAACATATAGCGGTTCTGAGTTCTGTTGTAGAGAACCTTTGGTTCTGTCTGAAGCTACAGAAAGAGCTGCAGCAGGAAAAAAATGAAAAATGTATTTATCACCTGTGCATGCTACTGCAAAATACTTAAGTTGTCTGTTTATAAATAAAGTTATTAAATTATTATTATTATCTTTATTTTATTTTTCAAATTTAATTTAATCTTTTTTTTTTTTTTTAATCATTATTAAAGTTACTGTTTGATCCTGGTCAACTTTTCTCAGCCACAGTGATCATTCTAAAAATAAACCTGTGTTACTTTAGCATTAGCTTAGCATTAGCCCACTAAACCAACACATGTTAACACAATGAGCTGTTGAGCTGAAAATCACCATTTATTTAGAGTCCAGTGAAGGCACCACTCATTAGCATCATAAGCTCGACAGGTCAAACAGACCGATCGACTACATTTCCCACAAGTCTTTGCTCGCTCCTTCAGTCGCCTCCGCTCGTGTGTTTTTGCCAGGAAAGCAGAAACTCCAGGAGTTTCACAGCGGAAGTGTTCGTCTTCCAGGAGCCGAGAGAGAGACAGACTTCAGCGGGACTCAGGTGGCATGATGTCGGCTCGGCTGCTGGTTGGGGTCGGCGCTTCGGGGCTCGGGTTTCGGGCTTCCAGAGACGGTTTGCTGCGGGGCTGTGGAGCTGGATGTGCGGGGAGGAGGCAGCAGCAGAGACGGGCTTCAGGTGCAGAGGTCAGTGTCGCTTCACTTCTGTCACTGCGGGTTAAAGTGAGAGAAACGTCCCGGTCTCTTCTTCAGCTGGAGGTTCTCAGGATGAAGTGAGAGGCTTCATGTTTGAACTGTAGCTCAGAAACATCAGATAAATCCCTGTTTTACAGTAGTGTCTCAGCAGCAGCAGCTAGCTTCAGGTCAGTTGATGCAGACATAATGTTCATCAGTTCAGCTTCATTCAGCTGCAGATGATTTAATTACAACCACGAGTCACTGAGTCTAAAGCTCTGCCAGCTCCGACTGAGCCTCATGACAGGCCGTGAGGTCAGACTGTTCATGTGGCCACATTCATCCGTTCACTCTGGCCTCATTCATCCGTTCACTCTGTGGCCACATTCAAAGTGAACTTTATTTTCCTTCTCACCAAACAGAATCTCAGCAGAGTGAAACTGTGTTTTCTCCTAAAGATCAAAAATATATAAATGTATAAATATAATAATACAGACACGACGTCATAGACATGTGACAGGACATAACAAATAGTGCAACATGTGCATTGTAATAATACAGTGCTGATGTGATGGACATTGAATTATTGAAGGGGAAGCTGAAATAATGAATCAGACGTCAGTAACATCGTTTATTTATCTGGAAAAACTTTCAGTCAAACACAATAGATACAGAAAAGACTAAAGTCCTGACCATGTGGATAACACTAATCTGTAGCAGTTCATTGTGTGTGTGTGTGTGTGTGTGTGTGCGTGTGCGTGCGTGTGTGTGTGTCGATTACAACCACAACAACCACCTCCTCTGTTATTAATGTGTGACTTTGGACTTGCACAGTTTTGTAAAAAGCAGTTCACTCTTATGTAAAGTGCTAACACACTCTATCCCATAATGCACTGCTGCTGCTGCACTGATAAGCCCCCCCCCTCACTGGCCGGTTCAAAGGTCAAAGGTCAGAGTATAAAGAAGAGAACACAGTAGAAATGAGACTGTCATCACTGTCACATGTAAACATCCTGTTCATGAAGTTTCATCTGTGACAGATTTGATCTGAGAAAAATCTGTTCTCCCACAGCAGAGATCAAACTGATCCTCGCAGTAGAGATAAATCGATCAATCAGTAAATCAATCAATAAATCATATTAGAAATAAGTGAATGAAAAACATCTTTCTGAACCTGAACATGCTTTTTTTCCTACATGCTCCCTGTAAACGGAGCATTAGACTTGAGTCACCGTGTTACTTTTTCCACTCAACAGTGTTGTGTTTTCCCAGGCGGCCTTGAAGAGGACCCGCCTGTTTGACTTCCACAGACAGCACGGGGGGAAGATGGTGGAGTTTGCGGGCTGGGCCATGCCGGTCCAGTATAAAGACAGTCACATCGCCTCACACATGCACACCAGAGAGCACTGCTCCATCTTCGACGTCAGCCACATGCTGCAGGTGAGACGACGAGACGCTCAGACGCAGGAACACGACTTTGATCTTTAATATCCTGCTTTTGTTTCTGCTTTTAATCTCTTCATTCATCTTTTATTATTTTATCTTTATCTTCATTGTTTCCTCAGTCCCTCTTATTATTGTCTTATTTTTGGTGTTTTATTTATTACTTGGTCTTTTATTGTGTGTGTGTGTGTGTGTGTGATGCAAACTCACACACACATGTAGACGCACATCATCATAGTTTTTATTTATTTATTTTTTGCATTTTTAAAATACACAGAAATGACAAAGGGACCGTCTCTGTACTGAACTGTTTGTTGTTCCCGTCAGACCAAAGTCCACGGCAGAGACAGGGTGAAGTTCATGGAGTCTCTGGTGGTGGCAGATATCCAGGAGCTGAAGGACAACCAGGTGAGGTGAAGCTGCGTCACCTGACCGTCTACCTGTGACGGTCACATGCAGCAGATCCAGGGTGGAGGTTCTGACTCATGTTAGAGGAGAACATCTGTCTGTACAGCAGCTGTGTGGTGCTGAGCAGGTCTGAGAACAGCTTAAGGCTGAGGGCATCTCTGTGGTCATGTGATCCACTGTCAATATAAAGACATTGATTGATAGATTGATCGTCTCGTCTCCTCCTGGTTTGTTCTCACTGTGTTCGGAGCTGCTTCAGTTTCTCAGCTGAGTTCACAGCTTCATCGTTCTTAATGATTTATTCAATAAATACCTGGATTAGAAACAACCAGCAGCTGCTTCAGTGGAGAGGACAGTGATGGAGGCGACTGGAAAACATCAGAACATCTGGAATTGTCTATAATTTAATTATCACACAAACTTTTATATGATAAGTTTGATTTTTTCACCTTTTCCTCATTTAAACTTTCACCGATAAATGATGTTAAATGATTTATCAGGTAATTATTAGAATAATAATTCAATTAAAGAGTCCTAGAATAAGGAAACATCTTGTTCTCTGCCCCCCCCCTCAGGGTACGTTGTCCCTCTTCACCACTGAGAGAGGAGGGATCATTGATGACCTCATCGTGACAAAGACAGACCAGGGTTACCTGTACGTGGTCTCCAACGCCGGCTGTGCCGACAAGGACTCCGCCCACATGAAGGTGAATACAGACGAACAGAGTGTGGACAGACAGCAAGACAGTGTCTGACTGTGTGTGTGTGTGTGTGTGTGTGTGTGTGTGTGTTCCTGTAGGCCAGACTGGCAGAGTTCAAAGCAGCAGGTTTTGATGTGGATCTGGAGTTTCTTGATGAAGCTCTGATCGCTCTGCAAGGTAAGATTTTCTTTCTTTCTTTCCCTCTACTTTATTAATTTCAATATTAATTTCATCTTTTGCCATCTGTTCTTTGTTCTTTTATTTGACTCTTTCCTCTTTTAATCTTGAGCTAATTAACCGTGTGAGTCCTCCCCCCTCCATGTCTCAGATTACAGATCATTGATTATCTGTGTTGTCAGGTCCCTCCATGTCGCGGGTTCTCCAGGAGGGGCTGAAGGAGGACCTCAGTAAGCTGACCTTCATGACCTCGGCCCTGGCCGCTGTGTTCGGCGTCCCTGGCTGCAGGATCACTCGCTGTGGATACACCGGAGAGGACGGGGTGGAGGTGGGGCTCCGCCTTCTTCTCTTGTTGACATTGGACAAATAAATGTGATTGACAGAGACGTGACTGATGGAGGAAACGTCAGAGGATCGTTGAGTCTTAGGATTCATGAATGTCTGTAGTCCATCCAACATCCTGAGACCTGGATCTGTTAGCCGTGCTGCTAACGTAGCTAATCAACACTGTGATGGTTAATCACTCTGTGTCCATAAAGACCAGAGATGTTTCATATTCTCATATTCTGTTTCCTGTTCAGAACCAGCTCTAAAGCTCCTGGTGTCTCTGTGTCTCTGTGTCTCTGTCTCTTTGTCTCTGTGTCTCAGATCTCCGTCCCTCAGTCCAGAGTGGTGGAGCTGACAGAGAGGCTGCTGGGTAACAGCGAGGTGAAGCTGGCCGGTTTGGGTGCCAGGGACAGTCTGAGGCTGGAGGCGGGGCTTTGTCTCTATGGCAACGACATAGATGAGATCACCACACCTGTGGAGGCGACGCTGGTCTGGACCATAGGTGAGGCTTTACCTCATCGTGTTTTATCAGTGGTTTCTGTCTTTGTGGCAGGTTGTGGTGGAACAGGTGAACAGGTGAACAGGTGGGTGAACAGGTGAACAGGTGAGTTTACAGATTCACATGAACACAGAGACTCAGAGACATGTGGTCCACAGACGTGCAGTGAAGGGACCGGGTTGGTTTTAATTCAGTTATTTAATCATGTATTTTAGGAAGATGATGTTCATGTTCTCCTACATTAAGATTTACATCCGTCTCTGTTCACTTCCTCTTTAGTGTGTGTGTGTGTGTGTGTGTGTGTGTGTGTGATGTGTGTGTGTGTTGTTCAGTGTATTCACTCCCTTTCTCTTCTCACACACAGGAAAGCGTCGCCGTCAGACAAAGGATTTCCCGGGCGCTGACATCATCGTCCCCCAGATCAAAGCCAAGACGGCGAGGAAGAGAGTCGGCCTGGTGTCCACCGGCCCCCCCGTCCGTCAACACACCCCCATCCTCAGCTCTGATGGACAGGTTATAGGTGAGGCGTGGTGGAGCGGAGGGAGCTGTGTGTTTTAATGAACAGTGGTGTGAGCAACAGTATGACGAGACAATAATCACAACAATCATTTTTAATAAAAAATAAAATAAAGAACAGAATCTCTTTCACACCAGGGTTGAGAAAAGTTTATCTTGTAAAATCTCTACAAAAGTAAATAAATAAAAAAGAGAGCACAACCCTCCACCAGAGCTGAACACCTGACACCACAAATATCTGGATGTGATCCTGGTCCATGTCTCATCCCTCCCCCGAGTTCACTGGATAAATAACAGCAAAGAACAGAGAATAAGAAATAAGATCATAAAGATGAAGATAAAATATAAACATAAAATAGGAAATGTGATGTTAATATATACAATATAAATGTGACATTATATGGTGTAAAGGTAAAAACAATATATTCACCATTTACTGTATATTCATAACTAACACTGACTCAGCTGAACATGTGGAACTAATCAGCTGTAAAACAAAGTGTCTGTGAAACATCCAGTTTGTCCATGGCTGTGCCACAGGGTTTTAATGATCCTGCCACTGGGGGGCGCCACAGTCACACTTTCAACCCCTACACATTCTTTTACAAAAAGAATTTAATAATGGAAGAGGTCGTGATCGATGCGTTGGGACGTCATATGTAACATGAAACATCACCAGGTCAATGTGATGACGATTAATTCAAAAGTTTATCTCACATGTTGTTTTTCATGCATCAGCCAGACTGAAGGAAATCCTCATGAACTTAAGCTGTTACCTGTCTCACATTTAGTGAATGAGTGAGTGGATGAATGAGTGAGTGAGTGGATGAATGTAAAGACCAACCAGGCTGGTATAAATGGTGTATAAACACGTCTGTCTGCTGACTTCAACCAGGCTGGTATAAATGGTGTATAAACACGTCTGTCTGCTGACTTCAGTGATTTCCTCTGAACATGTAGCCAGACAGGAAACACCTTTTCTTTTCTGTCTTATTCAGGTGAGGTGACCAGCGGCTGCCCCTCCCCCTGCCTGAAGAAGAACATTGCCATGGGTTACGTGGACGCAGCGTTCGCTAAGAACGGAACAAACATCCAGGTCGAGGTCAGGAAGAAAGCAGTGCCGGCCACCGTCAGCAAGATGCCCTTCGTCCCCACCAACTACTACTCTGGATAGGACACACACACACACACACACACACACACACACACACACACACACACACACACACACACACACACACACACACACACACACACACACACACACACACACACACACACACAGGAGCGTTGCACCGCTCTGCCCCTGGTTCACCGATGTCGCCCTCTTCTGTTTACCTCTGGAAATGCACCAATGGAAAACTGAAAAGTCTGAATACATGAGTCCTGAGAGATAAAGAGGCACTGAGAGTTTCACAGACACTAAAGTCATTTACTTAATTAGCGATGTACTTAATCAGTTTATACAGGACGTTAAACAGAAGACTGACTCTACCTACAGCAGTCACATGGTTTCACCTGTAGTGAACTGTGAGCAGTTTACACATGAGATGGAGTAAATGACATCAGTGTGGTTGAGTCGGATAATGAATGTGTGACCACAGTCTGGACCTGAGGTTCTGTAACACGGTCCATGGACCAGAGTCTGATTTCCTCTTTCAGGTTGAAGTGAATCAGCTGGCAGCACTGGATCCTTTAAACACAAGTGTTTCATCAGCCTTTGTTGTAGAAAATACGTTTTACTAATGGAACATGATATTTCATCTTTCACTGCTGGACCAAAACAAAAGCAATCCAAATCATTCTTTTCATGTCAAATCACTGCGTCTCTGTATTCCTGTTTTATAAGATCTTTTAAATATAGTTTTTTATTAATATTATTGTTAATATAATATTGTTATATTGTTATAATAATATTGTTAAAAGCTTGATGAAGAAGGTCAAACAGGACCAGCTCATAATCCTGAAACATCTTCATTAACATGATGATGATTGAATGAATGATTTGTCCTGTTGATGTGATCAAACCACCTGACCAGTTTCTCTGACTGTTAATAATGCAGTGAACCTTAAAGATAAGTTTACACTACATGTGGTTCACTGATAGTCTAACTTCAGAATATATTAATGCTCATTATGTGTGTTCTGTCTAACTACTGGTGAAATCTAATTTCTTCTTTACGCCGTGTGGCGCTCTTTATGTATTATTTTATTGAAATAATAACATACTAAATATAGAAAATAAAACTACTGCTTTAAAGGTAGTCTTGAAGGTGCACTGTGTGAATGAGTGTGGACTCTAATATTTAGGTTTAAACATTTTAAATAACATTTTTTATCTGATTAGAAAATGTCTTTTCTCCAATAAAGAAGATTTTCTCTTCACTTGTCTGTGACTCACTGTTATCTATTAAAATGTTGTCAATTCATGAAATCCTCCTTTAGTCACTGTGGTCAGTCGGTCCGGGAAACGTTTGGTTAAAAATAAGAACTGAACTGAGTTTTTTGTTTTTTTCAGATTTTGTCTCATAATTCCGACTGCCCTGAATTCAAATCAAGTTTTTTAACTGATTTGAAAGTTAATGTTCTGATTTGTGTCTAAATGTTTCTGAGTTGTCAGCGTATTTTCGATATATTGACTTTTTCGACTTGACTCGCACTAACATTACTCACATCAGCGTAACCTCAGACATACCACCGGAAACGGGGGATGCTAACAGAGCGAACCTGGCAACCCCAGCAGCCGGTCCGATCAGTCGTTACTGAGGGGAAGATGGTGGACTTCGCGACAGCAGCGTGCTCAAAACTCCGTCCTAAACACTTTGAAAAACACTTAGAGTCTCAGTCTGGAGGTAGATACAGATCACCCGGAGACAAACACAGATAATACAGAGAGTGAAGTGACTCCTTCGCATCCGGTAACTCTTCATTCCCGGTCTGAAGTCAGCGGAGAGCGGCGGGACGTGGCGGCGGATGGTTGTTTGCAGAGGACGCCCCTCGTCGTTAGCTGAAAGAAAGTGTCAACACAAGTGAGAAAGAAGAGGGAAGTCTCTGGAGCGTTTTTACCCAATCGAGAATAAACCACGGAGACCAACCGGCCGTCTGCTGCTGCCACTGCCGCCTTCAAACCAACGGAAACCCGCGAGGCGCGGAGCTGACAGCGGGCTAACTTCAGCTAGCATAACTTCAGCTAGCTTAACTTCAGCTAGCTTAACTTCAGCTAGCATAACTTCAGCTAGCTTAACTTCAGCTAGCTTAACTTCAGCTAGCTTAACTTCTGCTAGCTCTGTTGTGAACTGGAGGATCGACCCGCTGCTCGACATGCCGCGGAGTAAGAAGGGGAAACGTGGCTCCGGTAAACCCGGTAAGTGGCTAACGACCCATCCAGCTTGTGTCAATGAACAGCGGGAGAGTAAAACTGAATATAACGGCTGTGATCGAAGTGTTTATGCTGTTTAAAGCAGGCGGCGGCAGCTGAGTGATCAGAGCCATATGTGATCAATGATAAATCAGCCTGTTGCTCCTCTAACTTCACCGTCCGTATAGTTTATAACCAGTGCTGCGGTTTAACAGTGTGACATGTATGTTGTATGTTGTATCCACCACGAGCTCAGGTAAAGAACATGTGATGATTTCATCCAGGACCCGGGTTAAACGTTAAAGTTACATTTTAGGGTTAAAGTTAACCGTGTTATTTTTAGCAGCAGTATCAGACCTCATGAAGCCAGAGGTGCAACAAGTGCATCATGGTCTTTCAGTTGATTTACAGTTCGTATATTAAGGTGGTTTAAACTCAGTGGAGTCACTACACATGGTTTCTATCAGTGTACATCAGTGGTGTGGACCGTGCATGTGCCTGTCGGGCGGAACAGCCCTTCACGTTTCATGGAGTTACGTTGCCCCGGTAGCACACACGTGCTAGCGCCTAAAATACACACACACACACATATACACACTTATACACACACACATATACACACACATATATACACACTTATACACACTTATACACACACACATATATATATATACACACATACACACACATACAAATACACACACACACACACACACAGATTTTTGTGGGGTGTATTATAAAGAGAGGGAGGGCAGGGAAATGCAGTCAGGACCAATTGGAGCATTAAGTCTGATGTCTCCATTATATTTATAAATCTTGTGATCACTCACTGTAAAGCTTCCCAGTTAGCTTCCTAGCTGCAGTGTTGTTAACTGTGCAGCAGCGTTTTGCTACATGATTCCATCAGTTGAAAAGTGGAGCTCACTTACGATGTTTTCTCCTCTGTCACGATCACTCCTTCATTTTACATCTTTCTATTAATTCACACATTCATCCACCATCCTACCTCCAATCTGTACACCCTCTATTTCATCCATTCATTCATCATCTCCAGGCTCTCTTCGTCAGGAGGTTCTTCAGCTGTCGGCTAAAGTGTCTCTGAAAGGTAACTCCCTCGTTCCTTGACCTTTCACCACAGCTTCATGTCCGGCTCCAGTCTTGTCCAGAAGCTCTTGAAGCTCACCGCAGTGCACGATGTAAACCCAGCAGCCAATCACACGCTCCATTACCCTCCGTGTGTGTTTTCCAGCTGTGCTGAAAAGTTTTTACCCATCCCTCACAGCATTTCCATGGTAACCAATACCCTGGCTGCTTACTTTGTTGTCTGACTCCATCACAGCCTCTCTGTGGTTCTGCAGCAGTTTCCTTTTGCATGTCAGACTTGAGTTACTAAAAAGTTTATCCATGTCTGACCTTCATCAATGTGATGATGATGAGGATGATCATCATTCACCAGCCTCCACTGACAGCTGGCTGCTAACACCTCGTGTGCATCACCCTGAGTCTGAGTGTGCTCCCATCATGCATTTCACTTAGCCTCTCTTTCTTATCTGCCCTGACACCAGCAGGATTTAGGCGGCAGTCATTGACTTCCTGTGGGGACTGTGTTCTCTCTCAAGTCCTGTCAGCGTGACGTTCTTCATACTGAGTTCATATCACCACAGAGCATCATACACTGACGAGCCAGGTTAATTAGTAACTGTGTCATCGTCTTCCCCATCTGCTCAACTTGTTGTTTATTTAGATATTTGTAGTGATGTGTTGTTGTTGTTGACTGGTTGAATTTTAAATTGAAATGTGCAACTTTGTGCAACTCTCAATATGAAATTGGACAGACTCTGATGCTGCAGTGTAACATAAAAACAAATGTTTCTGATGAGACTTAATGATGACACATTTGAATTTTATTGCTTAAAATCCCAAAGCTGTGAATAATCCCAACAAACTGGAGAGAAATCAGGTTAATTTAGTTTAGTGTAGAGCTGCATGATATCAAATGTGATTATTTTGGCAGATATTGTGATTTCAGTGTTAACGATTGTTTTTCCATTTTCACTGAAAACCTTTTTTTAAATGATGTGATTTTTGTTCCTCTGCGTCTGGAGAACATGATCTTTAGGTCGTTGCGTCTCTGTAGCACCACAACACTGATGGTGCTAACAATGCTAATGCTAACAATGCACAACGCTGTGACACATTTAACCTTCATCAAAATAAGTGCAGCTGCTGGAACTTGGTCACATTAAGATTTTGGTTATATTTCAATTAATTGTGCAGCTGTAGTAGAGAGTGGAGTTCTGTGTCTTTAAAGCTTCAGGGACACAAATAGACTCCCACCCTTTTTGGCTTGGGGCAGTAGAGTCTGTCTGCCTGTTCCTCAGGTCAGACTGACTGTTGTAGCTGTGACTGACTGACTGACTGACTGACTGACTGACTGACTGACTGCTGTGTTGGCATAAAGTAGTGAAGTGGAGACGACACGTGAGCCATGGCAGGGAGCTCACACTTCACATAACTGAGCTGTATGTGGTCAGGCCTGTGTGTGTGTGTGTGTGTGTGTGTGTGTGTGTGTGTGTGTGTGTGTGTGTGTGTGTGTGTGTGTGTGTGAGTGTGAGTAATCTGTACAGTTGCCAGGAGTTCAAGGATGATGACAGGGCAATGATCATAGAGCTTTATCTGAGGTTTGAGAGAGAAGCTGCAGGCTGTTCCTTCAGACATTATAATATTACATCATTTTACACAGAGACAGGTTTTCAGAGCTGCGTTCAGGTTCATGTGGTAATCATGAGAAACTGGATTTTATTGTAGGTTATCACTCAGGTGAATGAATGAAAATAGTCCCTGGATTTAATCGAATAATGATAATAATGATAATAATATGTTAATATAAATTAATATAATATAAAACATTAATAATTATTTTTCTCAGATTTTAAATTTCCCTCCTGTTCCCACTCTGACTGCAGAATATTTAAGATGTCATTAAAACATGTTTTGATTAGACTGTATGAAATCTTTCATGTTATCTATCTACCATTATTAATATATTGTCAATGAAGCTCCTGTTCTGCAGTAGAGTTCATGTCTGTGTTGATATTATTCTCTTTCTGAACAGACATCAGCCTCAACAAGAACCTTTAGGATTTCAGACTTTGTGTTGTGCAGATAAATTTACCCTGGATAAGAAAAGGCAGAGAAGAAGACGTGGCAACAGACTCCACAGCTGATCCTGCTCGTGTCAAAGAGCTGAACTTTGACCCAGATATAATAGAGCCACTGATTCCTCTGGGGTTTTCTGATCACATGAGGTCAGACACAAACTAATGAAATCAGAGTTGTTGTATTTAAGGTACATGAATCATTATTGATCTTGTATCTAAAGCAGAAAAACGTGACTTCATAGAGATGCAGATTCAACAATCGACAATATGTAAAACACATCAACATTAATAAATGTTTTTCATTGAGAAGGTTACACAACTACAACTCCCATGTTGCATTGGTGCAACAATAGATGACCTCTGGGTTACTTCGACTGTCCTGTTTGACCTGAACACACACACACACACACACACACACGGTCTGACCCTTCTGGATGGTCCACACTGGATGAATGGTGACTCTGGTCTCCAGTAATCCCACCAACAGTAGAAAGTCCTGAGCCAGCAGGAACCTGAGGGGTAGCTTAGCTTAGCCTAGCCGCCTGGCCTCTGCTCCCTGTTCTGTTTAGACTCTAAATACAAACACACAAGATGGAGGAGAACTGCCTGATGGGAAATTCTTCCGTTGTCTCTCCTTGTCATTAACCAGGAGAACATGAGTCCGTGTGTGGGTCAGACTGATGATAAAACATGATGCAGGGAAAAGGTGCATAAAATGTATGTTTACGTACTTTATTTAATCAGGAAGTCACATTGAGATCAAGATCTCATTTACACGTGAGACAGAGAACAGAAAAATAAAATTTATAACAAAAGAAATATCAATATCAGAAATACACATTTCATCGATTAAAAACAACACTCGTATAATATATTCATTCAAACAAGTGGACGTGTGTTTATATAAACTGTGATTAAAGTGTTTATTTGAATGCTTTTAAATATGCATTTAGATATTATATATATTATATATATATATATATGAGAGAGAAATACATTTAAATATATATTTTATCCAAACTAATGTAAGAGGTCTGATATTTTTACCTTTAGTTATTTACAGTTCCTCCACAGTAGTAGTCACAGCAGTGTGAAGAGCTGCTCTCTGGATGTTTATAAGAGGAGGAGGAGGAGGTCTGTCTTCATCAGTCAGTCAGTCTGATGAAGAAACGTCTTCAGTGTGTCAGCAGGTGGTCTCATGCTTCACAGATCATATAGACTCTATATAGACTCTGTGTGTCTGAGAGATGAACTCATGGTGTCCAGTTGCTGACACAGACCGACAGCTGAGCAGAGGGAGCTACAGTCATCTTCATTAAACCTGCTGTTACTGTGGAGAACTGGGCCCCAGACAACCTCTGGTTAACTCTGACTTCTTCCTGTTTCTGCTTTTATTTCACTTTCACAGGAACAAGTAGTTATTTTGTCACTCTGTATTAGAGCTGCACAATTCATCAAAATATGTTTGAAATCTCAGTTTGACCAAGTTCAATATTCAAATCTCAGCAGCTGCAGTTTTTTTGAAGAAGGTGAAATGTGTCACGTTGTTGAGCATTGTTAGCTTTAGCATTGTTAGCATTAGCATTGTTAGCACCACCATTGACTTTGGAAACACCAGCATTTATTGAACTTTTACAGAACTCGGCACAATAATTGTTTTATCTGGATTATCTTGTTTTCATAATTGTTGGAAGACAAAATCGTAATGGAAAATAAAATTGATGAATAACCCCCCCCCCCCCCCCCAGGTGTTAGGAATGGGGTGAAGGGAGAGTCTGGAGCCAGTGATGATGAGCTGACGTCTGATATTCTGAGCCACTGCAGCAGCGCCAGTGAAACTACATCAGTGCTGGAGGAGGGAACAGGTGGGGACATGAATAGAGTATTATTTATTTTAGATAAGTGCCATATTCCTTCCCCACAGGAAGTAAATACAGCCGGTCTCTTACAGTGGACCTGATGTTTCCCTCTTTAACTGTGGCTTTAAACTGTGATGAACTCAGGGGGGGAACAGGTGGATGAACAGACTGCACAGGAGGAAACGGAAGACAAACTCAAACAGTGTATAGACAACCTGATGGACAAGAGGTGAGCGAGTTTTTAACCTTTGACCCAAAAATAACAGCAGAACGATAAAGATTGTAGAAGACAGGAAGTGGAGGAACTCACTTTATCCTCCTCTCTCTCTCTCTGTCTCTCTCTCTCTGTCTGTCTCTCTCTCTCTGTCTCTCTCTCTGTCTGTCTCTCTCTCTCTGTCTCTCTGTCTGTCTCTCTCTGTCTGTCTGTCTCTCTCTCTCTGTCTCTCTGTCTCTCTCTCTCAGTGCTAAGACTCGTCTGGCCGCCCTCGAGTCGTTGCGTCAGGCCTTCTCGTCCAGAGTGTTGTACGACTTCCTGACAGAGCGACGCCTCACTGTCAGTGACTGTCTGGAGAGAAATCTTAAAAAGGGTTAATTTTATTTTTTTTTTTTTTCTACCGTAATACAACCTGCAATTATTATTACTTATTATAATTTTTCCCTCTCTTCTTATCTGTCTTTGTTTGTTGTATCCTGTGTTTTACGTTTGATTCAGTCTTTCACAGGATCCATTTCAGTTCAGTCTCATCATCAGTGTTGAAACTGTTTCCTCTTGTGTGTTCAGGTGGAACCAGAGTAACTGAAACGTGAATAATCACTTCCTGTTCTCTGTGTTCAGGTGGCGGAGAGGAGCAGGCGGCGGCGGCCACAGTCTTCGCTCTGCTCTGTATCCAGCTGGAGGGCGGAGATGAGGCGGAGGAGGGCTTCAAGGTGCTCCGCCCCATCCTCACTGCCCTCCTGATGGATAACAGTGCCAGCATCGCGGCACGCCAGAGTGTGAGTGATGATGGGAACCTCCAGCTCTGAGATCATCGTCATTTATAGAGAAAATGAAATCTTATATACATGTCAGCTCTGAGCTGTGTGTAAACGATGGAGCTTAAGCCCAGGAACTGTATTATAATAATAATGATAATAATACGTTTTATTTATAGGCGCCTTTCAAAGACACTTTACAACACAGTGAAAATGTGACAATAAAAAACACAGATGATTCAGAAACATCTGGTTCAGCCAGCTGACACTCACCTGTCAGTCACAGGACAGAGACTCACTGAACAACATTGATAAAACAAAGAGGAGACAGAGTGTAGAGACTCTGGAGGACCCTCTACTTTACATCCATATGTAGAAACCACATTATCATTTATTTGATTCATTTGAAAATGAAAAAAGGAAAAACTATTTTAAGGTTGACTAAGTTACTGAAAATAAATCAGATGCTGGAACATGTTCTCACCTAACTGACATGATGCTAAGCTAACCTCATGTTGTGTTCTTGTGTGTCTGTCCCCGTCTCATCACGTCTCATTGTCTGCTGTTTCCTGCAGTGTGCCAGAGCTCTGGGGATGTGCTGTTATGTGTCAGCTGCTGAGGAAGGAGAGGTGAGAACATCTGGTGATATCCATGAATCTCTTACAGGGAAACATCTGTATCACAGTGAAGAGTCTGACTGTTGTCTGGAGGCCACACCTCCTCGCTCCATGTATAAAACCTCTGTAAACATGGCTTCACTCATCAGCAGCTGAACTGATCACTGTGCGGTGAAACAGAATCACTTCCTCTCTCTCATTAATGTTTCTCTCTCTGTTTTCCCTGAACGTCTCTGCTGATCTCTCTCAGGACCTGATCAAGTCTTTGGCTCTTCTGGAGAGTATATTCATGACTTCCTACCCCAACAGAGAGGGGGCGCTGCCCACACCTAAACCTGGGAGTCCAGGCCTCCACAGTGCTGCTCTGCAGGCCTGGTCTCTGCTGGTCACCCTCTGTCCCGCCTCCAGGCTGAAGGTGCTGCTCGACCTGTGAGTAACACACACTAAAAACCCAGTGTGATCCAGACTGGACTACAGGGTTGATGTGCTCTGTCATGAAAATCCTCCTGTCACAGCTGAAGCTGATTTAAAGGCTGAAGTCACAAAGAAAAATGACCTGACGTCACCAGTTTAACATCTGTCAGTGTTTTTGTCTCGTTTCCACTTAAAAGTCCAAACAGGGAACTCAGAGTTGAGCCAGACCAGGACGTGGCAGCTCGTCCTTCTGTTAATGTGCAGCACATTATCTGTGAGAGGAGGGACACGTTCACAAACACCAGACTTCAGACTCGTGTAGGAAATGACTGAAGAAGCTTCAGTTTGTTAGCAGGATCTGTCTGTGTGTTTCCTGTCACTGTTATCAGAGTCCACACCAGTTTAAACTCAGCAGTCACATGATCAGGTGTTTATCGGGTATCAGCTCAGTTTATTTATGATCAGCTCCCGTCTGCCCGTCTCTGTTCAGACAGTGTGAAGGACCATGTTAGTCTCAGGAGTCACCATGTTCATTTAATGAAGGTGGAGGTGTTGGAGGCGTCGGCTCACTGAACATCTGAACATTTAAACACTGGGTCCAGAAGCTGCTCCAAATATTTCATTTATCACAATTCAAGATCCTGAGGTCGATGGTTGCTGGATGGATCATTCTTTTTCTATACAAGAGATATTGAAATACATAAAAACAAATTAAATACAATTACATATCAACTTAAAATGTCAGCACTAGTAATAATAAAGGGTTAGGGTTAAAGTGAATCAAACTGACGCCAGCGTAGTAATCACAGGAATCTAATGAAACACAAATAAACATTTAAGAGTCGTGACGCAATAAAATTCTAACCACATAACTGCTTTAAAAGTCCGTAATTCACTCTGTGGTTCTTTGTTGTCAGTGGTTTGCAGACAAAGGTGGGGTTATATCACTTCCTGGGTGTGGTTAATAGGATGACATGTGATTGGCAGGTGAGGCAGGGTGCTAGACTTTAACAATAGTGTAACTAACAGTGATTCTCTGACTGTTTTCCCGCCTCCAGTCACCTCCCCAAACTGCAGGCCTGTCTGCAGAGCAACGACGTCAACTACAGGATCGCAGCGGGAGAGACCATCGCTCTGCTGGTGGAGCTGGGGAGGGATATAGACGAGGTGAACACGCACACACACACACACACACACACACACACCTTCTCACCTGAAGCTGGTGGTAAAAGTATAACAATCCTTTCCCATTACTCTGGTGTTTTGAATGTTGTATTCCTGCAGCTTTGTGACTGATGTGTGTTCACAGGAGTTTGAGGTGGAGGACAGTGAAGGTCTGTGCGAGTGTCTGAAGAGTTTGGCCACAGACGGAAACAAACACCGAGCCAAGAACGACCGGAGGAAACAACGCTCCATCTTCAGAGAGGTGCTTCATTACATAGAGGTGTGTTTCACAGCTGCTCCGCCTGTCTGTCAGTTACTCCGTCACTGAGCAGGTGAGAACAGGTCACTGACTCTCTGTTCCTCTGCAGAACGAGGACTTCACCGAGGAGAAGATCAGGTTTGGAGTGGAGAGCGTTTACATCGACAGCTGGATGAGGAGGAGAATCTACGACGCCTTTAAAGAGATCCTGGAGTCAGGAGTCAGACACCATCTACAGGTGAGACACACTGAACCAGGTGAATGGACTCGAAGCACTAAACACAAGCACTAATTTTATTTATTCAAATTTCACATCCAGCCTGATCTAACTATTTATTGTCTGCGGTGTCGGTGTCACATGACACAAAACAGCTACAAAAGTTTATTTATATCTAGAAATTATGTTCATAATCGTGTGTGTGTGTGTGTGTGTGTGTGTGTGTGTTTTGGTGCAGTTCAACCCTCTACTGAGAGACATCTTTGGCCTCGGCCCCCCCATCATCCTGGACGCCACCGTCAAAGGAAACAAGATCACACGGTTTGAGAAGGTACCAGCCTCTTCTTCTTCCACCTTCACCCTAACCTGAGAAGTCTAAAGATGTTTAACTCATCTCCTTATCTCCTTGTCTCCTTGTCTCCTTGTCTCCTTGTCTCCTTGTCTCCTTGTTCTTCAGCATCTTTTCAACTCGGCTGCCTTCAAGGCCAGAACGAAACAGAGGAACAAAGTCAGGGACAAACGGGCCGATGTCATGTGAGAGGAGGACGAAGATGGAGGGATGGACGAGAGAGAGGAACTGATACTAAATGATGCCTTCAACACACACACACACACACGCACACACACACTCATAAAACGCTCAACAGGGATTTTCCACCTGTGCTCTTCACCTGCAACTTCAGAGTCGATGTGGCCTCAGGTTATTCTCAGCTCTCAGCAGGAAACCTGAGGGTCAGTTTGACTGACAGCAGGTATTTACTTTTCAATCAAAAAACACTGAGTTGATTACAGTGTTTCCCACAGTCCAGTTCTGATGCTTCAAAGTGAAAACCAGCTGTAATGCAAAGCTGCTGCTCTTCTAGGTTATTTCACAGAGGAGTAAATATGATGTCCTCACATCTAATGGATCTTCACACATCAGAGTTCTGTTTTTACAGAGTGAAGTATCTCTGAAGCTTTATGGGACATTTTCCTCTTTGGTGCTGATGGGAGTTTTAGTTTTTGATACCCAGCTCCAGCTGCTGCCTGTGGTTTGACAACTCAGTCAAATCTTTTTTAATCTTTTTCCTGGTTCAATCTCTGAAGAGGATCAATTTCTGTAATGAAAACCAAAAAGAGCCACAGAGATGTTCTGTAAAAAAAAAAAAAAAAAACCTTCTTCTTCTTCTCTGGTGTAATTTATTCCTCACTGCTCGTCATTCATGCTCTGTCTCTGCAACAGAGTCACTACTTCAACTGCCAAACAGAAACTGACTCTAAAAACAATGCAACCTAAAAGAAGATGTGTGTGGTGTTTGTGTGAGAGTGTGTTTTATTTGAGTTTTATTTAACATCATTAAGTAAAACACTTAAACAAGAAGATGCCTAATTAAAAGAATGAAATCAAAGAGTTAATGCCGTCATCTTTGTCTTCATATTTTCTGGGAGGAAAATACGTTTTAACCATTTCAGGTGGGTAATAGTATTTTACTTTGTAATTTATTAAAAAAAACAGAACTGTGTGATTTTTCAGAAACTGTTTACAGACAGTGATGAGAAGATGACGATAATTTTTTTCATGTGTATTTTTGATGCGGGTTGGTGGGTCATACAATCTTTCCATGTGTATGTATCACAGATACACTGTAGAGGGATTCATTAGATGAGCAGTAGATACAAACAGGCCACTGACAGAGCTGCTGATCCGTGGTTTGTGTAGCTTCACCAAACTGTCTGATCAGTAGCTCTTGTTCAGGCTCAAGGGATCATGGATTGAATGAAATAAAGAGTATTTCAGCACTTTCTGCGTCTTCTGTTATTTCATAAACATGTGTTTTTGTCCTGGACAACCGAGATGTGAGGAATAAAGGGTCAGTGGGAAAAATAAACGTTAAGTTAATGAGGTAGAAAGTGATCAGCTGTTACCACTGTGAAGGTAGATGTAGATGTTAGCATGAGACACAAACTGCAGCATGGACTGTTTTTCCTATTAACGATTTTTTGCAGCGTCAGTTTGAGAAGTTTTAAAACTTGCCCCAAATAAATATAATTATCTAATGTTTGGACTGGACAGGACTTGCCACTGTGATTTAAAGAACAAACAGCAGCTCTACAGTTTTTTCCTGTCGCAGCTCAGTCTGCTCCGTCCTAGTGTGTTTGTTAATATTCATTTAACTATTAAGTCATGAAAAAGTTCATCTTTAACCACAGAAGAAGAAACAGATTTGTGAACACGAGAGTAAGACGGGCTATTTAAGCGCTGTGGTCAAATGACATTAGTACGGAAGCCGATGATGGCCATACTCACTGAAATAATTATCCCGTTATCTCCAGATAACAAAGAGATAACGGGATAAAAATATTTGCGAGTACAACTTATAAAATGGTTATTATTATTAATACTAACTGTACGGAAGCTGAAAAGGGTCATACTAGAAAAGTTTAAAATTAAAACCAATCAAGGATGGTTCCTCCACTACTACCCCCCAAACTGAACTAAAGTGGTATCGTCCATTCACGAATCCAACATGGCGGCGCTGCTACAGTAAAATAATGGAGCAGACCTCGGTGTTAAAGTAGTAGTTGCGGTGTTACGCCGATGGGAGGCAGCAATGAAATGAGCCGTTACCAGTCTGCAAGAAGGAAGAAGTAAAAAACCGTTGTTGTGGGAAGTTGAGTGAAGTGCAGTAGGCGGTAAAGTCACAGGTGGAGTTAATGTGGATGAACTGATGAAGTTAGCCGCTGTTAGCTGTTAGCTGTTAGCCGTTTCCTGTTTTAACGCGTTAGCTGCTAACAGGAAGCGCTAATGCATAATGCGTGAGTTTACACTGTCTGTGCTGCCAGTGTGAGGTAGTTAAGATAGTTAATGTGGTTTAGGTAGGTAACCCGAGGCTGATGGTTTTATGTGAGCTCTCAGCAGACACCAATGGAGCACACACAGATCACCGGGGTGTACGGAGAGCTCAGCGGCCTCCCTGCGCCTGTTTCTGCCCGTGTGAGAGAAGAACAGCTCCCTGAGCTCCGGAGCTACACCGTGACCACAGGTCTCTCTCTCTCTCTCTCTCTCTCTCTCTCTCTCTCTCTCTCTCTCTCTCTCTCTCTCTCTCTCTCTCCTCTCTCTCTCTCTCCTCTCTCTCTCTCCTCTCTCTCTCTCTCTCTCTCTCTCTCTCTCTCTCCCTCTCTCCCTCTCCTCTCTCTCTCTCTCTCTCTCTCTCTCTCTCTCTCTCCCTCTCTTCCCTCTCTCTCTCTCCCTCTCTCCCTCTCTCTCTCTCTCTCTCACACACACACACACACCTCTGTACATGGATTACACAGCAGTAAGTTTCAACAGTCTGATAACTGAAGTCTACGCCTTGTTGTAATTAATGCAAACCAATCAGAGATGTGACACTCCCATCATGCTCTAGGCACTGATATAAAGAACATATGATCTATACTAGTCAGGAGGTAAAAGTTACATAAACACATGTATAGACGTGTTAAATAATGTTGAGTGCTGTGAGCCTGAAGCTGGTTCACTGATCCAAACTGTGTCCTCATCCAGAGTGGAGTCAGATCAACCTGGTCCGAGGATCCAGACTCCGCTACACCCAGCAGTGGACTCTGATCCCAGACTGCAATGACCACAAGAGCATCAGGGCTGTCCTCCCCCCACGGTCCTGTGCCCCCGTGTCTGGAGAGTGAGTTCTACCGTCATTAAAAAAACATTCACTTTAGAAAAAACATTAGATAACTGGCAAAATATCTATTCTGGCTCGGGATTTGAGATGAATGTCACTTCACTGTCACTTCAGACTACACCCACACATATCTATCAGTGACGCTGGGTGAGGTCAGAGATCAGACTGTGCATGAGAGGGCAGTAACAGGAGTTGTGTTACACTTTCATTGATCACAGTGTGTGTTCCTCTTCTCTCCAGGTTGCTGAGTGAATTCTCTCCCATTCGAAGTCTGAGGGCAGTTATCAGGGAGACAGGAGGCTACCAGTTCCTGGAGGTGAGAGGTGGACTTAACACCTGGTCACTGGTGTGTGAGCATGTTGACAGGCTGTTGACAGGCTGTTTATGTGGTTGTTGGTGTGCAGATCTGGGACTGTCATGGACTCAGGAAGTGCCTCAACCTGACGGCTCTCAACGAACATGGACGAGTGTATGACGATGGTGAGACGATGTTTGTTTGTGTCCTCATGTTGTGTTCATGTGCTTAGATAATTACATAACACTTATTGGTGTGTGTGTGTGTGTGTGTGTGTGTGTGTGTGTGTGTGTGTGTGTGTGTGTGTGTGTCCGTGTCCAGCTCAGTTCGGCAGCCTGTCATGGTCAGACTGTGAGAACAAACTGCTGTATGTAGCAGAGAAGAACAAGCACACATCAGAAACACATGATGGAGAAACTGCATGTGGGAAGGTATTTCAACACACACACACACACACACACACACACACACACACTCAGATTGTACAGTCATACAGAATCATAGTGTGTGTGTGTTGTTCTCAAACAGGACAGGAGTGTGTACTGTGAGGACTGGGGTGAGGCTCTGACCAATAAGAGCAGCCCAGTGATTTGTGTGGTGAATCTTCAGAATGGCGTTGTCAGCGTTCTGCAGGGCGTGCCGCCGGACATCTCACCTGGACAGGTGAGAGAAAGTCAAGTCATCTGATTTAGATTTAGATTGTGTTGTGTTGGACTGTTTGTATGTGAAGGTTTAGTGTGAATGTCCCAGTGTTTTTGTGTTGAAGTTGAAATGCAGGAGCAGATTTATTTTTGCACATGCTGTTTTTCCGGTAATTAACTTCCTGTGTGTGTGTGTGTGTGTGTGTGTGTGGGGTCCTCCAGGCTCTGTGGGCTCCTGGGGGTCAATCGGTGGTTTTTGTTGGTTGGTACCATGAACCGTTCAGACTGGGCCTGAAGTTCTGCTCCAACCGCAGGTCTGAGATCAGAGATCTGCTCTGTTTTCTGAGTCAGACTGAATCAGGTTTTGATTTGGAAAAGTAAAAACTTCATATCATAAAATAAAGTCATATCTTGAAAGATGAATCTTCTAAAATCTAAAACACACAGTAGATAAAGCACTAGAAATGATTATTATTTATATGTTATCAGTCACGTTGAATATAAACTTGAAGAGGAAAACTTTTATAAACAGAAGCAACTGAGCAGAAAAACCAGAGGTGATATTGAAGGTTTTTAACATTAGTTCACTGATTCATGTAAAATTCTATCAGGTTTCAAATTCTGAGTGAAACGACTCACTTCATGTTTCTCTCTCGTCAAACTGTTTCAGGTCTGCGTTATTCAAGCTGGACCTGGATGGACTCTGTGGTGAGTACGTTTCCTGTGACTCTGTGTTAATGAATTAAACTCTGTGTTCTGTTGATCTGATCTCTGCACGTCCTCATCCTCCAAACCAGAGAGTCTGTCAGGGGACAACCTGTCCGTGTCCTGTCCTAGACTGAGTCCAGACCGGTCCACGCTGGTCTACCTGCAGGGCCAGGTGTTCGGTCCTCACAATCAGTGTCTCAGTCTGCAACAGGTAGTGTGTGTGTGTGTGTGTGTGTGTGTGTGTAGGTGTGTGTAGGTGTGTGTGTAGGTGTGTGTAGGTGTGTGTGTGTGTGTGTGTGTAGGTGTGTGTAGGGTGTGTGTGTGTGTTTCTTCTATCAAGA
>BDMU01000112.1:25000-47500 GCA_002217815.1 Seriola quinqueradiata | reverse complement strand
CCCAGTGGCATAATGAAACATAATGGGTCTGTATCCACCGGTCTGGTACACTTGTTACCTTGTAGGTATACAGGTGTATACAGGTGTGTACAGGTGTATATATGTGTATACAGGTGTGTATAGGTGTATATACTGTATATATAGGTGTATATAGGTGTGTATAGGCGTATGTAGGTGTGTTTACTGTAGGTGTATACAGGTGTGTATAGGTGTAAATAGTGTATATATAGGTGTGTATAGGTGTATGTAGGTGTGTTTACTGTAGGTGTGTATACGTGTATATAGGTGTGTATACGTGTATGTAGGTGTGTTTACTATAGGTGTATACAGGTGTGTGTATGTAGGTGTGTTTACTGTAGGTGTATATAGGTGTGTATGTAGGTGTTTATAGGTGTGTGTATAGGTGTCTAGAGGTATATACAGGTGTGTATTGGTGTATATAGGTGTGTCTGTATAGGTGTATACAGGTGTATGTAGGTGTGTATAGGTGTATGTAGGTGAGCCTGTGTATATTCTCATTTGTCCAGGTCATAGTATCCTAAAGGAGTTTTTAAATCGAAAACAACTGGACTAGGTTATTTGTCTGTGAAGACGTTTCACCTCTCATCCAAGAGGCTTCATCAGTTCGTGTACGCATCTGACCAGGCTAGGACTGGTCCTGTATGTAGGTGTGTATAGGTGTATATAGGTGTGTATAGGTGTATATAGGTGTGTATAGGTGTATATAGGTGTTTATAGGTGTGTATATAGTGTATATAGGTGTGTATAGGTGTGTGTATATAGGTATGTATAGGTGTGTATATAGGTGTGTATATGGGTGTGTATAGGTGCATGCAGGTGTGTATGTAGGTGTGTATATAGGTGTGTATAGGTGTATATTGGTGTGTATATAGGTGTGCATAGGTGTATGTAGGTGTTTATAGGTGTGTATATAGGTGTGTATAGGTGTATGTAGGTGTATATAGGTGTATGTAGGTGTTTATAGGTGTGTGTATATAGGTGTGTATAGGTGTATGTAGGTGTATATAGGTGTGTATAAGTGTATGTAGGTGTGTTTACTGTAGGTGTATATAAGTGTGTGTACAGGTGTCTATAGGTATATACAGGTGTGTATTGGTGTATACAGGTGTATATAGTTGTGTGTGTATAGGTGTATGTAGGTGTGTATATGTGTATGTATAGGTGTGTATAGGTGTATGTAGGTGTGTATAGATGTATATGGGTGTGTGTATAGGTGTATATTGGTGTATATAGATCAGTGGCGGCTGCTGGTCTTATAATGAGGGGAAGCTCATTTTCGGCCTACATGATAAAATGTGTCCGTTTATTTAAATGTAAATTCGCAGAGTGACAGCAGAGAGTCCTCAAACACAACGCTAGTCGTTTTTAACAAAGACAAAGTCGCTGAGGATCAGTAACGTCTCCAGATCAACTCCGAACAACGGAATTAAAAACTTGAGAACTGCTCCGGTGGATGCTTATACTTCAAGGTCGCTGATTCACTCATTTCGCTGTCAATCAAAAAGGGACTCAGCCTCAGACAGATCATCCAATCATCATGCAGAAGCCAATCGTCCGGGCCAGCCCACTGTCCCATAGACCCCCAGAGACACTGAGCGTCCGATGGGCGGGACAAAGCCCAGCATTTATCCAATGACCGTCTAGTTTGGCTGCAGTGGAACAACCCACTCTCTGCTTCCCCGTTGAAGTCAGGAGACGCTCGGCGTCTACACTGTGTAAAGCTCTGTGGCGCTGCGGGAGGAAGGAGGAGGAGTCAGGTCGGTTACCTGTGATAAGTAGCTGATTCTGAACAAAAGATGAACGTGTTCTAGCGCATATTTAGTCAATGAAATGTTCACACAACAGAACATATTTGACCTTTTATTTTGTTGACATTTTCGGGGAAGCTGAGCTTCCCTTGCAGTCTTAGAGCAATCGCCACTGATATAGATGTGTATAAGTGTATATTGGTGTGTATACTGGTGTATATTGGTGTGTATAGGTGTATATAGGTGCATGTAGGTGTGTATATTGGTGTGTATTGGTGTATATAGGTGTGTGTAGGTATATGTAGGTGTATATAGGTGTGTATAAGTGTATATAGGTGTATGTAGGTATATATAGGTGTGTATAAGTGTATTTAGGTGTGTATACTGTAGGTGTATATAGGTGTGTATGTAGGTGTATGTAGGTGTGTATAGGTGTGTGAAGGTGTATATTGGTGTGTATATAGGTGTTTATAGTTGTATTTATATAGGTGTATATTGGTGTGTATAGGTGTGTGTATAGGTGTTTATAGGTGCGTATATGGTGTGTGTATAGGTGTTTATAGGTGTATGTAGGTGTTTATAGGTGTCTATAGGTGCATGTAGGTGTGTATATAGGTGTGTATAGGTGTATGTAGGTGTTTATAGGTGTGTTTACTGTAGGTGCCACTGAAGGAAACCTTAGGAGTCAGTGTGATGAACATGTCGTATGTGGTAACATACCTCTGTACAGACTGTGTGTGTTTGTGTGCAGATCAAGGCTCCAGTGCTGCTGATGCTGGGAGGCAGAGACAGGAGAGTGTCTCCTCATCAGGGTCTGGAGCTCTACAAAGCTCTGAAGAGCAGAGACTCACCTGTCAGGTACAACAGCACGCCCCTGTTACTTCCTGTCCACTTCCTGTTTGACAAACACATCATAACATTAGACTGAGATTATTCAGGTGATTATTCAGCCTGATTTCGTTTCTGTTCCAGGCTCCTGTGGTTTTCAGAAGACGGACACTCACTGTCCAGAGTGGACACACAGGTCGACTGCTTCCTCAACACAGTGCTGTGGCTGCACCAGCATCTCTGAACACACAACACACACACACACACACACACACACACACACACACACGTATAAAAAGAGTAATGTAGTTTACAGTCAAATCTTCAACACGCTTTTAACAAAAAACACATTCTGTATGTTACAGTGTTAAAAATCTGATAAGTATTATAAATGTTACAGCGTTTAATGTTACAATGTTAGTTGTAAAGTTTTTTAAATACAAATCAAATCATATAATAAAGAAAATCTTACAAACCTGTATTGATGTATAGAGTTTTTCATGTTTGGTTACTCAGTGCTACGAATAAAAAAAGTCTCATTTATTTATTTCCACTAGTTTCATATTTAATATATTTAATATATTTCCACAATGATTAGACAAAAACTGCATATTACTGTTCACACCTGAAGTCTTGCAAGAGTTTTCTATAAATATAATACACAGTCTGAGACATGGTTCATCATTATATACAGTAAATGTAATTTGCACAGTGTCCAGAAGGTGGCAGTCTTCTTCTAAGAACATCATCAACCTTTTTTATATTTATATATTATATATATATATATATATATGATTGTGTGTGTGTATATGATGCATACGTGTAAATGCATAAGACCCACTACAGACCTACAGACCACCTGGAACCTGATCCTGAGCCTGTGATTGAGGCTGTTGACGTCCTGAACCAACAGTCGACTTTACACCAGGTGAAGCTCCAACAGAGTCTCCTCCTGTCTCTCTGCCTCAGTCTGGATGTGTTGTCATGGTGACCACCTCTTATCTGACCCTTACATGTTCTTCACCTCCTCTGTCCTCTTTCTGTCCCTGTGCAGACCTGTGTCTGTAGATCATCACATCAGGACTGTGTCTCCAGGACAAAACCTCTGCTGACCAGGAGGAGGACCACACCTCCATCCAGCTGTGCAGCCTGAACCACGACCTCAGGTTCTCCTCCCGAAGCTCCACCCACAGCCAGGAGTATGAGGAAGTCTACTGGTTTGACCTTTGACCTGGTCGGTGTTATTAAAGGAGAAGTATCCTCTGAGCTGGATCTGGACCCTGGTGCTGACTCCGCTGGTCTGTAACTGACTGTCCTCCACTGAGAGTTCTTCTTCTCTGTATTAACTCAGAATTAACAATATATGAATAATAATATTAACATCTGATCAACAATAAAACTGAATCGCAGACGTGTTCTACAGTGAAGGAACAGCTGCAGTTCTGTCCACAGACACTGGGTGGCAACGTGCTCACATGGTGAAAACTGCTGTAGATTTTATATTTTATAACTTGATAATTTTTTTACTAAATTTAATAAAACATTTACCGTGTAAAAATAATAATAATGAATACATTAACAACTGTTTCATGTTAATTAGTTTAAAACAGGGACGTCACTTTGGGATTCATTCATGTTCATCAGCTGAGTGGTTATCGGGGGGGGGGGGGTCCTGTGGGAAACACAGCCTCTGTTTGTGAGGACTTTGTTGAGACTTCGCTGTGGCCTTGAGAAGTCACCACTATGTTTCCATGACAACACGCCTTGGCGTTTCCTCAGCTGATGGTGGCGACACATGAAATTCACAGATTTACAGAGTGAATTACACAGTGAAAGTGGTCTGATGGAGTGTCCTCTGTCCCTGGTCTCCAGACTCGGCGTCGTGGTAACCGTCTCGACTGCAGCTGCCGCCCGGTGAAGTCATGGTGACGTGGGAGTCGGGCGAGGTCACCAATCTGAGAAATGATGGAGATTGTGTCGATGAGGAAGTGACAGACAAAGAAAAGAGCGGGGTGTTCCAGACAATGAGTGAGGGAGAAGTTCACGCCGTCCCTCCGTGGTATTCTGGTGTGTGGGCCGAGGACGGAGCTGGAGACAGAGGACACTCTCATGCTGAGTGTGTGTGGGACGTAGACACACAAAGACAGGGAAGACAAAGAGCCTTTTGGAGCTGGTTTGATGTGGTGCTTCCCCTCTGCAGCACAGACAGTGGAACACAGTAGAACTCAGTAGAACACAGTGGAACTCAGTACAGCAGCTGAACAGAACAGGGTAGAGCCATGTCAGGTTTAAAGCTTCGTCTCCTCTGGACCTCAGTAAACATGACAGTCTCACAATGAGAAATGTAACACTGTGGCCTGAGGGTGGCGCCAGAGGAGAACATGGAACATGCATCACAGAGTTCTGCAGGAATGATCCTAAAACCAGGAAATCATTTATCGTGTTGTCACTTCCTGTTCCCTGGTCCTGAAGTCTCTGGTTTGTTGAATGTGTTTTGGTTGATGACTGAAATCAGTTCTGTGTTCAAAACAAGCTCAAGACATTTTCACCTTTAATTCTCCAACATAAAATCAGTCAGTAAATACTCCAGTCCTGATTCCTGAAGCTTTCACGTCTCTGTTGCTAACGAGTGTGTAAACGAGACACAGAGGTTGTCAGGGACGTTAAACGTCACGTTGAACATGAAAACTGATCTCCTCACCAGTCCACCTTTACAGCCTGGTTAACTCACCGGTCCACCTTTACAGACTCGTTAACTCACCGGTCCACCTTTACAGACTTGTTAACTCACCGGTCCACCTTTACAGCCTGGTTAACTCACCGGTCCACCTTCACAGCCTGGTTAACTCACCGGTCCACCTTTACAGCCTGGTTAACTCACCGGTCCACCTTTACAGACTCATTAACTCACCGGTCCACCTTTACAGCCTGGTTGTGTTTATACAATCTGTCGCTAACTCGGTCCGAGGAAAAGCTTCAGCAGACGAGTTTAAGTTGAGGTTTAGTGGTGGAGACGTTAAGGTCATGTGACTGTGGTGTTGAGGTCATGTGACTGGTGGTGAGGTCATGTGGTGTTAAAGTCATGTGACTATGGTGTTGAGGTCATGTGACTGTGGTGTTGAAGTCATGTGACCGTGGTGCTGAAGTCATGTGACTGTGGTGTTGAAGTCATGTGACTGTGGTGGTGAGGTCATGTGACTGTGGTGTTGAAGTCATGTGACCGTGGTGGTGAGGTCATGTGACTGTGGTGTTGAAGTCATGTGACTGTGGTGGTGAGGTCAAGTGGTGTTGAAGTCATGTGACTGTGTGTGAAGTCATGTGGTGTTGAAGTCATGAGACTGGTGTTAAAATCATTTGACCGTGGTGTAGCTGGTTTATAGCTTAACATTAGCTTCTTAGTTCTGATTGTATTCAAACAAAGATGTTCGTTAGTGAAGATGATCCTGCTGAACTAAACCTTTCAGGATCAGAAACTGTTGTTTGTAAAAATCCCATTGGCTGTTTTTGGAGGGAAGCAGGGGGGGTCATAGCTTAGCACAATGACTGGAAACACGGAAACAGCTAGCTTAGCTTTGTGGTGGCAAATCTAACACAGAAAGCTCAAGTGTTGTAGTTCTGGTAACCATGCTGTAAAACTGTTAGCAGAGGATGGTTTCGATCCATCGACCTCTGGGTTATGGGCCCAGCACGCTTCCGCTGCGCCACTCTGCTGTAAATCACCCCAGATGGGACTCGAACCCACAATCCCTGGCTTAGGAGGCCAGTGCCTTATCCATTAGGCCACTGGGGCTATGTGGTTGTCAGGACCACTTCTGTTGAATATGTAATAAGTTCCTCTACAAGGCAGCAGCATGAGAAGGACAATCAGCCGACCCTCACCTACAGCCATGAGCTTTGGGTAGTGACTGAAAGATAAAGGTCCTTTCTGTCAAAAGGAGACCATTGAGGTTGTTGGGGCTCCTTCCATTGGTGGTCTTCCAGACGTCCAACTGGTAGGAGGCCTTGGGGTGGACACAAAGTAGCTTTGAGTACAGTCTGAAATGGTTTGCACAAACCAGTTGTACTTCGGGTAACCATGCCGTAAAGCTTTTAGCAGAGGATGGTTTCGATCCATCGACCTCTGGGTTATGGGCCCAGCACGCTTCCGCTGCGCCACTCTGCTGCTTAGGAGGCCCGCGCCTTATCCGTTAGGCCACTGGGGCTTCACATGCTGCTCCTGGCACGCCAAAGTCCTTGTGGCTATGGTGGTCATTGCTGTAAAACCCGGATGTAGGAGGAATTCAAGGAGGCCATGGAGAAGAGCTTCTGGCCTCACGGAGTCCCTGGTTTAACAGGGCAGTGCTTTATCCATTAGGCCACTGGGGCTCTTGTAAGGACCAGTTCTGCTGATGTGCAATAAGTTCCTCTACAAAACAACATTATGAGAAACACACTCAGTCGATTTTTGTTCCGACCCTCACCTACAGTCATGAGCTTTGGGTAGTGACTGAAAGATAAAGATCCTTTCTGTCAAAAGGAGACCATTTGTTGGGGGCTCCTTCCATTGGAGGTCTTCCAGAAGTCCATTGGAGGTCTTCCAGACGTCCAACTGGTAGGAGGCCTTGGGGTGGACCCAAAGTAGCTTTGAGTACAGTCTGCAAGGGTTTGTGCAAACCAATCGAGCATTTCAGAAGACTTGTTGTACTTCAGGTAACCATGCTGTAAAACTGTTAGCAGAGGATGGTTTCGATCCATCGACCTCTGGGTTATGGGCCCAGCACGCTTCCGCTGCGCTACTCTGCTGTAAATCACCCCAGATGGGACTCGAACCCACAAGCCCTGGCTTAGGAGGCCAGTGCCTTATCCATTAGACTCTAACTGGCACCGGTCCACCTTTACAGCCTGGTTGTGGTTTATACAATCTGTCGCAACTCGGTCCGAGGAAAAGCTTCAGCAGACGAGTTTAAGTTGAGGTTTAGTGGTGGAGACGTTAAGGTCATGTGACTGTGGTGTTGAGGTCATGTGACTGGTGGTGAGGTCATGTGGTGTTAAAGTCATGTGACTATGGTGTTGAGGTCATGGACTGTGGTGTTGAAGTCATGTGACTGTGGTGCTGAAGTCATGTGACTGTGGTGTTGAAGTCATGTGACTGTGGTGGTGAGGTCATGTGACTGTGGTGTTGAAGTCATGTGACCGTGGTGGTGAGGTCATGTGACTGTGGTGGTGAGCTCATGTGGTGGTGAGGTCATGTGACCGTGGTGGTGAGGTCATGTGACCGTGGTGGTGAGGTCATGTGTCTGTGGTGGTGAGGTCATGTGACTGTGGTGTTGAGGTCATGTAACTGGTGTTGAAGTCATGTGACTGTGGTGGTGAGGTCATGTGACTGTGTTGAAGTCATGTGACTAGTGGTGTTGAAGTCATGAGACTGGTGTTAAAATCATTTGACCGTAGGTGTAGCTGGTTTATAGCTTTAACAGTTAGCTTCTTAGTTCTTGATTGTATTCAAACAAAGATGTTCGTTAGTGAAGATGATCCTGCTGAACTAAACTTTCAGGATCAGAAACTGTTGTTTGTAAAAATCCCATTGGCTGTTTTTTGGAGGAAGCAGGGGGGTCATAGCTTTAGCACAATGACTGGAAACACGGAAACAGCTAGCTTAGCTTTGTGGTGGCAAAATCTAACACAGAAAGCTCAAGTGTTGTGTTCTTGGTAACCATGCTGTAAAAACTGTTAGCAGAGGATTGGTTTCGATCCATCGACCTCTGGTTATGGGCCCAGCACGCTTCCGCTGCGCTACTCTGCTGTAAATCACCCCAGATGGGACTCGAACCCACAATCCCTGGCTTAGGAGGCCAGTGCCTTATCATTAGACCTCTAACTGGCAGGCCAAAGAACTGGTGGACATGGACATTGAAACCCAGGTGTTGGAGGAATTCAGTGAATCACGGAGAGAATTTTCAGCTGTCGTCACAGAGTCGCTGGTCAGGTAAATGCTTTATGCATTAGGCCACTGGGGCTCTGTGGTTTTAAGGACCACTTCTGTTGATATGCAATAAGTCCATCTACAAAGCTATTTTATTTCTGTCAAAAGGAGACCATTGAGGTTGTTGGGGCTCCTTCCATTGGAGGTCTTCCAGACGTCCAACTGGTAGGAGGCCTTGGGTTGACCCAAAGTAGCTTTGAGTACAGTCTGAGACGGTTTACACGAACCAGTTGTACTTCAGGTAACCATGCTGTAAAAACTGTTAGCAGAGGATGGTTTCGATCCATCGACCTCTGGGTTATGGGCCCAGCACGCTTCCGCTGCGCCACTCTGCTGTAAATCACCCCAGATGGGACTCGAACCCACAATCCCTGGCTTAGGAGGCCAGTGCCTTATCCATTAGGCCACTGGGGCTTCACATGCTGCGCCTGGCACGCCAGAGTCGTCGTGGCTATGGTGGTCATGGCTGTAAAACCTGGATGTAGGAGAAATTAAAGGAAGCCATGGAGAAGAACTTCTGGCCTCACATAGTCCCTGGTTTAACAGGCCAGTGCTTTATCCATTAGGCCACTGGGCTCTTGTAAGGACCAGTTCTGCTGATGTGCAATAAGTTCCTCTACAAAACAACAGCATGAGAAACACATTCAGTCGATTTTTGTTCCGACCCTCACCTACAGTCATGAGCTTTGGGTAGTGACTGAAAGATAAAGATCCTTTCTGTCAAAAGGAGACCATTGAGGTTGTTGGGGCTCCTTCCATTGGAGGTCTTCCAGACGTCCAACTGGTAGGAGGCCTTGGGGTGGACCCAAAGTAGCTTTGAGTACAGTCTGCAAGGGTTTGTGCAAACCACTTGTCATCGAGCATTTCAGAAGACTCTGTTGTACTTCAGGTAACCATGCTGTAAAACTGTTAGCAGAGGATGGTTTCGATCCATCGACCTCTGGGTTATGGGCCCAGCACGCTTCCGCTGCGCTACTCTGCTGTAAATCACCCCAGATGGGACTCGAACCCACAATCCCTGGCTTAGGAGGCCAGTGCCTTATCCATTAGACTCTAACTGGCAGGCCAAAGAACTGGTGGACATGGACATTGAAACCCAGGTGTTGGAGGAATTCAGTGAATCCACGGAGAAGAATTTTCAGCTGTCGTCACAGAGTCGCTGGTCAGGTAAATGCTTTATGCATTAGGCCACTGGGGCTCTTTGGTTTTAAGGACCACTTCTGTTGATGTGCAATAAGACCATCTACAAAGCTATTTTATTTCTGTCAAAAGGAGACCATTGAGGTTGTTGGGGCTCCTTCCATTGGAGGTCTTCCAGACGTCCAACTGGTAGGAGGCCTTGGGGTTGACCCAAAGTAGCTTTGAGTACAGTCTGAGATGGTTTACACGAACCAGTTGTACTTCAGGTAACCATGCTGTAAAACTGTTAGCAGAGGATGGTTTCGATCCATCGACCTCTGGGTTATGGGCCCAGCACGCTTCCGCTGCGCCACTCTGCTGTAAATCACCCCAGATGGGACTCGAACCCACAATCCCTGGCTTAGGAGGCCAGTGCCTTATCCATTAGGCCACTGGGGCTTCACATGCTGCGCCTGGCACGCCAGAGTCGTCGTGGCTATGGTGGTCATGGCTGTAAAACCTGGATGTAGGAGAAATTAAAGGAAGCCATGGAGAAGAACTTCTGGCCTCACATAGTCCCTGGTTTAACAGGCCAGTGCTTTATCCATTAGGCCACTGGGCTCTTGTAAGGACCAGTTCTGCTGATGTGCAATAAGTTCCTCTACAAAACAACAGCATGAGAAACACATTCAGTCGATTTTTGTTCCGACCCTCACCTACAGTCATGAGCTTTGGGTAGTGACTGAAAGATAAAGATCCTTTCTGTCAAAAGGAGACCATTGAGGTTGTTGGGGCTCCTTCCACTGGAGGTCTTCCAGACGTCCAACTGGTAGGAGGCCTTGGGGTGGACCCAAAGTAGCTTTGAGTACAGTCTGAGATGGTTTGTGCAAACCACTTGTCATCGAGCATTTCAGAAGACTCTGTTGTAGTTCAGGTAACCATGCTGTAAAACGGTTAGCAGAGGATGGTTTCGATCCATCGACCTCTGGGTTATGGGCCCAGCACGCTTCCGCTGCGCCACTCTGCTGTAAATCACCCCAGATGGGACTCGAACCCACAATCCCTGGCTTAGGAGGCCAGTGCCTTATCCATTAGGCCACTGGGGCTTCATGTGCAGTCTTTCGACCAGTTCTCTAGACATACAGTGAGTTCCGATACAAAGCTGAGGCACTGACAAAAGCTTTCAAGAACACGACAAATGAGAGTCAGTTCTGTTTGAACTGACTTTACAAAAGCAGGATCAGTGACTGTGGCTGGATAAAGCTGCTGATCTATAGATATGAGTTTAATCCTTGTCACAGAAACAATAGAATAAATCAAACATCTTCCTTCACGCTTTGTTGTAGAAACTTCTCATCCTGTGACCCTTGACCTTCACCTTGCTCACCTGATTCAGTAAACTGTCCCTCAACTTCTCCTTCCTCCATCACTGTGTGTGTGTGTGTGTGTGTGTGTGTGTGTGTGTGTGTGTGTACACAGACTTTAACTGCGGCTGTTTGAACAGTGAAGGCTCTGCTCAGTAGGTCTGGTGTGACCTCCTCTCTCTCTCTCTCTCTCTCTCTCTCTCTCTCTCTCTCTCTCACCACAGACCTGGTTCACATGGTTTTCCTCTCAGCTGACGGAGACTGACTTCTGACAGGTGGAGCTGTGCTGTGTGGAGAGGAGGGTGGGTGTAGGTGGTTATGAGGATGTTACAAAGGTCTGCTCTGTGATTCTGTAGGTGACTGTTGATCTGGTTGTTAGACAAGCTGTGGTGCCTGAACCACAAACAAGCTGATTTCTGTTGGAAACAGGATTCAGAGACAGAATTATTCATTGTTTTAAGAAAATAAGGTTTTTAAGACTCAGTAGATTCATTTTTAAAAAACGAGTGGAAACATCAAAAGTTTGAAGAAAAACCCTTAAAAAATCACAAAACAACTTACAAGGAGGAAACTAATGTTGTAATACATAAAACCATATTTCATTGTTTTCTTCAATGACATCATCTCAGTGTTCTTTCTTCTTCTGCAGCTGTTTAACGGCACCTCACGGGTGCATCATGTCAGTGGGTGGAGAAACCACTGACTGTGGACTGAATCTGATGATGGAGAGTTTCTGCAGCAGTGAGTCCTGAAACGTTCTGACCATGTTGAGCAGCTAATAGATGAATCGTTATAGTTTTCCATTGTGTGTGCAGTGAAGACACCATTATAATTATATATATTACTGTCTCTACTGTACTACACCTACTGTACCTACTGTACCGGTCCACAGTGACACAGATGATGGGAATATTCCCTCACACACAAACCTCTTTCATCCTCTCCCTCCTCCGTCACTTGGCTCGTCTCCATCTTTGTTTTGTCACATTTATCTGTCTCCCTCTCCCCATGCTGCTTCTAAGCTACTGTTGAATCAGGGCCATGCAGGATTTTCGGGTGGGGTGGGGGGTTGTGGTGGGGGGTGGGGGTTCTTGGCTGCCGTTTCCAGTTGAGGCTTTTAGCTCTTCCCTGGAGAGAAACTGACACCACAGAAGAAGAAGTGAAGCAGCAGTGAACCTCTGCTGCTGGTGATACACTGACATCTCCTGACCTCATGTTTGTTGTTGTTGTTTGTTCTTGTGGTTACTATGGCGATGAGGTGTGAATGACCTGCAGGTTATGGTGATACGATGGAGGTGTTTTTGTTTATGTGCAGCATTCCCTCACCTGGCTGTGATGATATGGGCCAGGAGAGAGAATGAGGGCTTTTATCTGGAGTAAATGGAGAGCTGAGGCGGACGATGGAGGAGATGAACAACAGTTCAGTTAGTTACTGATGCTGGAATTAAAGGAGCAGTCCACTCAGTTCAGTTGTTTGTGGCCGTGGAAGGAACCGTCTAAAATCTGAGAACATCATTGTCACGTTGAGTCGGAAACACTGAACCCAGGTGGAAAAAATTGTCTTTAATAACAAAAAGAAACACAAAAATCAGAAAATCCAAGAAGTCGGGAGCTCGACGGACAGAAACTTGACAGACGGAAACAGAAACAAACTGGGACAAACTGGATTTCCACAGTAGAACAACTGACAGTCTGACAGAGACTAAATACACACCAGGGAATTCAGACACTTAAGGGCGTGGCAGACAATCAACCAGGAGGGAAGCAGGACAAAGACAGGACTTAAAAACACTAGCTAATAGTGGCTAACACTGGCTAATAGTGGCTAACACTAGCTAATAGTGGCTTAACACTAGCTAATAGTGGCTAACACTGGCTAATAGTGGCTAACACTAGCTAATAGTGGCTAACACTGGCTAATAGTAGCTAACACTGGCTAATAGTGGTTAAAATGTTCTTAAATCATTCAGGTATTTTCTCTCTGTTCAGCAGGTTGTCGTCTCACCATTAACTTCCGGTCTGATGCACATCTGTACAGCTGCTGCCTCCACAGGTCAGGCTCTCCAGGTGAAAACACACACATGTTCCCCTGCACACCTTAGGCCTGTGTGTGACACTAGAGAAAACTTAAGCCATGAATCTGTCAATTTAATAATACGATAACTAATAATCACTAATGTGTTTAATAATAGTGAAAAGGGTTTAGAAAATACTGATCATATGAAAACACTGATCATATTACATCAGTGGATTGAATTTAAAATGGTATCATGAGTTCAGTTCATGTCTTTAATGTTCATCATGATGGATGCCACGCCTCCAGGACTCAGGTGACATCATGATCTATAACACCTGAAGCAGCCGTCTTATTGGTTAAAACAGTCAGTTACAGTTGTGTCACTTTGAGCATCTCTTAGCTGATCAATACGACCACACAGAACACTCATTATATCAGCAATCTGCCACATCATTAATGAGGGATTTAATGAACTGATTAATAAAACCTTCATTAAGGTTTCATTCAGGGTTTTTTCTTTAGACGTTTTTAATCATTTCAGCACTTTTTGTGTTTGTGTCAGCGTGTGTTTGTGTGTGTGTGTGTGCGTGTGTGTGTCTACACACATGCAGAATGTGTGTTTGTATTAATAATCCATGCAGTCGAGCGTTTTGTAATATATGTGATGCATAATTCATTGATAAGAGATGGGATGCTCTTTCATTAGTTAAACCAATTGGGACGCCATGCTGCAGTCACCTATCATTACACTGCTCAGTGATTCATACAGAGTGTGTGTGTGTGTGTGTGTGTGTGTGTGTGTGTGTGTGTGTGTGTGTGTGTGTGTATACATCATGTATATAATTTTGTCTTTGGATATTTAAATTAACATAAATCTGTGTGAATGTCTTTTACTCAGAAAGTAAAGTAATGTCAAAAAAGAAACGTAAGTTTTGCTATCACTACATAGCTAACGTTAGCATTAGCAGCGTCATTCGTTCACTCACCAACATCTGTCTCCAGAGGTGGAAACAAACACCAATGTTGACCTTTGTCTCTATCACATCTTGTCTTCTACTGAAGTTAGCATGCTAACAGCTAGCTCCGGCCTGACCCCTCACTTTCTGACAGACTCACTGCAGCTGCTCAGGGGACGTGTTGTAACGTCTTAGACAAAGATGGCTGAAGCTGTTGTCAGGAGACAATCACCGTAGATTCATGAGCATGCATTTCTGTAGGATGATGTGTTGACGATGATAGATTCAGTGAGAGTCACTTGTTAGTACTTGCATTATATGTTGTGTATTGTGTTACGTGTATCATTGTGTTGTGTTGAGCACTGTGATGTAAAGGCTAATGAGGATGTAAACAAACAAACAAACAAACAAACTACCACCACAACCTGCTGCTGGAGAAAAACCTGCAGAGAGGCACCGACTTTTCTCTCTCAGAAACAGATACTGACAGAACTGAAATGGTCTGGGTGGAAGGATGAAGATGAATTGAGGAATCACAAACACACATGCACAACATGCACAGAACAAACAACAGCAACAGACATGATTTCAGTGTGAATGAAGAGCTCAGAGTTATTGTATCTGGTCTAAAGGACTTTCTGTGAATGTCCTCGTGTCTGTTGCAGCTCTGCAGCTTCTTCCTGAAGACAGTTCAGTGGACTCTACTGTTTCCTAATCATTTCACTGGCTGTGTTTGTAATCCTGGTCAATGTGGTTGTGTCCTTCGACCTCAGGTGTCCGTACCATGTGACTTCTGTAGACAGTCTCTAAAATGCTTGAGACACTGAATCAAACAGCATCATCGTTGTATCTCCTTGTATCTTGTATCTCAGTTTTATTTTTTTGCTTCATCTGTTTTGTTTGGCGCAGAAACAGATTGTGAGATGTTTACCCACAAGTCTGAGTCAGTTCTGAGTCAGCACTTGCTGCAGCATTAGGTTCATGTTCAGCAGAATTAGAGCTTTCAAACAAACAAGGTGTAATTTGTCAAACGTGGGAAAATGGAGTGTAAACACACTGAAGGAGGGCTGAGAGGTTAGAGTGTGATCAGCCCTCCAACTCACACACTGAGTGATGTAGTTCAGTTTTAAAGCCTCAGTGAAAACAGCCTTAAAAGATGAAATAAACTTTGTGTTAATGTAATTCAATCATTAATGTCTGTTCTACATGCAGCTGTGGAGGAGGGACAGATACAGACACGTACAGCAGCAACAGCCTGAAACACACAACCAGGAAATGACATCAAAATAGTTTTTTTGAAGGATGATCCTGAACATCTGGAGGATAATCTGAACATCTGGAGGGTAATCTGAACATCTGGAGGGTAATCTGAACATCTGGAGGATAATCTGAACACCTGGAGGATAATCTGACATTTGGAGGAATCTTGAACATCTGGAGGATAATCTGAACATCTGGAGGATAATCTGAACACCTGGAGGATAATCTGAACACCTGGAGGATAATCTGAACACCTGGAGGATAATCTGAACATCTGGAGGATAATCTGAACATCTGGAGGATAATCTGAACATCTGGAGGATCATCTCAACATCTGGCGGCGAGGCTGGTGTGAGGATGGAGGGAGTGAAGGTGAGGTTGGAGGTGTAATGAACAACTGAGCTTGGAGAGGAAAAGAGTGAAGGGCTGAGGGTGAAGTGATGAGGAAGTCGCTTTCATGTTGGAAGAGAACAGGGATTAAACTGAAACACACAGAACCACATGATGTTTCATGAACTCAGATTCATTTTGTTTTTGTTGTTTTTGTTTTTTTGGGGGCTTTTTGTGCCTTTATTGACAGTGCAGTAGATAACAGGAGAGAGGGACAGGAGAGAGACAGGAGAGAGAGACAGGAGAGAGAGACTGGAGAGAGAGACAGGAGAGAGAGACAGGAGAGAGAGACAGGAGAGAGAGGCAGAGAGAGGGGGAATGACATGCAGGTAAGGGCTTGTCCGATGCAGGACTCGAACCGGGGCCGACTGCAGCGAGGACTGTGGCCTCTACACGTCCAACCGAGCTACTCGACGCCCCAGATTTATTCCGTTTGTTGATAATTTAATGTCAAACTTTAAAATCCAAACCAACAGAGTTCATGATTATATTTCTCTAAAGCCGTGACGTGATCTGAACGGCCTCTAGCTTCAGACCTGAAACTACTTTTTATGAATTTATTATTTATTATTCTGTGAATGACTCTGCTGTCGTTGTTCCTCGTGCCGACTGTCGGGAGCTGCTTCTAGCTGCAGGACGTTCAGTGAACAGACGAGTCGGTGCTGTTAATGGTCAACACATGGTCACTGGTCAAACAGAAAGAACAGACTAAAGGAAAGTTTGAGACGGACGAGGAAGAAAGGGAAAGAGGACTGGAGAATTTCAGCCATTACTGTTAATGGATGGAGCAGGCCGACATCTGCTTTAGCCGGGGGGTGGGGGGGGGGTGGGGGGGGGGGGTGACTGTTAAAAACACAGAGACGATGCCAGATGGAGAGGAACAGAGGATATAGAGAGTGTGAAAAGCAGGCGAGAAAGAGAAAGAGAAAGAATAAAAGTGCGACAGAGGAGAAACGAGGAAAGTGAAAGAGGCTGATTGATAATCCAGGAGGAGGTCGTCACAGTTCAGACTCGCCTCCACCACCACACTCACTCTCTGCTCGCAGCTTATTGCTCCTGATGAAGGGTTAATGACGGGACTTTCAAAACCTCTGGTTATTCTCTGCACATGCTGACACAGTAACATGGACCAGGGACATTCATATTACTGATGGACTGACAGCCTGTAGGACAGAGACAGACAGAGACAGAGAGAGACAGAGACAGACAGAGACAGACAGAGACAGACATAGACAGAGATGGAGACAGACAGAGACGGAGACGGACAGAGAGACAGAGAGACAGAGACCAGCACGAGGACATGAGCAGTATAGCAGCATACAGAATTAATGAAGCTTCTACACTGATCTGGTTGAACAGCAGTAAACCACATCTGGACTCACAGCTGGACTGAAGTGTCCAGATGTTCCTGGTTCCTCTGTGTGTTCAGCTTCAGCCTCCTGGAGGAGAGAGAGAGAGAGAGAGACAAATAATGATCCATGAACACCACCATGATATATATCCAGATATACACAACACACAGCTGTTCAGAACACGTGACGTCATCATGTACTTGCAGACGGACAGGGGGCGGGGCTTTGTGATAGGACTGGGCCGTCCTTACCTGTGAGTAGAAGAGGGAGTGAGAGGAGGTGAAGAGGAGTGTGTTTCAGTGGTGTAGGTTGTGTATTGTTCAATAGGAGACTGTTGGGAAGTGTGTGTGAGTGTTTGTCGTGTGTATTAGTGTGTGTTAGTGTGTGTTAGTCACTGTGTATCAGTGTGTGTTAGTGTGTATTAGTGGTGGTGTGTGTTAGTCGGTGTTAGTCGGTGTGTATTAGTGTGTGTTAGTGTGTGTTAGTGTGTGTTAGTCACTGTGTATCAGTGTGTGTTAGTGTGTATTAGTGTGTATTAGTGTGTGTTAGTGTGTGTTAGTCGGTGTGTGCTAGTGTGTATTAGTGTGTGTTAGTCGGTGTGTATTAGTGTGTGTTAGTCGGTGTGTATTAGTGTGTGTGTTAGTGTGTATCAGTGTGTGTTAGTCAGTGTGTGTTAGTGTGTATCAGTGTGTGTTAGTCGGTGTGTATCAGTGTGTGTTAGTCAGTGTGTGTTAGTGTGTGTTAGTCAGTGTGTATCAGTGTGTGTTAGTGTGTATCAGTCGGTGTGTATCAGTGTGTGTTAGTGTGTATCAGTCGGTGTGTATCAGTGTGTGTTCTTGGAGAACAGGTCAATAGGGATCAGAACTGGAGGTTGTGTTGAAGTTGCTGACGGAGGATGAATTGTCCTGAACCCAGTGGAGTGTGTAACAGCCTCACACTGCAGCAGATGAGGGAGGGCTCAGGTCATCACAGGGTCAGCTGTTCCGCCGTCTGAACCAATCACAGACAGAGTTAGTGAACATCAGTCAGTGTCATACAGGTAACAACAGGAAGTTACTGCTGCTGTTACTGTTGAGCCTCACAGCGCTGTGCAGATATATCTCTGCTTTTTATACATTAGAATCGAAAACTCATGAACGTGCTTCACATGTTCTTATCTTTTATTACCGTTCTTTATTTCTTTATAACCTCCACCAGACTGTGGTAGAACATTACAGCTCTACACTGTTTATTATGAGAGTCCATCATGTGATGATAAAAGACAGAGATCAGGGAAGTGAATTCACCGGAGTTAAGAGTTTTTGTTATGTATGAAAACTTGAACTCACACGAGACAAACAAATCTTTTACTATAGCAGCTGTGATTATTCTCTCTCCACTGCTGGGTGAGGAGGGGTGAAACGAGGGTGAGGAGGGGTGAGGAGGGGTGAAACGAGGGTGAGGAGGGGTGAGGAGGGGTGAAACGAGGGTGAGGCCGAGGCTGCTGAGTGAGTAATTTCCAGAGAAGAGCAACACAAGTCATATCATGGAAAATACTGGCAGAGACAAAGAGGCTGATGGGAAGAGAGCGGGAACAGATCAGGTCAGGTGAAACAGGGATGAGTAGTTAGTGAAGGTTAGTGAAGGTTAGTGAACAGTTGGTGAAGGTTAGTGAAGGCTAGTGAAGGTGAGTGAACAGTTAGTGAACAGTTAGTGAAGGTTAGTGAAGGTGAGTGAAGGTTAGTGAACAGTTAGTGAACAGTTAGTGAACAGTTAGTGAAGGTTAGTGAACAGTTAGTGAAGGTTAGTGAACAGTTAGTGAACAGTTAGTGAAGGTTAGTGAACAGTTAGAGTTCCATGAGCTGCACAACAACGCTCCTGTAGGAGTAGTTTTCTATTATCGCAGCAGTTTTACAACCAGCTCAACAAACAGAGGGGAAGTTGAACCCAGAGAAATCGATACAGAACTTTTCAAGACGAGAAATAAATAACTGGAATGTTGAATAATCACATGCAGCTGATTGATCAACAACAAAACATCCCTGAGGAGCTTCTTTAACAGTGGTGTTGAATTAAACTTAGCCAAGGTAAAAACTAAAGTAAACTAGACATGACTAGACTAGACTAAAGTAAACTAGACTAGACCTAAACTAGACTAGACTAGACCTAAACTAAATAAACAAGACTAAACTAAAGTACACCAAACTAAAGTAGACTAAACTAGACTAGACCTAAACTAAACTAAAGTAGACCAAACTAAAGTAGACTAGATTAGATCTAAACTAGACTAGACCTAAACTAAACTAAAGTAGACCAAACTAAAGTAGACTAGATTAGATCTAAACTAAAGTAGACTAAACTAAAGTAGACTAGATTAGACCTAAACTAAAGTAGACTATATTAGGCCTAAACTAAAGTAGACTATATTAGGCCTAAACTAACTGAGACTAAACTAAACAAGACTAGACCTAAACTAGACTAGACTAGACCTAAATTAAAGTAGACTAGACCTAAACAAACTAGACTAGACTAAACTAAACTAGACTAAACTAAACTAGACTAGACCTAAACTAAACTAGACTAGACTAGACTAAACTAGACTAGACCTAAACTAAACTAGACTAGACTAGACTAGACTAAACTAAACTAAACTAAAGTAGACTAAACTAAAGTAAACTAAACTAAAGTAAACTAAACTAAACTAGACTAGACCTAAACTAAACTAGACTAAACTAGACTAAACTAAACTAAACTAAAGTAGACTAAACTAAAGTAAACTAAACTAAACTAAACTAAACTAAACTAAACTAAAGTAGACTAAACTAAAGTAAACTAAACTAAACTAAACTAGACTAGACTAAACTAAACTAAACTAAACTAAGCTAGACTAAACTAGACTAGACCTAAACTAAACTAGACTAGACTAAACTAAACTAAAGTAGACTAAACTAAACTAGACTAGACCTAAACTAAACCAGACTAGACTAGACTAAACTAAACTAAACTAAAGTAGACTAAACTAAAGTAAACTAAACTAAACTAGACTAGACTAGACTAAACTAAACTAAACTAAACTAGACTAGACTAAACTAAAGTAGACTAAACTAAAGTAAACTAAACTAGACTAGACTAAACTAAACTAAACTAAACTAAACTAACGTAGACTAAACTAAACTACACTAGATTAGACCTAAACTAAAGTAGACTAGATTAGGCCTAAACTAACGTAGACTAAACTAAACTAGACTAAACTAAAGTAGACTAAACTAAAGTAAACTAAACTAAAGTAGACTAAACTAAAGTAAACTAACTAAGCTAGACTAAACCAGACACAGGCTCCTCTGATCTCTAGGAGACATGAAATTTCTTTGAAAACAGGAAAATTACAAATAGAATCATCAGTTATATCTATTTTCTAAAAGCCACACAGCATGGAACCGCTAACCCTGTTAGCATTATACTGAACCACACCAGTCTTTAATGAGCTAACGTTAGCATTAGCAGCTGTTTACTGACCAGTCCTGAAGAAACTTCTTTCTTTCCTCAGCAACATCTGTCTCCAGAGGTGGAAACAAACACCAAAGTTAACTCCTGTCTCTGTCACGTCTTCTCATCTGCTGAAGTTAGCATGCTAACAGCTAGCCCCAGCCTGTCTCCTCACTGGAGCCTCCAGTCTGAAGACGTAGCTGCGCAGAGGACGTGTTGTAACGTCTTGTCTTATAAAGACAAAGATGCTTTTGTGAAGAGACAATCAGACAGCTCCTTTAATGAACCCAGTCCTGGACAGTTAGACACAACATGAGCGAAGACTTTCTTAGTGTAATGATCCAGTGTGAACCATGTGGCACTGAGGCTGTGAAACACTGAGGTGTGAAGCTCTGGATGTTTCCAGCAGTGTAAACCAGTAAATCCCCCTTGGAAGAGATTAGGAAAAGAGATCAAAGAAAATAAAGACAGAAAAAAAGCATGCTGTGTTATCAAAGAAAGAATCAAAGAGAGAGCGAGGGATAGAAAAAGACAATAGGCAGGAAACAAGGAGGTGGAGACAGAGGAAAAGAAACTAAGCAAGAAATTGAAATAACAGGAGGAGGTGAGGATGGAGGGAGGAGGAGACTGTGTTACAGATGATGGAGGGAGGAGGGGGGAGGGTTTATTATGTTACGGGGCTTCAGACCTTTTGACCCACAGGAAGAGGTGAAGTGGAACGGATGGAGGGATTAAAGGAAAACTTGAGGAGCAGATGAAAATGTGGAGCAGTGAAGGAAGCAGGTGTGAATTTAAAAAGGTGGTAGATGGAGAGCAGTGAAGGGGGGGGGGGGGTTACTCCCCTCAAACGCCAACTGTAGGTCGATGGAAGCAGCTCCCCCCACCCATCCCTCAGGCTCCATCCAGCTCTTTCCATCATGTGAGTGAAGCTGATTCCAGCGTCTTCCTCTCGGTGCGACCCGGCTCTCCCCGATACGACACAAGCCCCGCGTGAATTTCCATTTCCATTGACTGAAGTTTGCTGAACTGTGTGACTGTTTTCTCACTTCCTGGATCTCTCCGTCCACTTCCTGTGTTGGTACGCTCTGCAGGTGAGCTCACCCTGACAGGAGAAACTCGCCATGTTGAAAGTGTCGGGGTTGTTCGGGGTCTTGTGGAGCAGTTTCAAATCTGTCATCTGGAATTGTGTTTCTGGATTAAAAGCTGCTTTTACCTTCATGGAGGGAGTATAATACAACACACACACACACACACACACACACACACACCACACACAGACCTGGAGTGAATTACAGAGATGAAGTAAAGTGAAATGTAAAAGAAGCGTGAAACGAGCTGCAGCCGGAGCAGAATCAGGAAGAAGCTTTGATTCGCTAAATGAATCATTGTTCATCTGCTGAAGTCATGAGACAGAAATGACACAGAGTCATTGGTCAGGAATGAGGTGGGCGTCTCTGACTGAGGACGCGTCTCTCTGTCTGTTTACTGACATGTTTATGGAGCTGTGTCATCAGGGATCAACAGGATCCAGTTAGTCTCTGCAGGACACTGTGGAGCTGATCTGTCCTCAGTGTTCACAGGTACAGGTCTAGGTCCAGGTCTAAGTCCAGGTCTAAGTACAGGTCTAAGTCCAGGTACAGGTTCAGGTCTAGGTACAAGTCTAGGTACAGGTACAGGTCTAAGTCCAGGATACAGGTCCAGGTCTAGGTCCAGGTCTAGGTACAAGTCTAGGTACAGGTACAGGTCTAAGTCCAGGTACAGGTCTAGGTCCAGGTCTAAGTCCAGGTACAAGTCTAAGTCTAAGTCTAGGTCCAGGTCTAAGTCCAGGTACAGGTCTAAGTCTAGGTCCAAGTCTAAGCCCAGGTCTAGGTACAGGTCTAGGTACAGGTCTAGGTACAGGTACAGGTCTAAGTCCAGGATACAGGTCCAGGTCTAGGTACAGGTCTAAGTCAAGGTACAGGTCTAGGTCCAGGTCTAAGTCCAGGTACAGGTCTAAGTCTAAGTCTAGGTCCAGGTCT
>BDMU01000112.1:0-20000 GCA_002217815.1 Seriola quinqueradiata | reverse complement strand
ATAAAAACACAGTTTTTAGTGTGTAATCAAATTAATTAAACATCAAACTGAAAAAAGGAATGTGGTGTAAAAAGGGTTTGAGACTGACTCGTTAACGACGACTCTGGAAATGAAATGAGATGTATCATCAGTGAAAACACTCGAACTATCAGCAGCATTTTCTTTTTTAACAGCAGCGTGATTGGGGGGGGGGGGGGGGGGGGGGCAGGAGGAAGACATGATGGATGGATGAGAGAGGAAGTGTGGGGGAGATCAAATTAAAGCTGATAACCTGTCTGTACCTGTCAGTCTGTGGGTCAGTCTGTGGGTCAGGCTCTGACTGTGTGTTTTCTGTGTTTTTCAGTCCTGTGATCTGGATTCTGGTTCTGGTTCTTGGTTCTTGGTTCTTGGTTCTTGGTTGACCCTCCGGTCCTGGGACAAAGACCCAGAACTCTGGGAATTATAACGTTTTTTGTTCATTAGAATATTGTGCTGGTCAGTTTATTCTGCAGCCCGCTCGTTTTCCAGCCCGTTGGTTTGTAGAAATCACTGTGACTTCAGAGTCTGTGCCGCCGTGTTGAGCTTCACTGACTCTGATCACAATGACACTATAAAGAAAAAAACTGATTCAGATACAAGACGTATATATATATATATATATATATATATATATATATATATATATATATATATATATGTGCAGATATAGTAGCACACTACACACACTGAGAACAGCACAGTCCCCGCCCCTTTCCCCTCCCTTTACCTCCCTCCTCTCTTCAACCCCTCCCTCTCTCTCTCCCTCTCTCTCTCTCCTCTCTCCCCTCTTGAATTAAGTCCATTATTCCTGCCTGCTCGCCCTCTGAGCACTTCGACTCTCAGCTCCTGTGAAAACTGTGGTGTGTGTGTGTGTGTGTGAAACTCTCTCTCTCTCTCTCTCTCTCTCTCTCTCCCTGTGTGTGTGAACTCGTGGCGTGTGTGTGTTAAGAGCAGTTGTGTGTGTGTGTATAGGGGTGTGTGTTTTTCTAAGTGGAGCTGGAGTGGAGCTGCTGATCAGACGGGAACACTCAGATCTCAGTGCTCTGCTTCAGTCTGTGGACGTTTTCTGCTTCAGGCTCGTCTCTGGATTTACTGAAGACTTTCCACAGGAACTTCTACCTGCCACCAACTTCATGTTGTTTCTGCTTCTGATCGATGGAGTTTAAGATTCAGGATCAGCTGTTTCCACCTGGTGCAGTGAGAATGTGTCGGAGCTCAGTGAGTGTGTTGAGGAGAGTTACAGCTGTCTTCCCTCTGAGTCTGTAACACGTTTCATTTTTATTACAATGGAGAAAACTATGAGAGGATAAACAGCAGGACTGTAACTATGGAAACGGTCGGTGTCGTCTCAGGTGGCTGCTGCTCCCGACCAGGAATGTTCTGAACTCCTTTGGATTTTGGTTTCCCTGGAAACAGATGGACAGGTGAGTTCATTTAGAGTCACTGTATAAATCTGAGTCATGTTTCATCACTTCAAGTTGTGATGGAGTTGGTGGAGTGACACAGAGGGTTTATGTACAGTCACTGTGAAGAAGGTTCTGGTCTGTCTGACAATCTGAAGCGTTCAATATAAGATAATATGGACTAGTAAGTTCTGTGTTGGAGCAGTGTTGTTGCTGAGCTGCTGGATATATTCCTGCAGGTCATGCTAATGACATGTGGGTTTCTTAGATCTGTAGTTTGATTTAGCAGCAGAGTGAGTGGTCTTCCTCACCGAGCAGCTCCGTCAGGTCCTGACTTCCTGCTGCTTCTCTCTTCAGCACAGAGACACCAAGTCAAAGCTGTAGCAGCTCTCCTGTTGTACTTTGATATATTTCATCTTCATATATCAAGTTATCAACACTAACACCTCCACCCCCCACCACCCCGCCCCCCTCCCCTCTGGCTGTGCACAGAGCTGATCTCCAGAGCAGAAGCTTTAGTCTTCATTATTTCTCCTGTTCAGACTTTGACTGTTCTCAGATCAGTTCAGCCGCACTGAACAAATGTTAGCCACGGGTTTGCGGCTGGGAAACTTTCCCTCCATGGTGCCGGGCCAGATGGCGCCATGACAGAAACCCAGAAACCAGCCGAGCTGCAGCTCCTCCATCCAGCGAGGGTCGGTCAGGACGAGGCTCTGCTCCACATCAGCTCCCGAGACCTACTGCTGGCTTCTGTGTGTGTGTGTGTGTGTGTGTGTGTGTGTGTGTCTGTCTGTGTGTCTGTGTGTGTGTGAGTGTGTGTGTGTGTGTGTGTGTGTGTGGTGTGTCTGTTTGTCTGTGTGTGTGTGTGTGTGTCTGTGTGTGTAGTGTGTGTGGTGTGTGTAGTTAATTTACTCCTGTAAATAGTTTTGTCCTGAGACCCTCCACTGAAACAGACTGAGCTCTTTATGTCATGTGACCTTCGGTCTAAGCTCCGCCTCTCAACATAAACAACAGTTATGGGTCATTTAAATACACATTTATATATTATTTTAATATAGAGCAGCTCCACCTGATCTCTCCTCTGTGTCTTTGCCACTCAGCTCTCTCTCTTCTGCTTCACAGGTGAGTCTGACATTTACTGCTGCTCCCTCCTCTTCCTCTCTTCCTCTCTTTCAACACACACACACACACACACACACACACACACACACACACACACACACACACACACAGTGAAAGCTTGATTAGAATGTGATAATTTAACTCTTTGTTGTTCAATGGATCAAAACACTTTAAACCACTGAATGTTTTCAGGCTAAACTACCCCCCCCCCCCCGTTTCACCACTTACCTCTCTTTCTTTAAAACAGTTCATTACTCATTATTATTGTTATTAATATTATTGTTATTATTACTATTATCATTATTTTTATTATCATTATTATTATCATCATTATTTTTATCATTATTATCATCAACATCATCAGCATTATTATTATTATTATTATTTATGATCAATTATTGTTATTATCAGTTATTCTTATCATTTCTTGTCTCAGTGATAAACTGGACTTTGATGCTCTTCATCAGATCCAGGATCATGTTTCCTCCTCTTCCTCACTGTCTCCCTTCGCCAGTCAAACTAGTGTAACCTGCTGTTTCACTCATTTTCTCTATAAAGCTGTAAGCCCTCCTCCCTCCTGCTCCCTCCTCCTCCTCCTCACCCTCTCTACCTCATTCTTCCTCTTCATCCCTCCCTTCCTCCTTTCATTTCTCCATCTCAGGGAGGCTCAGACTTGTTGGTCCCAGGCCAGAGAAACTCTTTTCTCCCTGCAGGCAAAACAATTGGCTCCTTTCTCTCCATCACCTCTCGCTCATTTTCTCCCTCCCTCCCTCCATTGCATTCTCTCTTTCCGTGGGACTGTGTGCAGCAAGGCTGCAGGGTTGAGGTGGTGTAACGTCTGAATCTTTCCCCCCAGTTTCTCTCTTCCACATCTTTGTCCTTCTCTTTTCCTTCCTCATCCTCCTCCTTTTTTCTTTCCCTCCCTTCCCAGTTCTCTCTCTTCTACGTTCCTTTTTTCATCCTTCCTTCATTCGCAGGTTCTCTCTCCACCTTTTTCTCTCCTGTGCCTCATTATTTATTTTCCTCTCCTCTTCTTCTCCTTCTTTACTTATTCCACTGTCTCTCATTTCCACCCTCTGACTTTTTCATCCCCTTCCTGCCGGTCCTTGTCTCCTCTGTCAGCCCCCCCCCCCCCCTCTAATCTGTGGGGGGGCACAGGTTAAACTGCTGATATCCATTCACTCATTATTGCTGTACTGTAAGAATGCACTCTAACCTCACTCTGAAAAGCTCGTCTCACCCTAGAGGCGGAGCTCTTTGTCTGCCCGTCTCATTTTAGGGTGGTTTTTGACAGGACAACCCCCCCCCCCCCCCCCCTAAAGGAATCCCCTCCCGTCTTTTCCTTTATTTTGAATCCACTCCCTCTTGGCTGCTGCTGCTCTGTGTCTATTGATGCTGAACTGAATGTAAGTGTCAGCAGCTCCAATGGCTTTTTATTAAGATGCATTACAGAGAGAGAGAGAGAGAGAGAGAGAGAGAGAGAGAGAGAGTTTCTGTTTGTGTGTGTTTGCAGATCTAAGTGTTGAGAAGCACGAGTTTGTTTATATATATGTCCCTGCACACACAAATATGTGTGTGTGTGTCTGTGTACCCACTTAGGCTCTAGGATGACACAAGGATGTGCGAGGAGCAATAATGCTGTCTTGAACTCAGATTTTAAAGACACACAAACAGAGAAACACACACACACACACAAACACACAAACAGAGAAACACACACACATACACACACACACACAAACAGAGACACACACATACACACAAACAAGACACACACACAAACAGAGACACACACACACACAATACACACAAACAGAGACACACACACATACACACAAACAGAGACACACACACACACACACAAACAGAGACACACACACACACACACACACACACACACACAAACAGAGACACACACACATACACACACACACAGCTCGGGGAGACTCAGAGGAACAATGGGACTCTCGTTCCTTTTATAGCAGCCGACAGTAGCTTCACTGCTGCTGCTGTCACTCTGTGACTGTGTGAGACTGTGATGTGGATTATGTGTGTGTGTGTGTGTGTGTGTGTGTGTGTGTTTGTATGTGTGTCTGTTTGTGTGTCATGGACCTGCAGCTGACGAGAGCACTGACGTCCTTCTTGAAATACTGCAGCGTCTTGTGCGCACAAACACACACACACACAAACACACACACACACACACAAACACACACACACACAAACACACACACACACACACACACTTCATTTGTTTGACATTGAAGGGGATGAATGTGAATTTATTAAAGCAGGACTTTACAAACGTTACACCACGTCTGTGAAACTGTGGCAGGTTGTGTGTTCTTCTATCTTGTGAGCTTTTGTCCATCGTCAGGTTTGTGTGTGTGTGTGTGTGTATGTTTAACTTCAGACAGAAATAATAATGAAGATGTTCCAGGTCAAAATGATTTAGTTTTGTCCACATGGACCATCTGAGGTGTAGAAGAAAGATAATGATAATTATATTTAATGATTATATATATTTGTATTAGGTCTGATACGTGGTCAGTCACAGAGCAGCTTCCCTCACAGAGAGTCTGTTACTGAGCTGTCACCTACTGAGGGAGACCTTTCCACTCAAAGACTTTATTGTTCAGCTCAGTCCAAAGTCCTGACAGAGGTGTGTGAGTGTGTGTGTGTGTGTGTGTGTGTGTGTGTGTGTGTGTGTGTGATGTGTGTGTGTGTGTGTGTGTGTGTGTGTGTGTTGTGAGTGTGTGTGTCCTGAGCACATTTCTTTAAACACACTGCTCTCATACATGTTGGCTTATAAACAGTGACCTCATTACTGCTGTTGAGGCAGAGCTGTGATTTACAACACACTCACATACACACACTCACGCGCACACACTCGCATACACACACACACACTCACTTACACACACACACTCACACGCACACTCATGCACACACACACACTCACACACACGCAAAAACGCACGCGCACACACACACTCTCGCACACATTCACGCGCGCACACACACTCACGCACACACACTCACGCACACACACTCACGCACACACTCACACACACACTCTTGCACACATTCACACGCGCGCACACACACACTTGCGCACACACACACACACAGGGCAGGAGGGGACAAGAGACACTGAGGGTGAGAGAGAGACAGATAGAGTTGGCAGTACCACAGACAGAGGGATTGTGGGTATTGCATATCTGTATTACACACACACCGTCTCCATCACCATGGTGTGTGTGTGTGTGTGTGTGTGCGCGTGCAGGCATGCACACGTGTGCAGGTGCATCCCTGGCTCAAACACACACACATACACACACACACACACACACACACAGACATGCTTTTAGAGTCAATTTTAAACCCTCTCTGTCTCTATTTTTAGGTGTGTGTTCCTGTGTGTGACGTTTCTGTCCCGTGGAGAGAGTGAAACTCATCGTGGACCCACAGGCCCAACTCTGAAGAAGTAACACTGATTATTACGACTAATTAAGACAAACTAAGACTGACGCTCTGCTGAAGCAGACAACAGGAGGATTGAGCTGAAACAACCAAACCAGTCCAAGTCCAGTCCAGTCCAGTCCAGTCCAGTCCGTCCAGGGACAGAGACAGGTGGACCAGTCTAACAGACAGACTGAACCAGGATAACAATATTAAGTCACTGGTTGTTGATGGTGAGAATCCAACACAGAAAGAAAAACACACAGATTCAATTCACAGACTTTTCCAATTGAAGGAAAAGAGTTTGTTTCACTCGTGTCAAGATGATGACCATGATGATGATGATGGTGGCCATGATGGTCACCTGCAGCTCTCTGCTCCTGCTGGGTCTGGCCGCCGCCCACGCGTCCTCCAGCACCATGACCCGCACCTCCTCTTCATCCTCCTCCTCCTCCTCCTCCTCTCTTCTCTCTCCTCCTCCTCCTCTCCACGCATGAAGCTGTCATACAAAGGTAAGAACCTAAACTCACACACACACACACACACACACACACAACACTTTCTCTGCCTCATGTTATTTTCAACGTGAACAGTCTTGAACAGTAGCCAGGCGTAATTTGTGGTAGCTGTGACTCACAGCCATACACACACACACACACACACACACGCACACGCACACACACACACAGGGATGTGTTCCATCACTGAAACTCACCAAGGACACAGCTGAAGCGTCTGCTCCTTTAATCCCAGCTGAAGGTCACATGTAGCAGAATATTTTAGTTTAGTGTGACACATGAAGGACGAACAGAGATGACCTCATACGTCTCTGAAATATGATTTCATTTATCCAGCAGGTCAGAACACAACAAACAGCAGTGGCTGTTACCCAGAATTCAGTTTTGTCTGGCTGATGAACAGGTTTACTGCGGGGTCATTTACAATTTACAATCAATTAATGTCTTTATTAACAACTAACATTGTCATTGACATAAAACATTAGGATTCAACTCAGCAGCTCAAGGGATCAATGTAATTGTTTCAGTCAGTTGAATATGCTGTTAGCATGATAGCCTGCTAATGTTAGCATTTTAAAATAACATTAAAAGTAAGACCTTCTTCATGCTAAATATTACAATTACATACTAAACATTAGCATATCATAATAATAACTTATGAAATGTTGCGTATGTTAGCATCTCTGTAAACCTACTTATTTTTCCTTTGCATATATATATCTATATCTATATATATAGATATAGATATAATATGGATTAAAGTGTGTGAGTTGTGTTGTCACCAGCTACAATGGCTGTAGACTTCTCATTATTATTAAGACTTGAGGACGTGGTACATGTTTGTGTTGCCTCTCTGTTTTCATCAATAACATGGGAACATAGTAAGTGAGGAGAGACAACAAACTGACGGACATTTGGATTTATTTAAAAGTTACTGACCTCATGTTTTTTTTTTTTTTTTCAATCATTTACAGTATTCACCTTAAACACGTGTCATTTTTAATACGTGTCTTCTTTGGGTTTAATTGTCACCACAGAACAGAGGAACAGAATATTAACACATTTGTTGAAAACGGCAAATTGATATAAAACAAGGAGTTGACCTAAAGAGCCTGATGTCATGCAGGATGTTGGGTGGTGTCAGAGCCTTAATTAAACTTATAAATTCACATTAGAACAATGGAAGACTAATAAAGCCGTTTTACATGAAGCCCTGGTCTTCTCTGTCTCTTGGTTTAAACCAGACCAGAAGTCCCTTTATTTCTGCAGCCAACACACTGTTTCTTTCCACTGACTAACTATTACAGCCACAGTTTACAAATACAAGCTGGATTTTCCGGGACTGTTCCCCAACAACTTCGCCAGTTTGGAAACAGCAAGGACTCTCAGTTTTTCCATTGAAACCAATACAGTGTCATTACTGTCATAGGATTCTGTCCTGACTGTTCACAAGTCCCTGGCCTCAGGATACACTCACAAATGATATTTAAACACTAAAATGAAATGGTAATCTTCTTTATCAACCCCATGACTTGTTACAGCTTGTTGGCCAACTAACTGATTTGGATCTTGTGACTTTAGGTTGTTTTGGCATCGATTATTGGATCACATAGTCTTTCATTGTTTATTCTTGTTTCTTTATTCAAGACAAAATAATAAGCAGACGGTCAAAGGCCATAAATGAAGAATAAATGTTGTTTAAATTGTCACATACAACAGGAGGAAGCCATGTTGACTCCTTCGATCCAACACGGTAACAAAGACTTGGTTGTTGACTTGGTTTGAAACATTGATCAACTGTGACCAGAGTCTTTTCTGTTATATTAATACAGAAACACTGATATACACACACATAAAGACAACACAAAGACACATCACACACTCACAGACTCACACTTTCCTGCGACCGTCCCCCAGCCCACCTTTGACTGTCTTTCTAATTCTACGAAGGTGATTCTGTTTGTTCATTCGTGCAGCAGGTAGCTGGAGGGCGGAGTCTCGTCCAGATCAGACAGTGTGTAAAAGACTTGAACTATAGGAGACCGTCAGTTCATCACGTGTAACAGAAGACAGACTGAGTCGTCCTCTGTTGTGTGTTTCCGTATCACACGTGACAGACTGAGTCGTCCTCTCTCACGCTGTGTATCTGTGTGTTTCAGAGCTGCAGCAGTTCCATGGCGTCCGTCGGTTCGAGCTGGAGCGCTCCTGCTGCTTCAGCGCTCTGCTGTTGGATGAAGAAAGAGGCCGTCTCTTCGTCGGGGCCAAGAACTTCCTGCTGTCACTCTCATTGGACAACATTGCTAAACAGGAGCACAAGGTCGGTCAGAAACACCATCAGTCAAAGAGCTTTTGGAACCATAAATATGTGTGCTGATGCTGACTCAGCCAAACACACAACAACTGTAGTCCATCAAAACAAAGCAGTATAATCCTCATTACCTCAACATGTTCTCACTGACCTGATGTGTCTCTGTCATTAATTTACTTCACTGCTTCACTGTTAATTACAAACTAGATCAAGGACAGAAAAGGATCAGGAAGTTGTTTTATTTACAACCAGTTACACGTTGTCTGAACAATCATTATTATCACTGATGTTATCAGAGAGTGAGGTGAGGAGGGGGGTGAGAGAACGGGGTGAGGAGGGAGGATGATGAGGAGAAAGAAGCCGACAGGAGAGGACGGGTGAGGGAGAGAAAGAGCCCTCTGGTGTCTCATTTGAAGTGTGCCTTGCTCAAGGGAACATTATAAGCAGATAAGACGTCAGGTTGATGCGACGTCTCCTGCTGTGTTTCAGATCTACTGGCCGGCCCCCGTCGACTGGAGGGAGGAGTGTAACTGGGCTGGAAAAGACATCACGGTGAGTCTGAGATCATCACGTCTGTCATCCCTTATCTGACAAACCCAGTAATTATTAACCTATAAGAAAACACACAGTCATCTTTCCATAACAGTGATTAATGCAGCTTTAAGTATTTCTGCATAACATTAAATATTCATGAGCAACAATCAAAGTCAGTGTTAATTAAAAAAAGCTAACTCAGCTGATCTGTTGTCAGGACTGTGATTCTGATTGGTGGAAACGTGACATGTCATGTCAGCAGTTAAATGACCAACACTGTCGACTGTGGAAGAAAGTGAACTTTAGACAGACGTGGACAGTGATGAAGTTCATGTACTTCAGTATATTTTGCAGTATTTACTTTAACTCTAACCCTAACCCTTTACACTTAAAGACAAATATTGTCCTTTTGACTCCACTACATTTCTATGAAGGACTCTTACTTTGAAGCAGAGTTTTTAGTCAGTGAATTAATTTTATTTTATTTTGAAAAATGTGATAGACCATACAGTGTGTCCATCACAGGAGAAAAAACAATCCCAGTCAACTCCTCCACTGTCAGCCATGAACCTGGCAGCGGCAGGTCTAACAACGTTTGAAGTTTTATAAATAAAGATTCCTTTAGTTTGAAATGTTTGCTGAGTTTACTGCGACGGACGTCATCGACTGACTAAAAAAGACAGAAATCAGAAAACAACAATGGCTCCTTTTCAATGTGTTTTTATTTCTATCAGCTTTTTATCTGATTCTACAAGATTTTTATTGTAAAGGTTCTTCAGTCAGTCAGTCAGTGACTCAGTCAGTCAGTCACTCAGTCAGTCAGTCACTCAGTCAGTCAGTCACTAAGTCAGTAACTCAGTCAGTCAGTCAGTCAGTCAGTCACTCAGTCACTCAGTCACTCAGTCACTCAGTCAGTCACTCAGTCACTCAGTCAGTCACTCAGTCAGTCACTCAGTCAGTCAGTCAGTCACTCAGTCACTCAGTCAGTCACTCAGTCAGTCACTCAGTCAGTCAGTAACTCAGTCAGTCAGTCAGTCAGTCACTCAGTCAGTCAGTAACTCAGTCAGTCAGTCAGTCAGTCAGTCAGTCACTCACTCAGTCAGTCACTCACTCACTCAGTCAGTCACTCAGTCAGTCAGTCAGTAGGTTTGTTGAGAGTCATTATGTTTTGTACAACAAAACCAACAATGTGTTTACAAAATAGTACTTTTGAATACTTCAGTATTTTTAGTATTTTTATCAAGTACTACAGTACTTTGGCGTAATACCTGAGCAGGAGGACCTGTGCTGTGACTCCAGTGATGGAGCTGTGGTCAGACTCTGACTGTAGATGTAGGGAGAAGAAATAAAGACTGATCTGAAGTTAAACCAGAGGACTGAGGAGGAAGTAAACTGTCCACTCCTACACAGCCCGACACAATGGTACCTTTTAATCCACTGGAGTCATGGGAGTCATCATAAGACAGAAGCACCTCCTTTAAACAGATAACATGTAATAATAGGAGCAACACTCCTACTTTCAGACCTGCCCTGTGGTGAAAGCACTTCCTCTGTGTCTGTTTGTTTTAAGTCCTGTCTGACTGAGATCTGCTCAGTCTGATGTCAAACACATTACAGCACTTTACAATCACTACATTCACTGTGTCGTATACAGGGTTAAGGTTGAACTGATTTCTTCAATTCAGTGTCAATCAGACACTTTGTCGTTTGTGTATTTGGATATAAGGACAGATGTTTCTCTGAGGTGCGTCACTGACTGAAGTCCATGATGTGTTCAGTGTTCACTAACACACTGACAGTACAGTAAGTGGTCTGAGGTTACATTAGGTTACAGTGTCTGTTAACGCTTTAGATTACATTAGATTAACTTTATTTATCCCACAACTGGAAAATTCATTTAGTCAACAAGCAAGACATTCTGAGGTTAAAGGTCACAGCAATGAAAGACAGAAAAGTCAGGGAGTTACAGACAAACAACATAAAGACATGATGACAACATATATGTGCTAAATATGCAAATTATCATTATAAAAAACATCATAAAATCAAACACAAAGTGAACGAGCTTCTGGTTCTTATTACGTAGTGAGTGTTCAGAGAGAGAGACCTGAATACGCTGCTGCTGATGGAGCCTGAACTACTGACCTACTGCAACAACACACACCAACACAGACACACACACCTACACACACCCACACACTTCTGTCTTTTGTATCAGCTGCCAAAACAAGTTTAAAAAATGTTGATTTTCTATTTTGACCTCCTGAAGAGAAACGTTTAGTTTCCAGAATAAATTCTGAACGTGATGATTATGTTTCTAAATGTGATGTTCTGGACGGAGCAGGCTTCACTGACCAAGAGCCTATAGACCACCCAGGGTTACATCACACTCTATTAGTGTGTGTGTGTGTGGTGTGTGTGTGTGTGTGTGTGTGTGTGTGTGTGTGTGTGTCTGTATTGTCCTATCAGTATGAGCAGACATGCCACAAATTTGTCTATATGTATTGTACTTATGTTCATGTGTTTGACAGTGTGTGTACATTTCTTCATGGGTGTTTAAGTGTCCTCTATGTGTGTGTGTGTGTGTGTGTGTGTGTGTGTGGTGTATAAAACAAACCCTTCATCAGTGTGATTACACAGCTGTAGCCGACAGACAACGAGCTCCATTCATACAAAACTCCAGGCTCCAGTTTCACCTGACCAGGAGTCTGTCTGAGGGTGTGTGTGTGTGTGTGTGTGTGTGTGTGTGTGTGTGTGTGTGTGTGTTGTGTGTGTGTGTGTGTATGTGTGTGTCTGCGTGTGTGTGTGTGTGTGCTGTGTGTGTGTGTCTGCGTGTGTGTGTTGTTCTTCTTTATTATTTATTAATCACTCTTCTTCTTCTTCTTTCCTCTTTGAGAAACACTTTGTCTTCTTCTTCTCTCTGGCTTCGGTCGTCCTCTCTGAGTGAACACCCACACACGGAGCCGAGCCGACCTCAGACCGTTGACCCTAATTACAGAGAAGTGTATTTCTCTGCAGGAAGAGGCCAACATCTCTCTCCCCCACTGGATCTCTCCTCTCCCACCCTCCTCACTTTCTCTCAGTCCTCCCCTCCTCCCATGCTTTCCCAGTAGTATCTTTTATTATTTGTTCTCTGGGAACCAAAGGTTCCTCATGTTTTTACGGCCCCTCAGTCCTTCAGCATCTCTGTGTACTTGTTCCTTCTTGTCCATCAAACTCAAAATATGAATGGAACATCTTTACTTCTGTTTCCTCCATCTTTACTTCTGTTGGTTCAGTATTTTGTACAAAAGAGCAAAGGTCACAAATAGTTGCAAGTCTTCTGTTCAAAAAAGTATCTGGCAACCACACTGCAGGTGAGTCCCATTCAATGTGTGGTTGTTTTCTAGTTTATTTGGTACTAAATCACTGATTCATCTGATCTTCAGACTGAATTTGTTCCTGTCGTCACTCGTTCAGTTGACTCAGGTCTGTAACCAGGCTAACTGCTTGTTTTAGTTGACTAACCTTAACCATCGTAGTTAGTTAGTATAGTAGAAGTATAGTTAAACTATACTGTCGTCATCATGCACACATTCTCTGAAATGTTAAAACACTGGATTGGAAAGAAACAAAAAACACAAGATCAGATTCACTGATGAGTTAAGTTAGAAAATATATATGGCAAGAACAATTAAAATAACAATTATTTATAAAACTAATTTATAAAAATCTTTTACACAACTCAAGAAAATTGTAAGAAAAATTTTATCATTTTAATGTTGGTAAAAACTTGTCTGATGTACAGCAGCAGTAAATTATATTTCCACCTGCTGCTTTTTGTTTCTACATGAATTAAAATAAATGAACTGCTAGTTACAAAATGAGTTGTCAGTTCTCTGAACAGTGTGACGGCAGCGCGACAGGGAATTTGATTGGCTGAACAGTTCCCACATAAAGTCAAGTAATAAACATTTCATCACTCACACACAAACCCATAGACCACAGGAGAGCCACCTAACACACACACACTAACACACACTAACACACACACACAGACACAGCACTAACACACACACACACACATCGGCAACACTAACAACACTCACAACACCTAACACAGACACACACACTAACACAGACACACACACACTAACACAGACACAGACACACACACTAACACACAACACACACACACTAACACTAACACACACACTAACACAGACACACACTAACACAGACACACACACTAACACAGACACACACACACACACTAACACAGGACACACACTAACACACACACACACACACACTAACACAGACACACACTAACACACACACACACACACACTAACACAGACACATAAACACACACACACACACACACACTAACACAGACACATAAACACAGTCAGACAGTGCAGTAAACACTGAGTCTGATTGTGACCGAGGCGTCACTGTAGTTAAACCAATGCAGTGATGGAGTGTGTGTTTACACTGTCATGTTTCAGCACACACCGTGTCACTTTCTCTGTCTTCCAGGACCCATTAACAATCTCACTATAAACTTTATCTTCATATTACCGAGTCAAACATGGATCATGAAACTGTAAATTATATGATATCAGAGTCGAGCTGGTCTCATAACCACCAGATCTCTGGTGGCTAAACGGACTAAAATAGCCCATGTTTACATTTTCCTTACACACCAATAATCTTCTTCTAACCAACGTTCATTCATCTGGAAAAGACAAAGCAGCGTCTCTCCACCTGGACATGCTGAGTCCGTCTCTTGCTGACACTCAGTGCTGGTTCCTTTTATTGAGACGAAGTATGACTGATCTTATAAACAAGGCTCAGAGTCTGCAACCACACCAGCAGCTCTGAGGTCGTAGGCACAGCAAGCTAACATGCTAACATGCTAACATGCCACGTTAATGTAAATCATGGTGACGTTGATGCTAATCACAGGGATTTTAATCAGTGATTTTAATGTTAATCACAGTGATTTTAATGTTAATCACAGTGATTTTAATGTTAATCACAGTGATTTTAATCAGTGATTTTAATGTTAATCACAGTGATTTTAATCAGTGATTTTAATGTTAATCACAGCGATTTTAATCGAAGTGATGTTGATGTTAATCAGGGATTTTAATGTTACTCACAGTGATTTTAATGTTAATCACAGTGATTTTAATGTTAGTCACAGTGATTTTAATGTTAATCACAGTGATTTTAATCAGTGATTTTAATGTTAATCACAGTGATTTTAATCAGTGATTTTAATGTTAATCACAGCGATTTTAATCGAAGTGATGTTGATGTTAATCAGGGATTTTAATGTTACTCACAGTGATTTTAATGCTAATCACAGTTATTTTAATCAGTGATTTTAATGTTAATCACAGTGATTTTAATCAGTGATTTTAATGTTAATCACAGTGATTTTAATGTTAGTCACAGTGAATTTAATGTTAATCACAGTGATTTTAATGTAAATCAGTGATTTTAATGTTAATCACAGTGATTTTAATGTTAATCACAGCGATGTTGATGTTTACTGTTTGTAGTTGTCACAATCAGAGATCAGTGTATAGCTATAGTTTATATCCATTAGTCTGACAAACGTCAACACTGCTCCACTGTTGTTTGATCCAGTGACCAAATGCATTCCTGGATCTAACACTGGACTCCGTTGTGGATGTAACGGCTGTCACCTCTGTGTTCAGTCAAAGCCTCTCAGTCATTAACTTTATTAAACATTCTTGAACAGAATCTTTGTTCTCAGACAGAAAGAAAGAAAAACAAAAACTTTTACAATGATGCAATACAATACATACAATGTGTTTAACAATATGAGTGTCAGATAAAAGAGGTGCTATTCAAGCTTTATCATAAATTACATGCACTAATGTCCATTTAACCATGAATGGGTGATGATATATTAGAGAAACACACATTTAGCTTTAATAATGAAACCCAGAACAATAATACACAGAAATGTTAACGTGAGACGGAGAGAGATGGACATCAGCAGGAGCAGAAGGACAGATAAAGACTGAAATAATCAATAAGTAGATCAGGTTAATCATCTGTCGAATGAAAAGACGTCACAGTAGAACAATACAAAGAGCTGAAGCTCTGTGAGGTCACTGTGAGGTCACAGCCCGCACTTCACTCACTGTTTCTACTAATGAGGCAGTGGTAAGTCAAAGGTCGACCAGTGAACCCTTTAAAACACACACACACACACACACACACACACACACACACACGCACACACACTAAGGAAATGTGATTGCTGGTATAATTCACCTCCCTCTCTCCTCCTTCCTTTTCTCTTTCTCTTTTGTCACATCAAAGAAATGACTGTCAAACCACTGACTCCCTTACCTTCCTCTGCCCTCACACACACACACACACACACACACACACACACACACACACACACACACAACACACAACACACTGAGAAAGACACTGATTTAAAATTGGCATAGTGTATATCATTAAAGGAACGTGTTGGTGTTCGAAAGAGTCAAGCTGAGGTGTGTCTGTGTGTGTGTGTGTGTGTGTGTGTGTGTGTGTGTGTGTGTGTGTGTGTGTGTGTGTGTGTGTGTGTGTGTGTGTGTGTGTGTGGTGTGTGAGTGTGTGTGTGTAAATGTGTGTGTCAGCCTGAGGGTGAAGGTAAAGAAGGAGTGTGTGTGCCCCCTTCTTTTGTGGGAAATAGGGGTCTCCTGTGTTTGTCAACGGCTTAATCAGCCCAGTGATTGGTTGAACACCTTCCCACACACACACAAACCACACACACACACACACACACACACACACCACACCAACACAAACACACACACACACAGAAACGTGTATTCACACCAACAGCTCCAGCTCTAACTCCCCGGTGTGTTTCAAATGCTGAAAGTCAGGGCTTTGTTCTAATGCATTGAGGGGTGTGTGTGTGTGTGTGTGTGTGTGTGTGTCAGGCCTAATGAGCCACAGTTCCTGTGCCACTGCTTCCACACCCTGGTCTTTCTGTGTGTCACCCTCTGGTGAGGCAGAACAGTCAGAGGAAGAAAGACGTTTGATGAAAGAGTCAGAGAAAAGAAAACACATGAGTGAACTAAACTCCATCATGGACACACGTGTCTGTGGGTCAATAACCTGCTCTCACGCACAGAGCGGTAACCATGGTGAAACTACTTGATGTGAAGGAGGGTAAATACAGATAAACAGATGAACAGCACCATTCTCATATATGTACATTACATATGAATACAGCCTCCAGGCTTAGTATAAAGAGTGAACAGGTAGAAGTCATAGTTTAATTAAAGCTCAGTGTGTTGTATAGATTTAAACGGTCGTTAGTTAACGGGCCTTGTGTTTCTGTGGGTCTGTCACCCGTGACTCAGTCTGGATGTTTCCCTCCAACGTGACTGTTTTTATAAACTCCATCAGTTTGACACTAAATTAACAAAAAGAGTTTTTCTTACACAAAGGTTTTCTCTGTGGTGTGTGTGTGTGATGCTCTGAAGTGCATCATGGGTAAACTGACCCTGTGTGTGTGTGTGTGTGTGTGTGTGTGTTGTGTTTCAGTCTGACTGTGTGAACTACGTGAAGATCGTACACCACTATAATCGCACCCACCTGTACGCCTGTGGAACCGGGGCCTTCCACCCGACCTGTGCATTCGTAGAGGTGGGACACAGGATGGAGGTGAGGCGTAACAAACACACGCACACACACACACACACACACACATACACACACACGCACACACATGCACACACACACACACACACGCATAAGTGAGACACGTTAAACACACTTCTCTCTCTCTCTCCATCAGGACCATGTGTTCAGGATCGACCCGTCTAAGGTGGAAGATGGGAAAGGGAAGAGTCCATACGATCCTCGTCACAACGCTGCCTCAGTGCTCGTCGGTAACTAAACACAATATCAGCCTATCAATATGAGCTCATCAATATGAGCTCATCAATATGAGCTCATCAATATGAGCTAAATATCTATTAACTGGAGGTTTCTGCATCGCATCTGATTCAGTTCAGAAAACGGAGCTGATGCCACTTCACGAGTGTATAATCGTAAACATTTTATTTTCATACATAGTTTGGTGTGTGAGTCATCATTAAAACATTCCCAAGCAATCAATGAGTTATTGATTAATTCTGTCTCCTAGGTGATGAGCTGTATGCAGGTGTGGCCACAGATTTAATGGGGCGTGACTTCACCATCTTCAGAAGTCTGGGGAAACGCCCCTCCATTCGCACCGAGCAGCACGACTCACGCTGGCTCAATGGTGTGTGTGTGTGTGTGTGTGTGTGTGTGTTGTGTGTGTGTGTGTGAGTGTGTCTGAATCTGATAGTTACCTCTGGAGAAAACACCAGAATAAAAATCGTCTCTTTGTTTCATTAGAACCAAAGTTTGTTGGTTCCTTCTGGGTCCCGGAGAGTGAAAACCCTGACGATGACAAGATCTTCTTCTTCTTCCGTGAGACGGCGGTTGAGGCCCAGGGACTTGGAAAGTCCACGTACTCCCGCATCGGACAGCTCTGCAGGGTGAGACATTGTTAATTTTCAGTCCAATATTTTAAATAAAGTTGTGACAAACACGCCAGCGTTCACCTGCTCCTGGTTGTTTGATACTGTAACAAAATAATGTCACGTTCTGCTGCTGAAGCTTTTATTGTTTTCAAACTACAACAGTGTAAAAGTTCATTTCCTGTTGGTGTTCACCCAGAATGACATGGGAGGTCAGCGGAGTCTGGTGAACAAGTGGACCACGTTCCTCAAGACCCGTCTGATCTGCTCGGTACCAGGAGCCGACGGCAGCGACACCTACTTTGATGAGCTGCGTAAGTTCGCCTCACCGTGCACAGTAACCTCACCGTGCACAGTAACCTCACCGTGCACACTCGCCTCACCGTGCACACTCGCCTCACCTTCCACTGTAACCTCACCGTGCACAGTCACCTCACCGTGCACAGTAACCTCACCGTGCACACTCGCCTCACCGTGCACTGTAGCCTCACCGTGCACACTCGCCTCACCTTCCACAGTCACCTCACCGTGCACAGTAACCTCACCGTGCACTGTAACCTCACCGTGCACTGTAACCTCACCGTGCACTGTAACCTCACCGTGCACAGTCACCTCACCGTGCACTGTAACCTCACCGTGCACTGTAACCTCACCGTGCACAGTCACCTCACCGTGCACTGTAACCTCACCGTGCACTGTAACCTCACCGTGCACAGTCACCTCACCGTGCACTGTAACCTCACCGTGCACTGTAACCTCACCGTGCACAGTCACCTCACCGTGCACTGTAACCTCACCGTGCACTGTAACCTCACCGTGCACAGTCACCTCACCGTGCACTGTAACCTCACCGTGCACTGTAACCTCACCGTGCACAGTCACCTCACCGTGCACACTCGCCTCACCGCGCACAGTCAGAGGGCCTGTAACCCTAACTGTATCAGCTGATTATGACTAAGGGAATACCATAAATGTTTGAAATAATAATTAGCCTTACTTCATGATTAACAAATACAACTAAATAGATTAAATTAAACTATATCAATCAACTTTCATATCAGATTTGAACAGACCATAGTCCCAACAAAGAAAGATAAAGAAGAAGATTCTGAGGTGGGAGGAGGGACGTTCACAGGTGGAGGAACCAACACTTGGTGCCTCCTTATGGAAAGGAGGGAATATGAATCTGCACTTTCTAACATTATGTAAAGCTAAAAGTTTGATGTAACATGAAGACACAGCAGGAAACTCAAGTTGTCTCATGGGTCTGTTGATCCTGAACACAGCCCGCATCAACGCACATGCTGTGAAAAGGTCCCGCTGTTTTACTTCCTGTCTCCAAAATATTCTGCAGTTTGATGATGAAGAGAAGAGAAGAAGTCAGAAGTTCAGAAGGTAGAAAAAGAGAAACACAAGGTTGAGATTTGGGCTGATTTTCCGACCTGACTTTGTCCGTTGGACTTTTACCCAGAAGCCCTTTCTGTGGGTGCACAGGGAGAGGAAGTCGAGGACAGCATTATAAATTAACCAGGATTTTTGACCTCAATTGCAGATTATTATTCAGCCCCAAATTTCTGCAGAGCTGCAGGAAGCATGAGTGAGAGATTTTTGGTAATAGATTCTGGCCTGATCCACAGCCAGTGTTTTCCTGTGGCTGCAGACTCATATGACAAGAAGCTATAATGTGTTTTCAGTGGCGAGGATCCAGAGGTGAGGCTACATGAAGCGTGCTGTGGGCGGAGGAAATATTTCATGGTGAAGTCATTCACTCTGAACTCAGTCTGTCGGTGCCAGTTCATAAATATTCACAACTCAGAGACGCTTTTTAAAATACGACCCCTCCTCCAAACACTGATTGTCCAATCACAGCTTAGCAACTACAACTAGGCAGACAGACATGTGGAGCTTTGGCTTCTCCACCTGCTGAGTGTTTTATTTAACCCTTTAGAAACTGAAGACACAGAGTCAAAGTCTAGAGAATGGACCGAACTCTGTGTGTGTGTGTGTGTGTGTGTGTGTGTGGATGTTACTATGCCTAACCCCATCTCATCACATGGACATCTGACAAACCTGTAGTTTGAGCTCTCCATGTTTT
>BDMU01000111.1:954675-970127 GCA_002217815.1 Seriola quinqueradiata | reverse complement strand
GATCAGACTGACCTTTGGTCACAGGTTTGGACCTTTGTATCCAGACAGAAACAGGTGCATCTTCCATCACCTGTTCAGTCCAGGGTCACACAGGGACCATGGACACAGGTACACACTGGACCAGGTGTGTGAACACACACACATACACAAACAAATAAACAACAAACAAACAAAATAGTAAAGGTGAATATTTGTGTGTGAAATGTGACGACTGATGTTATTAACAGTTAGTTTGAAGTTACCTGAGCTGCAGGTGGGACCATATCGACCAGGTGCACATCCTCACATGCAGTTCCTGCAAACCCACCTAAATCCAATACACACACACACACACACACGCACACACACACACACACAACACACAAACACACACACAGTATAGTGTATACATAGGCATATATATATGTATGTATAAACATTGATATGTGTATATTTAGTATATCCAGGTGTGTTACCTGACAGCTGCAGGTCCCGTTTCCTCCCAGTCCATCAGAGCAGCTCCTCTCCTGCTACAGGGTCTGTGAGGCTGGTCCGGACACTCTGAAACAAACAGCAGCACAGAAACAGTCAGCAGAGGAAACTACAGCTCCCTCCATCCTTCCTGCTCTCATCCTCTCTCAAGTCTCTGTCCCTCTCTTATCTCTGCATGTTGTCTCTCTGTTTCCTTCACTCTCACTTCTCCTCTCAGACAACAAAGACTTCAGACTCACAGTTCATCAGAGACAGTACTGGACTTGGACCACCTGTGGACATGTGTGTTTGTGTGTTGGTGGTCTGAAGTCAGTGTAGTGTGACTGTCAGCACATTTGTGTCCTGCTGACTGAGAGAAGGAAGTCCTGGTCCCTGCAGGACGATCTGCATCCTGCAGGACTGAGCTAAAAGCCTGGTGAGCTGTTTACATGTGAAGCAGCAGCAGCAGCAGGAAATTCGTTGCATTAGCAGTAAGCTAATGATGTAAATGGTAACACCGGCTGCAGGAAGGCTTTAATATGTGAAGTACAGTGTATCATCTCAGTTTTATTAGAACAGAGGCCCTGCACTGCTGCTGTTGTTCCAGTGTTGCACATGATGACTGTCTTCACTCATCTGGGTCAAAGTTTCACAAGTTTAACTGAATTATAACTCAGCAGCTCAGTGAGAAATCTAACCTGCTTCTCTACCTGAGGACGACCCTGAGGACGACCTGAGGACGACCTGAGGACAAGCCTGAGGACGCCTCCTTCATGTTGCAGTGACATGAACATGAGTGAGTCTCACCGCACAGTCTGGCCCCAGTATCCTGGGCAGCAGCTCTTCACCATCCACCTCTCTGTAGCACTCGGAGGAGCAGCCGTCGATGGCTAACTTCAGACTGGGGGTCCTAATGTGATACCTGACAACACAACACACACACTGTCCATACAGGGTGGTGGACACACAGACAGCTGGACTCTGGTGGCGGGGGTTAACCCACTCACTTGCAGGCCTGAGTGGTGGCCCCTGGTGTATGTTTGTATCCTAAGGACATTGCACCAACAGGATGATGCTGCAGGAGCTACAGGCCGTCCGAGTCCTCAAGCACCGTGGAGTTAGAGCAGAAGTTCTGAAAAAACACAAAACGCAACATGAGTCTGAACCCAGTCCGACTACTGAGAAATTACCGATGCTACGTCCACACTTACATTTAATATCAAAACTCATCTCTTCTCTACATTTTCTCCTTCGTCCACACGATTCCGGTTTTTGGAAACTCTGGGTTGTGTTTTATTGTGTACAGACAGGACTGAGACTACCACTAACTAACACAACTGCAGAGGAGACAATCTATTCCTTTTACACCGGCTTGCACATGCTCAGTGTAGATAAATGGTCATGTGTTTTCAGTGTGATAGTCTGGACAGAGATCATTTTTTGTTGAAGTGGTGTGAACACAGCCTGAGACCTCAGTGTGCAGTCTGTCACCACGCCAACAGACTCAACATGTTAGTGCAGATAAAAGATGAAACAACTGAACGGACTGTAAGAAAATCAGATCAGAGAGAAACAGCCTGGGAAACATCTCCAGACTCTCCAGGCCCAGAAATCCAACCTTCACACATCATAAAGCCTGTGTGAGTGTAAACAGGAAATGACTGTAATAATGGTTATCAGCTGTATCTGACCCGCCAGGACCCTCAGAAACACTAACACAGGTCCTGGAAAGACCTGGAGTACTTTACTGAGGGTTTCCAGGCGCACGGTGGCCTGGAAAAGTTTCCAATCATCAACAAAACTGAGGAAATTTTTTTTTCTGAAGCAATTAAAGATGAAAAAACTGAAATAACAAAAGCTGATTTTATCTGAAACTTGGAGACGATGAAAACATGAACATGAAGGTCCAGAATCTTATTATACATCCTTTATTCACTGACTTGTGTCAGACTTCTGTCACGCTGTCAGTGAAGGAGAACATCTTCAGTCATTTGATTTTATTTTTATATCAGGTTGCAACAGGACAAACTCATGAACATATGGCAAAGATGTTATTAGGTATGAAACACCTGGACGTTATCATCTGGTTCATGTCTTTTTTCTTTTCCAGCCTTTTTTTATAAAGGTTTGAGTATCAGACAGGTTCACCCACTATATTTTTGTTTCAAGTAATCTGGATTGGTTTTGTTGCTCTGTTGGACATTTCATATATTAGGTATTTACTTATTGAAATTTTTATATTTCTTTTCCTCTGTTGGATGTTTATAATTGAATTTACTTCACTGTTCTAAATTAAACTATTTTGACTTGATTCATTATTTGTGTTTGTAACCGAGTCTGACAGAATTCTGACGAATGGATCATGAAGTCATAAAATTAATTTATTCATGTTTGTGACATTAACAGATGAAGTTAAACTTTTATTTCACCGATCAATTTCTTCTTCTGTCAAACTAAAGTTACTGATCTGACCATGTTTACATGGTTCCTCAGTTTTCCCTGCTCTGACATGATGGACATCAGATCACTTCAGATCAGATCAGTTCAAATCAGATCAGTTCAGATCAGATCACTTCAGATCAGATCAGAATCAGCCAGTCTGAAGTCTGAGCTCTTAGATCGGGTTCAGGATTCAGAGTTAGTTTTAAAGGTTTGAAATGAAGCAGTTTGGTTCTCAGAGTTCCACAGGATGAAATATCTCTGAATGATAAATGAATATGAATGAATGAATGAAGGATGACGTTACCTGTGATGCAGCTGAAGTCACATCATCATCATGGTCGTCGTCATCAGAGAGACAAACCAGCAGCTTCAACTCTGACAGACCTCCATGTCTCCTGTCCTGGTCTGTCTGGTCTGGTCTGTCCTGGTCTCTCCCTGTCAGACTCTTTTCAGTGTCTCCTCCCCCCCTCCTCTATGTGTTTCCTGTAATCCACTCAAAGAGAACTGCTGACTCAGGTGTTTCTTTACTGACAGAACTTTGATAAACTTTATTTAACCACAGACGAGCTGTGTTGAAACGTTGTTTTATAAATAAAAACTGTGTCATATTTATCACAGTCCTGTAGCAGAGGACCGGACCTGCAGAGTCCCAGACCTGCAGAGTCCGGAACCTGCAGAGACGGACCTCAGAGTCCGGACCTGCAGAGACCGGACCTGCAGAGACCGGACCTTGCAGAGACGGACCTGCAGAAGACCGGACCTGCAACAACATAAAAAACTAAACTCAGACAGCTTCAGTCTGGAGTGACATTCAGTTAAATTCAACACATAATGGTTGGACTCTCAATTTAAACTGGTTTTTTAAATGAACTCTTATTTAATGCTGAACAGACAGATGAAGGCTGTAAGCTACAGTTAACTAATGTGTGTGTGTGTGTGTGTGCAGTGAATAGCAGGAAATCCTGGACTGTAAATGAGAATCTGTTGCTCTTTTCTCTTTCCTGAAACTTTCTGCTCTGTCATCACACACTGCTGATAAGACACACACACACACACACACACACTAAAACAAACCACTTTCTGCTGACTGTCAGTGTGAACGGGAGTCGTCTTTGTTTTTTGTTCTAACCTCGTCATAAATCACATGTTCACCTGAAGAACAATCTTTCTTTAAATGTCTACAGTCTGAGACAAACAGATGATCAGAGAGCAGATGTGATGCTGTTGAACATCTTGATAATAGACTGACACCTTCACTGACTATTTAGTGTCAACAGTCTGTTTAAACCGCTGAATGGGAGGTTTCTATGAGCTCACAGCAGAAATATGTCATTTCTTTCATTTTATAAATCTCAGAAATAAAGATAATTATCCTTGTGACGTATTCTCTCACAACAGAGTTAAGACTCAGCTGACACCTGCAGGAAAAATATTTTAACTGCTGTTTTAATCATCAGTACATTTACCTCTTTTCAGTCTGGTGTTTGTAGTCTTTGGTGTCTTTCCTCCTTCAGTCCATCAGGGGGCAGCAGAGTCAGATCAGTACTTTACACAGACCACAATCACAGATCACAGTCTTCCTGGAGGACTTCACATCTGTACACAACAGAGCATCCTGAGGTCTTACACCCAGATCAAAAAAACTCTCAAAAACATTAATCGAACGAAAGAACGAAAGAGGGGGATATAAATACACTTCATCCTTTTACCACATCACTGACACTTCAGCTCTTTATGTCACTGACACTCACACTCCTTTACAGTATCTTCTTTAACTAAAGCATATACCTAAGTAAAATACAAGGACCTCAATTATCTTCCACCACTGCTTCAATCACTGAGCCTTCGCACACATGGATGTTAATACTGTTCAATCTGCCAACAGGTAAAACTCCTGAGTGAAAACAAAGATGGAGTCTGTTATAGAAGCTAATATCAAAAAGGTGACAGACTAACTAAACCAGCACAGACACACAGAGACCATTAACATGAAATAATAACCTCTATAATGATGTCAGACGTTTCTCTTCAACAGCTGATCCTCCTCTGTCTCACTGCTCAGGACTGAGCCGGGGGGGGGGGGCGGAGGACAGTGCAAACAATCCTCCTTCAGTCCATCAGGGGGCAGCAGAGTCAGATCAGTACTTTACACTGACCACTGTCTCACTGCTCATGACTGAGCACGGGGGGGGGGGGGGGGGACAGTGCAAACAATGGGCGGAGTTTTCCAAACTTCTGGTGGGACACGTCACTGTGAAGCAGGAAGCTCGCGCTGTGTTTACCGGCTATTGTTACCAGCAACAAAGGTGTATCTTTCCTGTGCTAAGAAACGTTAGCATTATTCCCGCTGATAATAAGAAGAAAGGCCGCAGCAAAGAAAAGGCTGTGGGTGTGTCAGAGGTACCTGAGGTACAGAGAGCAGCCTGGGGGGAGGAGCTGGGGGAGGAGCTCCGTTTCCACGGGACCAGGTCTACTGGCTGGATGCCTCATTCCTATTGGCCGCGCGAGTGTTCGTCACAGCGCGAGCTGCAGGAGAAACACACGCGGAGCGGCGCGAGTCTTTGGAAACCCGGATTTCAGAGCCCGCATCGGTCCTTACCGCACCGCAGTCCGCCTTAGCGGCCTTTGCTCCACAACATCCGGTCTCTCTCACTGTGACTGTCAGCGTGGAGGCAAAATGTCCCAAAAATAAAAAACGTTAGCTAAACTGTAACTTAAGGCTAAATTAGAAACTAGCTAACATTAGCATTCATCCATAGATACTTGACACAATCTAATTCAGAACTCTCGTAAGAAAGTAAAGTGTATTAAAGCTACTGCTTCTTGTATCAAAGATCCTCTATAGTTGTCTCTGCTTGTATTTACCTACAGTGTCTGTGTGACGTAGGGACTTGAGGGCGGAGCCACTGAAGGAGTGACTCAGCAAACTAGCTGTTCAGGCAATGGCAAGGTTAAGAAATGGTACGGTCCACTTTAGGGGTGTCTGAAATTGTATCAAAAGATTTGATTTGATTTGACCTTTTGGGGGGGGGGGGGGCAGTGGACAGTAATTTAATATCATATTTTATAATCTGTTCAGCGACTGTCAGAAACATTTTCCTACATTTCACTGGTGAAGTAAAAGTAAAATATAGTTTTTTTACTTTACTTACTTTTCTTTGTTCATCTTCAGTTGTTTCATATTCTTCATATTATTACTGAGATGTTTAAAGTGTAGTTAATGACTGCAGCTCGTCTCCGTCAGCTTTTAAGTCTGTCATAAGTGAAAACACTCAAAGTATCTGACGCAGCATCGTCACTTCTCACACATCAGTCTGTTATTCAGACGAGGAGGCGACAGGAGGAAGACTCTGAGAGGAGGTTCCTCCTCCTCACCCTCATCCTGTCCTCTCCTTCAGAGACTAAGTCTTCAAAACATAAACAGCAACCACAGGTGTCAATTATTTCCACTCTTTCTCAGACAAATCTGCTTCTTTTAAAAGTTTCTAGGAGTTGGTGCCAAAACTTTAGAACAGAATTTTTCAATAAAATGACATCTGATCTCATTACACAATTGGTTTGATTTAACTGAATTATTTGTAATAACTTGTGGTACAGTTTTTAATGTTTAAGTTTTATGCAGAGCATCTGTTTCATCCAGGTTTGGGTTATTTATCATTAATCTTTATTTCAAATAATATTCTGACCAAAACTGGATCAGTGGATTGGCTCTTTGTGAAGATGTTTGGTACAAAGAGTTTTACTTCTGTTTACTTCAGAATATCTGGAGTGTATGTAATGTCTCAATATGCAAAAATTAAACATCATTATTTACACATAAGTTATGTTTATTGCCAAAAATAAAATACAAAAACATTTGATTTCATTTTAAAATTAAATTTTCAGTTTTTCTAAAGAACTAAAAGAAGAAAACAAACTCTGTCTTCACTATGTCCGTCAATGTTTACAGGTGAAGGAAAGGTGGGGTGGCGCTGTAAAGGAAATGAACATTTCAGGAGGTCATCCTCTGCAGCATCACATCAACCAATCACAGCCCGTCCTCTGCTGCACAGGTGATAGGTGTGGAAAGCTTTGTGATTGGTCACAGGGAAATCCAGTAAAATCTGTCCATCGCTGACTCATGGGTTTGTCTCTTCACAGGTAGATGTTTTCATTAACATCTGTGGTTCATACAGGTGAGATGTTTCAGGTGAGATCTTCGTTCTCAGATGTGATTCAGAAGATCGTTCTCAGAGGGATCTTTGTTCGTGGATTCTCAGATGTGATCTTTGTTCTCAGAGGAGATCTTCGTTCTCAGAGGAGATCTTTGTTCTCAGGTGAGATCTTGATTCTCAGGTGTGATCTTGATCTTGTGCCGATTCCTTTATTTACAGGTGTGCATGTCATTCATGCTCTCACAGCGCCTGCACTGGACGTAGCAGCACCAGACGAACTTGCACTCGCAGCGCTGGACGTGTCTCACCACGTGTGTGTTGTATCCTCGGCCGCAGCACAGCAGGTTGCAGCCGTCCGGCCCGGCAGACGTCCGGTTGCAGCGGCGTCCTCTGGTGCCGGCGACACCCCGCCGCCGGTCCTCCAGGCAGTAGTTGGGAGACTTGTTGAAGAAGATGAGCTGGTGTTTGTCGACAGGGAAGAGACGCTGGTCCTTCCTCCTCGGCTTCTTCCTCGAGCGGTCTGACACCTGAACACTGCGCTCATATCGCTCCTTCAGGTACATGCCCACACGCTCGAACGCCGCCATTGTCCTCCAACACGTCTTCACCGCGCAGGAACCAGAAACGCCGTGACAACGACAGTCTGTGGACATCGTTTTGTCAATCGCCTGAAGGACACAGAACATGACAGAGGTTAAAGAGCTTATAATATAATTATAATGGAAGGACTGAGACTACAGGCACTCGGTATCAGAAAGTGACGAACCAGTCCAAATTATAGCCCCCCTGTCCCCGGTCTCACCTGCCGTCCAGCCTCTGTGTTGTGCTGGTTCATGGTGACCAGTGTGTACCCTCCTCTACTCGTCGACATGTTTTTGACGCTATTGTCGATGAACTTGCGGCTGAACCAGGTCCCGTACTGGATGTGGTCTGAGCAGCCGCCCCAGTGCCAGCCCTCCTCTGTCGAGCCGCTGCCCTGCAGCCGAGCGTCGCAGCCACACTCCGTCATGTTGCCCTGACTGCAGGACCGTGTGACGGCGTGGACCAGCCCCGCCGCCATGACTGCGTAGATAAACGCTGTTTCTTTGGTTCCTATTGGACGAGAGGGAGGGCGGGGTTAGTGTGACATCAAGTCCAGATTAAACAGGAGCCTCAAAGATCAGAGTGAAGGTGGTAAAATACTTCAGTACACATTGAACACCTGCATGTCCAGAGTTCATCAAGTCCCCAGTCAAGACCAACAACTCCCAGGTGTATTCCAACCACCACTTCAACTTCCTTCAGTAATGAATTGATGTTTTCACTTTATTTTGGCGGTTTAAAAGCTTCATATATCTCTCAGCACTTTACCACTTGTATGGATTTAAACAGGATAAAGACTCAGTGAAGTAGCTTCATGTTTGTCCTCCATCACTAATAGATTTATGACGTCTCACGTGTCTCTAATATCCTGATTTAAAACATGTGATTCACTCAATTTAATCAACATACGTATCATCACATGTCCTGTCTTGACATTTACTGACACATTTAAGTGAAACTGTGGCCACTAAAGATATAAGAGGGAAACTCTCCTGCATTAAGTAGAATCAAAGCTGCTGTAAATCCTTTTAATTTAATCTAAGTCAGTTTGATCCAATAGGGTTAGGTTAAAGCTTCTTATGATTATATCCTTTATTATAACAGGTAAAAAAGTGTCATTGAGGTCAATAATGACCAGAGTGTTTTAGAGATGTGTTGATTCAACCAACAGCTGTTCCTAATATTTTGTGTACAAACACGAACCTTTACTTGTGAAAACACCAGAGATCCCTCAACTCATCATTAATTTAAAAAGACCTTTATTAAAAAACATATCCTTAGTTTTAATGAGTTTTCTGTGTGGATGAAAGATTTTAAAGATCTAAATACACAGACACAGAAACATGAGATCCATCACTCATTAAAACCTCCATCATATATTTTAATCCATTAATTTATCCATTAGTTAACCTCTGAATTCACACATTAAAGTCTTTTAACGGTTCAAATTAAGAACAGAAATATCAATTATTAAATTATCTAGCTGAAAAACCAGAGAATAAGAATTAATTAATTAGCAGCTGAAAATAAGATAAACCTTACACTCAGCATTGATGGATTTGTGGGATATGTACAGTTAATGTGTAATTTAAGGGGAAACTATTAAAAACCCTGAAAGTCAGTGGTTAATTAAGGCGTTTTAAGAGGTGAATTGAAGTGTTTCAGCTTCATTAAACATGTATTGTGTTATAATGAGTTGGACAGCAGCAGGTCTTTCTCTCTGCCGCCACCATCAAGACAAACTTCACAGCACTTGTCTCTGCTTGTTATCACCCAGTGTTGTGTCCAGTAGTAACCGGCCTCACCGCTCGTTAACTCGGACCCGAACACGGACGGCTCGGTGCTGGTGGAGCAGTTCCACCTCTCGTGTCTGAACTGGCTCTGACACTCAGTGACGGCCAGCCGGGCTCCGTCCTGGATGCTGGGCAGCAGGAAGGGTTTCTTCCGGCACAGCTCCCGCTGCCTGTGGCTCAGGGGGAGGTTAGCACAGCCCAGCTTCTCCGGCACTCCCTCCGCGGTCACACCCAACCACCTGTGGAGAACACCGGCCGTTACCTGACAGGTGCCGCCCTCACCGGGGAAATCTTGCTTGTTGGAAAGTGAACACACCGAAACAACGACACTTCAGGTAAATTAGAATCAATAAATTCAAGTTTTTACATCCGGTATAAATATAATGAACCTTTCCCGCTTTTTCATGAAAAGTCTGTTTGGCCCATGTTGAGGGATAATCTGAGTTAAACCTGATGATATTTTGAGTTAAACCTGAGTTTTACCTGATGATAATCCGAGTTCAAAGGGTAACTAATCTGAGTTACACCTGAGTTACACCTGAGGATAATAAGATTTAAACCTGATGATAATCTGAGTTAAACCTGATGATATTTTGAGTTAAACCTGAGTTTTACCTGATGATAATCTGAGTTAAACCTGATGATAACATAAATTAAACCTGAGGATAAAAAAAGATAAACCTGACAATAATATAAATTAAACCTGATGATAATCTGAGTTAAACCTGAGGATAATATCAATTAAACCTGATAATAATATCAATTAAACCTGATGATAATATCAATTAAATCTGATGATAATCTGAGTTAAACCTGAGGTTAATATAAATTAAACCTGAGGATAATGAGAGTTGAAGCTGAGGATAATCTGAGTTAAACCTGAGGTTAATATAAATTAAACTTGATGATAATCTGAGTTAAACCTGATGATAATATCAATTAAACCTGATAATAATATCAATTAAACCTGATGATAATCTGAGTTAAACCTGAGGTTAATATAAATTAAACCTGAGGATAATCCGAGTTTGAAGCTAGGATTAACCTGAGTTAAACCTGAGGTTAATATAAATTAAACTTGATGATAATCTGAGTTAAACCTGATGATAACATAAATTAAACCTAAGGATAATGAGAGTTGAAGCTGATTGATAATATGATTAAACCTGACAATAATATAAATTAACCTAGGTTAATATAAATGAAACCTGATGATAACATAAATGAAACCTGAGGATAATGAAAGTTAAACCTGAGGTTAATATAAATTAAACCTGAGGATAATAAAAGTTAAACCTGAGGATAATGAGAGTTGAAGCTGATGATAATGTGAGTTAAACCTGAGGATAATAAAAGTTAAACCTGATGATAATATGAGTTAAACCTGAGGATAACGAGAGTTGAAGCTGATGATAATGAGAGTTGAAGCTGATGATAATAGGAGGGGGCTGGAGTAAACGCTGACAGCTGCTTGTTGCTATGTGGAACATGTATGAGCAGATTAGCGGAGCGGGTCTTACATTAAATTATATACGTGTGTGTCGGGGCCTTTAATTAATGAACATTAAAAGTGGAGCTCATTATGTTTCATAAATGTGAGACTTTGGTTATTGATGGAGAATAGTGAGTGAACGACGGGCGAGTCGAACATGTGCGCCGCATTACAGAGCGGCGTCCGTCCGCTCCGATTGATTTAGTGAATTACAGCGGTTAGCGGCGTATTTTCCCGGCAGATAAACGGGCAGATTTGTAACGGGACTCTTGGGGTTATTAGATCTGGAAGGTAACTGTGTAAACCGCTTCAGCTCAGATCACATGAACAAACTGAAGTTCATAAATCATAAATCCAGCTGCTGCCGAGGAGCCGCGCCCCGTTCACCGCCTCTTATTAGACATCATTAGCCCCTGTTTCTTTCTACTTCTTCTTCTTATAATTATTATTATTATCATCTTATATTATTATTTTACACCATTAGCCTGCTAAATTCAATCACAGACCGAGTGGATACAATAAACTTATGAACTTTAGGAATCCTCTCTGAAGCGGCATGTGGTTAAATTTACAGTTTTTGAAATGATGTTTGGCTCGTTCCGCGAGTCGATGCACATTTCATCACTTCATGTGATATCCCGAGAACAAACTGAAAAAGAAACAGTGTCGGGATTTTATTTCCCCTGCTGTTTCTTATTCATTTTATTTAGGCCAAATTAAAAACTGGGCGGAAAACTAAATTATCCGCAGCTGTAAAATACCAAAGGATTTCCCATAAAACACCAGATTCTACACTTGATTCTCGTCGCTCTTCCGCCGCCTCTTATACGAAAGGCATTTTATGTAGTTACGTAATTGCGAACTAACCAATATTAAGTTGTTTAAATGAACCGAATTGAAGAGTGGGTTTAACTTCTACAGGAGCTTTGCTGGATAGAGTCTGAAGTGTGAGGATACAGACACACGGAAACGCTTTAAATTCAGTTTTTGTTAATGGAAGTTCGTTTAATTAAAACCGGATCCAGCTCAGATCCCACGAACAAACAACCTGTAGATTCAACGACATCCAGAGAATCAGAGGAGTGAAACTGTCAGTTTGGTTCAGACTGCTGCTTCCACCGTGACGAACTACGGGATAGTTGGTTAATAGTTTAGTGAATATACTTTACACCGATGGGAGAATGTGTGCTGAATAATGTCTGTTAGTGTTAGCAGCAGCTGAAGAGCAGGGAGCCTTTAAATGAGTTTTGTTAACGGGATTTAGTTTTTGTGGATCTCACGAGACTAATGCGTAAAACCAATGCGCGTCCGGCCACTTGAAGTGGATCCAGTCCCGGACAGGATCAGATAGTCCAGATTTTAAACGGTGTTCAGATCTCTTGCTTCTTTTTGTTTTTGTGCTCAAAGAATAAATGAATCCATTAAAAAACTACTGAAGTTACATTAGTTGAATATGTTGGATTATACTTGTGGCCGAATTGAAGGACGAGTGCCGTTGCTCCGGATCATGTATCGAACTGTGTCTGAAACGGTGAGTGTCCGAGCTCACGCGCACAGAAACCTTAAAGTGACGGTTTGTCAAACGGAGTCTGGTCTGTGATCTGAGGCTCGTACTTACATCCAGCTGGCTCTGCAGCACAGCGGACACACGGACACCAGCAGCAGAGTCAGAGTGCACATGTGTCGCACTCCACAGATCCGTGTCTCCATGTCCTCTTCATCTATCTGAGCCGCAGGGCTGCAGGGTGTCCATCAGTCCATCAGAGTCTCTGTCTCATACTAAGACCCGGTCCAAGAGCACATTCATTAATCCCGGTCTCAGTCCATTAATGACCCTGCGGTGAGGCGGCGGCCCGACTCCCCGCTGTCCCGCTCTGATGAGCCGTTAGAAACTCTCCAGGAATCCGCTCAGCTTCCACACGTTTTTATTCTACGCGGAGAAGCAGCAGGAGCGACTGGACCAGTCCGAGGCCCGGAGGATCCTCATTGGACCAGCCGAGGATTCATATTCAGCAGTGACGTCACAGCCCGACTCCAATTGGACGGATGGATCCGAGACAGACAGCACACTGACATCTGATCCGCCATTATTAAAATATGTGTTGACAGGGAGTGATACGGGAGAGAGAGAGTGAGTTTGATGAGCGCGGGATGGAGGCGGGTGACATGTGACATGTGTGACAGGTTTAACTGAAGAATCAATGAATAATCCACTTCAATGTTTCCAGAGCTTTCAGCCACATCAGGGATCCAAGCTCAAGAGTCTCATTAAGAATTAAGGTGGACCTGAAGTCAATCAGCTGAAGAGACAGTCCTTTGATCTGGTCCGACTTAAATCTGAGTGAGAACTGAAAACTTCGCAGAATTCATCAAAAAAACCCAAAAGTCAAACCTTCAGTTTTATGATGACTTTAATAAAATGCGTAAAGTTACAGTTTAAAAAGGTGAAGTAGAAAAGATATAATAAACAGATCCCACGTCTTCACCAGTTGGATTATAAATGAGAGAATCAATAACCTTCATATAAATATTCATAGACTCTAGTTTCCATCATGTAAACATGTTGAGAGATAAACAATAAACATCTGTAGAAAAATATAGAAATATAAGAGAGCGATCAATATAAGACGTTTGTCATCAGAGTCTTTGGTTGAAGCTGGAACAGGAATCAGTGAGGTATATAAACACACAGGAGAGGCAGCTCGTCAATAATATTACTGTTTGATTAATGATTAGGCCGCTCTGAGGTCCACACAGGAGCAGATCAATCATATTACTCTTTGATTAATGATCAGATATTCACTTCTAATATGAGCACATCAGGAGCCAACAGGTGTACACGAGACTAGTTAAACATCACAAACTAGTTCGCATCAGAACTAGTCATGCACCAGGAACTAGGTGAAGCATCAGAACTAGTTAGTACGCAGTAGAACCCGGGCTGCTGCGGTAAAACTAGCCAGTGCTCTTCAGAAACTAGGTGCATATGAAGCTAACTAACCTGGTTGTGTTGACTAGCAGCAGGTTGTGATTAGAAACAACCTGCTGCTCACTAACTAACGTCGGCGACTAACTTGTCGTTGTTGTGTTGTAAATAAAATAAAGAAAACAAATGTTGACTGTTGACCACGCCTCCTTCACGTCCAGAGGAAAGAAGTTTTTAAATGTTCATCTTTTTCTTTTCTCATTATTACTCCCCCCCCCCCCCACACACACACACACACACACACACACCCCCACACACACACACACACACACACACACACACACACACACACACACACACACACACACACACACACACACATACATACACACACACATACACACCCCCCGCCACCCCCACACACACACATTCAGGTTCGGGTTTTGGAGCACAGGCGGCTCAACAGGATCTCAGAGTACACCTGGTTAACTGCTCCTCTCACGTGATAGATCCAGGTGTCAGCTGCCCCGCCTCCTGGTTGTGTCATGCACAGCTGATTGGCTGCTGAGTCCAGGTCTGGTGGATCTGGTTTCGTTGTGGTGGATGTGGTGTCGTCTGGAGACCTGGAGGACTGGAACTTCTCCACCTGTGAAGGAACAAAGAAGAACGACAGAGTCGATTTTATACTGACACTGTTTAGGATTTGTAAGAAGTAACGCCTCCTCATGATTGGTCCAGGTTCAGGTGATCTCAGCAGATGTTTTCAGTCACATGTTTAATTGCTCATTAGTCGTGTCAGAGATGAGTACGGTCGTTACCTTGTGGAAGTGACAGGCACATCGTCCCTGCAGGAACTCTTTGTATCGACCCATCGTGATGCTGAACGTGTCAATCACCTCGTACCATGATGCTTTGCTGTGGCAGATGTTGTTGTTCTCATTGTCCAGATCTTGATTTCAGTCTGAAAGATCAATGAAAGAACTAGAATCACACTCCCCGTGGTTGTATCCCCCCCTCAGTTATCCTATTATCCAGTCATCAAAAAAGTAAGTACAAAGTGTCTTGTGAGGTCACTGTGACCTTGACCTTTGACCTTCGACCACCAAAATCTTATAATTCATCCTTAAGGCCCCCCCCCCCCCCAGGACAGAAGAAGACAGAGGTGTGAAAGGAACCTACCAGAGTCAGAGACTGATCCCATCCACAGGGAGGTGGAAGCCCCCCCAGAGACTTCACCACCACCAGGATGTTACTGAGAGACTCCTGAGGAGGAGGAGGAGGAGGAAGGAGTCAACACTGTTGTCATGGTAACCACAGTCTGCACTTTGGATAAGCATCATGAACTACAGAGTTCATCATCATCATCATCTCATCACCACCATCATCATCACCATCATCATCATACCATCATCCTCATCATCACCATCATCCTCATCATCACCATCATCCTCATCATCAATATACATCATCACCACCATCATAATCATCATCACCATCATAATCATCATCATCACCATCATCATCACTACCATCATCCTCATCATCACCATCATCCTCATCATCACCATCTCCTCTCATCACCATCATCATCATCATATCATCATCACCATCAT
>BDMU01000111.1:937175-949675 GCA_002217815.1 Seriola quinqueradiata | reverse complement strand
GTTATGTTCTGTGGTCTGTTGTTCTCTGGTCTGTTGTTCTGGTCTGTTCTGTGATTTGTTGTTCTCATCTGTTGTTCTGAGTTGTTGTTCTGTGATCTGTTGTTCTGTGATCTGTTTTTCTGGTCTGTTGTTCTGGTCTGTTTTTCTGGTCTGTTGTTCTGTGATCTGTTGTTCTGGTCTGTTGTTCTGATCTGTTGTTCTGATCTGTTGTTCTGGTCTGTTGTTCTGTGATCTGTTGTTCTGGTCTGTTGTTCTGTGGTCTGTTGTTCTGGTCTGTTGTTCTGTGGTCTGTTGTTCTGTGGTCTGTTGTTCTGTGGTCTGTTGTTCTGTGATCTGTTGTTCTGGTCTGTTCTGTGGTCTGTTGTTCTGTGGTCTGTTGTTCTGTGGTCTGTTGTTCTGTGATCTGTTGTTCTGGTCTGTTCTGTGGTCTGTTGTTCTGTGGTCTGTTGTTCTGTGATCTGTTGTTCTGGTCTGTTCTGTGGTCTGTTGTTCTGGTCTGTTCTGTGATTTGTTGTTCTCATCTGTTGTTCTGGTCTGTTGTTCTGGTCTGTTGTTCTGGTCTGTTGTTCTGTGATCTGTTGTTCTGTGATCTGTTGTTCTGGTCTGTTGTTCTGGTCTGTTGTTCTGTGATTTGTTGTTCTGGTCTGTTGTTCTGTGGTCTGTTGTTCTGGTCTGTTGTTCTGTGGTCTGTTGTTCTGGTCTGTTGTTCTGTGGTCTGTTGTTCTGTGATCTGTTGTTCTGGTCTGTTCTGTGGTCTGTTGTTCTGGTCTGTTCTGTGATTTGTTGTTCTCATCTGTTGTTCTGGTCTGTTGTTCTGTGGTCTGTTGTTCTGGTCTGTTGTTCTGGTCTGTTGTTCTGGTCTGTTGTTCTGTGATCTGTTGTTCTGTGATCTGTTGTTCTGTGATCTGTTGTTCTGGTCTGTTGTTCTGTGATCTGTTGTTCTGGTCTGATGTTTGTTGGATGAACTGATTTAGACAGATTTAAACCAGGGCACATGAACATGAAGCAGCTAAGCTCAGGACAGAAACCTGTGGACCTGCAGCTGTGACCCACATGACCCAGGAGGGGGTGTCAGTCGGGGGGGGGGGTTGGTCAGGGGGGACTGTGAGTGGGTTATCACCTGCAGTTATTGAACACCTGTTGTGTACCTGTCCTCCACAGACAGCAGCAGCTCTCGTTTTATCTTCACATGACACAGCTTCAAAGAGCAGACCCCACACCGCATCAATAGCCTCTCTGTTCTCCAGGGGCCCGAGCGGGGGCCCGAGCGGGGGCCCACTGACCCCCCAGCAGGAGGAGTGAACACCTACTCTCTTCATGTGTCTTGCTCTAATTGAGCCCTACAGGTGGATCAAAGAGGACGGGTGAGGGAGGAGGCTGAGAGAGAAACATGATTTATTTTACCTGAACAGAGATCAGGTCTCTCTCCACTGAGCTGATGAAGCCACCGTCACATGGTCAAAAGCTCTGGAACCGACAAGCTGCTGACGAGTGTCAAAGTTCACCGAGCTGGATTTATTCTGTCTCCAGCGATCGAAGCAGTTTCACTGAAATCCTTTGATTTCGGTTCAACATGTTGTTTACAGTCTCTGATCTGAAGCAGACGAGAGTCCAGACACAGAATCAAGGACAGAAATCTGGACCAGATTTCTTTATGAGACACATGAGACAGGAACTGAAGAATTCAGTGACACGTTTCTGAGAGTCTCTGTCGTCTGCAGTCGAGCAGAGAAAGATTTATTCTGATGTTTGGATTTCAAACACAAACACAGATTCTACCGTGAGAGAATCTGCAGCCAGTCTGGAAAAAACTGGCTCCGACTCTATCCTGGGTCTGGGTCTATGGACTGGTCTGGGTTTGGGTTTGTAGACTGGTCTGGGTGTGGGTCTGGGTCTGTAGACTGGTCTGGGTCAGGGCCTGGGCCTGGGCCTGGGCCTGGGTCTGGGTTTGGGTCTGTGGACTGATCTGGGTCAGGGCCTGGGTCTGGGTTTGGGTTTGGGTCTGTGGACTGATCTGGGTCTGGGCCTGGGTCTGGGTTTGGGTCTGTAGACTGATCTGGGTCTGGGCCTGGGTCTGGGTTTGGGTCTGTAGACTGATCTGGGTCTGGGCCTGGGTCTGGGTCGTGTGTTGTACAGTGAGCACAGTGAGTCGTCTCCATGTTTTTTACTCGTCATGATGACATCACATCCTCCCCACAGCCCAGCAGCCAATAGGAAAGCAGCTGACCTACCTGCACGAAGCTGCACATCACATGATCTCCAAACATGGGCAGACTAGGTCGGCTCTCGCGGTACATGTGGACTGTGTAGATCGTCATGACGATGGGCTGCGGCTCGGCGTCGTCCGTCACCAGGATGCTGATCCTGCTGTCGCCGAGGCCGACTGGGTAGTTTGCCATCCTGTGGACAAGAAACTTCAATCATCTGTGAGGGGGGGCCTGGGGTCGGGGGTCAGGTCCTGATCTCACCTGGGTCCTCGGTGCTCGTCCAGGTGGACCCGGCAGACTGAGCTGACGGGCTCTGGCCGAATTCGAACCGTCACCGTGTCAAAGGTCACCTCAGCACGGTACTCCTTCACCCACGGGCTGAAGGGGGGAGTCAGGGTGAGGGGGGGGTCGGTGTAGATCTGTCTGAGGCGGGGGTCCACACAGGGACCTGACCCACACAGAGAAATCAACCAATCATAGGGCTGGATGGCAGGTACAGGGTGTATGACAGTCTGACATGATGCAGGAATAACTGCTGTCGTCATGGATACTGTATCACACAGATGAAGCCAGTGTCTCACCTTTATCTTCGGCTCCGCCCTGTGACGAGTACACCGCTGACTCCTGATTGGTCAAAGCTCCCGTCCCATCACTTCTGTCAGAAACATGAGGTTTGTTAGTTTCTTCACAATAACAGGTTTACTTCCTGTTTGTAGAATGACTCACAGACTGCTGGAGCAATGAATCATGGGATGTTGTTCTGTTCTGAACATTTCATAAATTAAGCACTGTTACAGATGTTGCTCTCCAGATGTGACAGAAGCAGCTGGTTTGGGTTTCTCCTCATCATCCTCACCTGAAGCTGGAGTTCCTCTGGAGCTCGTAGTAACGGCTGATCCTGATTAGGAGGTCAGAAACGCTCAGAGAGGAGGAGGAGGAGGAGAGGAGGAGGAGGAGGAGGAGCAGGAGGAGGAGGGGCTGGGATACAGCTGCAGAGAAACAATAAATAGCATCAGACCAGGTGACTTCAGCTCCTCTCCAGGTGTAGTTCAAAACATTTGTATGAGTTTCAGGGATGTGCTGAGTTTTAAGGGGGTGGGGGCGTGATGGTGCAGCAGCTCCACCTTCAGGTGCTGAGGAGTATTTGTTGTGTCAGTGCAGATACACTGACAACATCACACTGATTATATATGACCTCACAGTATGATCATAATATATATGATAATAATATACATTAATAACACATAATAATATATATATATATATAATATAATAATATGGCGCCGCATGAGTGGCAGCCTGCCACAGCAGCTCTGTACTCTTTTACTCTTTTTTACTCTTTGGTGTGATTTTTTTTTCTTTTACTCTTTAGTGTGATTTCTTCTCGTACTACACCGACACTTTAAGCAAGTGCAGCGATGGGTGTTTATACTTTTACAGTCGTGTTTTGCCTCTTGCTGTTTTTGGAACTTTTTGATGCAACGTTGGGAGACTCACTCTACCACGGACCCATTGTTTACACTCGGGACCAGCTGTTAGCTATATCCCACACACCCCTTCACTATGCTGGGCGGCCAGAGATCCCTGCGGAGATCCGGAGAAGGAGGAGAGGCTGTAGAGCTGGAGTGAAGCGCAGACAGCGGAAAAAACGGTATAAACCATGTTTACCGTCTGTCGTCATGGGGAACGTAAGATCACTCCCAAACAAGATGGAAGAGCTTACTGCGCTAACCCGGCTTCAGAGAGACTTTCGCGAGTGTAGCATCATGTGCTTCACGGAGACGTGGCTGAGTGAACTTTCTCCCGACTCACATGTCACACTGGACGGATTTCAACTGGTACAGACGGACAGGAAAACACGGAGTGCGGTAAGAAGAAGGGAGGAGGGGTTGCTGTGTTGGTTAACGAGAGATGGTTCCACCCTGGACACATCAGTGTCAAAGAACAACTCTGCACTAGAGACTTGGAGCTGCTAGCGGTTAGCATGCGGCCATACTATCTCCCGAGAGAGTTTTCACATGTCATTGCGGTGACTGTGTACACCCCACACATATTTTTGTTGTATATTTCCACAGATGTTTATTCTATAGATGTTTATTTCTCTGCTGTGGTAAATGAATTTCCCAGTTGTGGGATTAATAAAGTTAATCTAATATATATATATATATATATATATATGTGACGTGTGTCTCACCAGCTGAAAAGCTGAAGACGTCGTCATCTGTTGCTGAAACTGAAGCAGAAGAAGAAACTCGTCCTCTGACAGACACCGACTGTTTGTTCCTCTGCAGCCACCGTACTGAAGACAGAGACATTATTAATACGTCCTGGACACACATCGTACAGTATCTGCATCATGACAGAAAAGACACTCACCTGTCTCCCCTCCGTCTCTGGCTCTGAGGACAGGTGTGGGTGTGTTGCCAGCAGGAAGTGCAGTGTGTCCTCCAGGATCAGGTCTTTGGTGATCTGTCTGTCAAACGTGTCTTTACTCAGAGAGACAAACGTTACATCAGTGTCCACCTGGAGACAACGAGACAAACATTACATCAGTGTCCACCTGGAGACAACGAGACAAACATTACATCAGTGTCCACCTGGAGACAACGAGACAAACATTACATCAGTGTCCACCTGGAGACAAAGAGACAAATGTTATATCAGTGTCCACCTGGAGACAAAGAGACAAACGTTACATCAGTGTCCACCTGGAGACAAAGAGACAAACGTTACATCAGTGTCCACCTGGAGACAAAGAGACAAACGTTACTTCAGTGTCCACCTGGAGACAGCGAGTCAAATATTAAACTTGGAGACAGATCAGTCTGCAGAGGTGCTGCTGACCAATCAGAGAGCAGCTGAGGACACAGTGACCTCTGGTGGAGGACAGACGGCAGGACACGGAGAGGAGGTGACGTCTCAGATCGGTCAGTCCGGTCCCAGAGGGGTCGGGTCTACAGTTTCTACAAGCTGAAAACAGACAGGAGCAGTCTGTCTCTTACCTGGACTGTAACAGGTGTGATGGAGCTGCTGAACAGCAGAGTGAAGGTGAGCAGCTGGTAACACAACACACACCTGAAACACACAACGCCAATCAATAATCAATCAATAAATAACCAAATACAACAGCATCCTCCCCTGCTGCAGGTGACCTCTGACCTTTCATCAAAAATCTGAAATTTTTTACCTGTTGACTGTTTCTGTCTTCTCATTGGTTGACGCTGCCGCCTGCAGCACTTCACCTATGACCTGCTTCATCTGCCCCAAAGCCTGATGGGAGTTAGTTGGTCCCAGCTGTTGCAGCAGGAAGTCCCTGAGCTGAGGGAGAGGGGTCACACCAGCAGGGGGCAGCAACACACAGGAAGAGCTTCGTTAAAGGAACAGTAGCACTCAAAATATTCAATACAGACAAACACAGATGTTTGGTTTATACAGAGGTAGAACATCTGTAAAATCTGTCTGTTTCCTGGTAAATCCACTAATAAAGAAATACATTAATTAATTCTTTATTAAATAAGACAAATAAAAGTAAAATAAAACTCAGTTTGATGCGTCATGTCCATTAAAGTCTCCAGTGCTTTTATTTTGAAGGGCCTGCTTTAAAACAGGTCCATAAAATGATTTATAGGTGTTTCACCTTCATGGGTCGTCCCCTCGGATCCTGATTGGTCGACACCACACTGATGTCATGCAGGAAGGATGTCAGCGGTCTGACTGAAGTCACCAGGATGTAAACATTCACCATGGTAACCAGATCAGGGGGTGGGGCTCGGTCAGGTGAGTGCCTGCCAGAGAGAAGGTGAACACAGATGTACAGAGTGCGTGTCATTATTCTGACAGGTGAGCTGATAACTTACCTGTCCTGAGGAATCTGCAGCTTCTGACTGGTCGATCCACAGGAGTATGGCTTCATGGGTAAATCTGATCGTGAGAGGAGGAGACAAAAACACAGACAGGTAAATATTAACACACCTGAGGTTTGAAAATTAAGTTTTCAGGAGCCTGAAACCTGCACACTTACCTGTCGGGTGTGAGCGAGTGAAGAGGTGACAGAGACCACCACCTGCATCAGAGAAGGCCTCCATCAGCCCAGGAATAAGGTTCACCTGAGGAGGTGGAAACACAGGTGAGCTCAGACAGGACACTCAGTGATTGGCTGGAACACAGAGGTGAACAGGTGAGTCTCACCTTCTGATGATACTGCAGGTGAGAGAAGGAGACTCTCCTCAGACAGCTCCTCTCTGAACTACTGAGACACAGCAACAGGCTCCACCCACTCACACCTGTTACCATGGAGACACAGACAGGAGTTCAGTGACCTGGATCCGGTAGAACACCTTTGGGGCATGACGGAGTGTCGCAGTCACATACAGCTGTTGTACAGCTGCTGGGAACAGAGTGTCAGAGGAAAGTTTCAACATGCTGGAGGATCATGACATGAAGAACTGAGGGAGCGGCCAGTGTGAGTGAGCTGTTCCTAATAAAGTGATCACTGGGTGGAGTTTAGAACTGAAGACGATGAAACAGACTCAAACACTAAAGACTAAAAACCTTGTGGAACAGGAAACTGAGCTCAGAGCGGAAACAGGAAGCGTCTGTCCAAACAAACAGTCTGATGTGGACCAGCAGAGAGGACTCCAGGCCCACAGGAAACTGGTCTTGGTTCCTGCTCTGGTCTCAGTGTTTTCAGGCACAAGAGTTTAAACCTGGTCCTGGTTCTAATGGAAAATATACGACAAACACACAGTGACCTCTGACCCTGATGAGGCTCCTCATGTGTTCCTGTCCTGATCCTCCTCCGGTCCTCACAGGGTTCTAGGACCCGGTCTCTGAGGACCCCCCCCCCCATACTCACCCTGGTTTGTTCTGAGGACGCTGCTGGTCTCAGCGTATCTGGACATGTGGACCTCGTAGCCCATCTGTTGCAGGACCTGCTGGTACAGCTGGACCTCGGTGTCAGAGGCCAGATGTCGACCTGTCAGAACCACGGCCCGACGACGCCAGGGGGGTTTCCGGGACCACATCTGGACCTGCAGAGAGAGGAACAGAAGCATTCAGTCCCCTGTCTGAAACCAGTCTGAGTGTGCAGCTGGACTACAGTCCCAGCTGTGGTCCGGAACAGAGACCAAGTCCAGGACGTGTTCAACCTAGCTTAGCCCAAAGACTGGAAGCAGACGCTCAGGCTCTAGACCAGAACCAGGACAGACCAGGACCAGGACAGACCAGGACAGACCAGAACCAGGACACCAGGACAACAGGACACCAGAACAGATCAGAACAGATCAGAACCAGGACAGACCCAGGACCAGACCAGAACCAGGACACCAGGACAACAGGACCCCAGAACAGATCAGAACAGATCAGAACAGATCAGAACCAGGACAGACCAAGACAGACTGGTCTCAGTGATTCTTACCCTCACACTCTGTCCTGATTGAGGTGCTGCAGCTCAGGTCAAGACCACGAGTCCTGCAGCCTGGGTCCTCTCAGACAGACCGGGTCCTCTCAGAGTCCAGACCTGATGGACTGATGGAGGAGGAGTCTCTCATCTCCGTGTCCACAGACAGACTCACTAATGAGGTCTCATACCACAGACTGATGAAGCGAGGCACCATAACACACACTGGTCACATGACACGTCTGAGGCGTCGGTCAGCTGATCTGCAGAACCAGACACTAAGAACAAACTGTCCTGAGTCAGAAGAGACACACAGATTGGTGAGGTAGACCAGGTACAGGTGTGTCTAGCCCCTCCCCCTACCCGAGAGTGTGAAGACAGAGGACATTCAAAAGGTGAACAGCCTCATGACACCAGCACCAGGATCACTGAGGTCAGACAGCGACAAACTGAACTCCAGTCCCAGACCAGATCCTGCAGATCCAACATTTGTTCTGGATCAAAGAGCAGCAGGAAACCAGCTGTAACAACACCTGTCACCTGTCTGAGCTGCTGTCAGTCACACAGCAGGAGGGAACACCTGTATGATGATGTCAGACACCATGGAGCCTCTGAGTGACAGGAACAGCTGACGTCGTTTATCAGACGCTTCAGTGTCAGCCAATCAGCTTTCAGCTCCACGCATCACACTGAGCAGGAACAGGAAGCTTTCTGTGAGAATAAAAGAAATCTGAAACTACGGATTAAAAACCTACTGTGGATCAATCAGATGATAATTTCACTGATTAATCGATAACTGTTCGATCTGTAAAAATACCAAAGGCAGTGAACATACCACACTGTGATGTCATCATGTCTGGTTCTAAAACACCAAGACCTCCAGCATCAGGTCAGGTCAGAGACAGTCAGAACCTTAAGAACCTTCAGAACTTTACGAACATTCACAACCCTTCAGGACCTTCAGAACCTTAAGAACCTCAGAACCTTCAGAACCCTTCAGGACCTTCAGGACCTTCAGGACCTTCAGGACCTTCAGGACCTTAAGAACCCTTCAGGACCTTCAGAACCTTAAGAACCTCAGAACCTTCAGAACCCTTCAGGACCTTCAGAGCCTTAAGAACCTCAGAACCTTCAGAGTGTGTGTATCAAGTGTGTGTATCAGTGTGTGTATCGTGTGTGTGTGTATCAGTGTGTGTGTATTCAGTTGTGTGGTAGAGTGTGTGTATCAGTGTGTGTATCAGTGGTGTGTGTATTCAGTGTGTGTGATCAGTGTGTGGTGTGGTATCAGTTGTGTGTATCAGTGTGTGTGTAATCAGTGTGTGTGTGTATCAAGTGTGTGTATCAGTAGTGTGTATCGTGGTGTGGTATCAGTGTGTGTTGTATCAAGTGTGGTGTGTGTATCAGTGTGTGTGTGTATCGAGTGTGTGTGTGCTAATCAGTGTTTTTGTGTGTGTATCAGTGTGTGTGTAATATCAGCTGTGTGGTAGAGGTGGTGTATCACGTGTGTGTATCAGTGTGTGTGTGTATCAGCTGTGTGTGTATGCAAGTGTGTGTGTGTATCAGTGTGTGTGTGTATCAGTGTGTGTGTATCAGTGTGTCGTGTGTATCAGTGAGTGTGTATCAAGTGTGTTGTGTATCAGTGTGTGTGTGTATCAGCTGGTGTGTAATCAGTGTGTTTGTGTATCAGTGTGTGTTGTGTAGTCAGTGTGTGTGTATCAGTTGTGGTGTGTATAGTGTGTGTATAGAGTGTGTGTATAGTGGTGTGTGTGTATCAGAGTGTGTGGGTATCAGTGTGTGGTATCAGAGTGTGTATCAAGTGTGTGTATCAGTGTGTGTGTCAGTGTGTGTGTGTATCAGGTGGTGTGTATCATGTGTGGTGTGTATCAGTGTGTGTATCAGTGTGTGTATCAGTGTGTGTATCAGTGTGGTATCAGTGTGTGGGTGTATCAGTGTGGGTGTTATCAGTGTGTGTTCAGAGTGTGTATCAGAGTGTGTATCAGAGTGTGTGTATCAGTGTGTGTGTGTATCAGAGTGTGTGTATCAGTGTGTGTGTGTATCAGTGTGTGTGTGTATCAGTGTGTGTGTGTATCAGTGTGTGTATCAGTGTGTGTGTGTATCAGTGTGTGTATCAGTGTGTGTATCAGTGTGTGTGTGTATCAGAGTGTGTGTGTATCAGTGTGTGTGTGTATCAGTGTGTGTATCAGAGTGTGTATCAGTGTGTGTATCAGTGGTGTGTGTATCAGTGTGTGTGTGTATCAGTGTGTGTGTGTATCAGTGTGTGTGTGTATCAGTGTGTGTGTGTATCAGAGTGTGTGTGTATCAGTGTGTGTGTGTATCAGTGTGTGTGTGTGGACCTTCTGTGCCCTCCTCTTCTCGGCTCTCTGGCTCTGGTGGTAGATGCGGCTGAAGTTGGAGACGATGACGGGGACGGGCAGAGCGATGACCAACACTCCACTGAGAGAACAAATGGAGCCAAAGATCTTTCCCATGATCGTCTTTGGAACCATGTCTCCATATCTGAGGGGGGGGGGGGTAGAGAGAGAGAGAGAGAGGGAGAGGTTCACTGTCTGTAGACCTGGATCATCATCATCAATCTGAGAGAGCAATCCACCAAGCGTCAGCAGTTCAGAACCAGGAGCTGCAGTTCCTCTAACGGCCACTAGAGTCTGGCTCCAACAGTGAGTCAGTCCCCATAGACTCCCATGTTAAAATGTCCAACTTTACAGCAGAAATAAACATGTTTACAGCCTGGTACAGAAACTGTTCTGGTCTTTAGAGCTAATTTCCTCCTTCATGACACCTTTTCTTTCACACAAAGCAGAAATAAAAATTAAAATATAAACATAATAATAGTTATGGGTGAAAATGTGGAGAGGGGCCCAGTCACTGGCAGGTAAAGAAATCCTAAACACTAAAAGGAAAAACTTGTGACATCTGTCCCATCAGTCCATTTATTCATCTAACAGGTGAGACACACAATCAGGAATAAATGGTAGATAAAGTTTCAGTAGCAGCTGCTGCTTTAAGTTCTTTTTAAGACAGAGAGAGAGAGAGACAGTGAGAGAGAGAGACAGAGTCAGACAGAGAAAGAGAGAGAGAGAGAGAGAGAGAGAGAGACAGAGAGAGAGACAGAGAGACTGAGTCAGACAGAGAGAGAGAGCCAGACAGAGAGAGAGACTGAGTCAGACAGGGACAGACAGAGAGACAGAGAGAGACAGAGACAGAGAGACAGAGAGGGAGAGACAGACAGAGAGACAGACTGAGTCAGACAGAGACAGACAGAGAGACAGAGACAGAGAGAGAGAGACAGAGTCAGACAGAGAGACAGAGAGAGAGAGACTGAGTCAGACAAGAGAGAGACAGACAGACAGAGAGAGAGACAGAGAGACAGAGACAGAGTCAGACAGAGAGACAGACAGACAGAGAGAGAGACAGAGAGACAGAGACAGAGTCAGACAGACACAGACAGAGAGACAGACAGACAGAGGGAGAGACAGAGTCAGACAGAGAGACAGAGAGAGAGAGACTGAGTCAGACAGAGAGACAGACAGACAGAGAGAGAGACAGAGAGACAGAGACAGAGTCAGACAGACACAGAGAGAGAGAGACAGAGAGAGAGAGACAGAGTCAGACAGAGAGACAGACAGACAGAGAGAGAGAGAGACAGAGACAGAGACAGAGTCAGACAGAGACATGTTTACAGAGTCATCAGACTCCTTCTCCTCTACACACCTCACTACAACTCTACACTTCCCTTTACGTTTCTGTTCCTGTGTAAGAAGCTCCTCGTGTTCAGGAAGCTTCTCCCTCCACACAGAGCCAATCAGATGATGAGCTGTCCAGATGATGAGCCGTGAATCCAGATGTTTATTTCTGAGTCATGAGTTCCAGCTGCTGACACAAACTGCATGTTCAAACTAAATGCAGCGTTCGGTTTGAGAGTGTCAGCAGAAATAGGAGCTGACGCAGCGTTTGTGTTTCCTGACTGGAGCTGAACTTCAGTCAGTGTACACATGGTGGAGCCAGAGATCTGCAGCTGCTCTCCACCCCCATCATCATCATCATCATCATCATCACTTCTTCTTCTACTGTTCTCACTCTGGCTGCAGAGAGAACACATTCAGGGAGTGAGAGTGACATTAAATAAAACTGAGCAGCGTCTCTGGAGACTGGAGCTCCTCTCTGCCCTACTTCCCCCTCCCCCCCCCCCCCCCCCCCCCCCCCCCCCCCCCCGCCTCATTCATTATTATGGGACAGGCTGATATTCTATCTGATGCCGGGCCGGCGTTCCCAGCATGCTCAGCGCTCAGAGGTTTAGATAGAGGCTCAGTTTGTCTCTGAAGGTTTCTGTCTTCATCAGGTCAAATTAAACCCTGATGGAGCAGCTGCACTAAACTTTATTTAAACACCGATGACAAACACACAGAATAATGTGATCCACACACACACACACACTCTGTGTGATTTAACTTTAAATTATTCTGAGAGAATTTGTTTAAAACCTGATGAACTGAAGCTATTAACGGTGTGGTGTGTGTGTGTGTGTGTGGTGTGTGTATGTGTGTGTGCGTGTGTGTGTTTGTGTGTGTCTTTGAGCTCAGGTAAAGTTTGTGTCAGTGACTGATCACTTTGTCTCCTCCTGAAAACCTTCAAACCTCCAGACACAGCGTCTCCCCTGCAGCCAATCACAGGCTGCGACCTTGTGTGTGTGTGTGTGTGTCACAATACCACTGTCAAGCATACAAAATTAGAAACACGCTCAGAGTACAGGTGTGTGTGCTGTTGTGTTAAAGTCATGTGACTGTGTCCTTCATCAAGGAGGCAGTGTGTTTCTGTGTGTGTGTTTACTTTTTCTGACTTTACCTGCAACACACACACACACACACACACACACA
>BDMU01000111.1:927218-937075 GCA_002217815.1 Seriola quinqueradiata | reverse complement strand
ATTCCAGCAGATTTAAATCTACACATTTATACCAAAAGTACAAATATTCAGTGTTTTTCTTTTGTCAGTTGACAATAAAACTCTTCACTTAAATTACTGAATATTTTCTGTCAATGGCCAGATGACCGAACTACAAAGTGAAAAACAGTCATTGAATAATGTGAATTTAATTTAACAGATATGTAAAAAATGATAAAAAGGCAACATGCAAAAAGATAAGAACATTACATTTCGGGACTTAATGGGCTCCTAAAGTATTTATATATTCACTTTGCCTCTGAGAGGTTAGGGTTAACGCTTTGCATAAAGTGTGGAAGCAGGAGGAAACAGCTAGCCTGGCTCTGTGTACACGTTTCATACACTAAGAACAATAAAGATGATGATTCATCTGCACAAACAGAATCTGGGAAAACAACAGCTTCAGGTTTTAGGAATCATCTACTGAAAATACCTATTAATGAAAAATTGCTAAGCTAACGTTAGGCTAATCACATCCTTATTATATCAATCTGAACATCTCAGCCTGAGAAACAGTGAATGAATGAATTTAACATTACTACAGTTGAATGTAGCTCAGATTAGTGAGAGAGGATTTATTCTGCCTCTTAGAGCTTCTTCATGATTCACAGTTTAAGAAATCCTCATTTATGTTCAGCTGCAGCTCCCAGTTGAGCCTGAATCAGCTAAAATTAGCTTGAGCTTCATTAAAACGTCATAAAGTAATTCTATTAATGATGAGTGTTTGTTATGGTCATAATGACAAACTGCTGGTAAGTCACCTCTGATAAAGATGATGACATCAGATATCATAGTTTAATCCTGCTGCTGTCAGTCTGATCTTTAGCAGCTAAGCTGACGTTAGCTAACGTTAACTAACCTTTGGCAGCTGAGCTAATGATACGTAGCTCACATTAGCTAAAACAACAGACATCAGATATCATGATTCAATCCGGCTGAAGCTGTCAGTTTAACCTTTAACAGATGAGCTAACGATATGTAGCTAACTGAAAGATTCTGACTACAATTTATTATGCTAATGTTAGCTAACATCAGCTAATGTTAGCTAACATTCAAAGATCCTGTTCTTAACATGTTAATGTGATATAACAGGGATTCTGACTATAATTTATGATGCTAATGTTAGTTGTTGATCAATATGATCAGTACTCTGCTGTGCTGGAGAATTAAATCCACTCAGACTCTTCTGCTGCTAAGAAAGACTGTCCTTACTAACTAATACTAGTACTAAACACTAGTTTAGATAGTTAAACTTGACTAACTCACTCACAGCTGATCAAATCTAAAAAACAGAAGCTGCTAACACTGAGCTCCTGCTCCTCTTACAGTGCACAGCTGTGATGGGACATGCTCTGGTTTAATAGTCATTATCATATGTATTTATATAGTGGCTGCAGTGTCAGTAAAGTATTCTCCTGAAACAACATCAGGCAACATGTGCGTTAAATAAACCAGCGAGCAAGACGACGAAGGTCAATAAACAGCTTCAGTACAAAGAGAGAAAGTTTTCTTATCACAAATTGACATCAATGTTTTTCATGATGGCGGTTCAGATCCAGGTGTGTTCACGTTTCTGTACAGCAGAGAGGAAGGCAGTCAGCTCCGACTGAAAGGTCAAGTAGAAAACTAGTTTATACAGTCAGGACCTGAACGCAGCAGGAGTCACACGTCCATCAGATCAGCATGCAGAGAAAAACACAGCTGGTCCATGCACTCACACACAGATACTGAACATGCTGAGGGCCTTCCTGGTGTCATCGCTCCACATCAGTCCACATCAGTCCACATCGCTCCACATCAGTCCACATCAGTCCACAATGAGCCGCAAATACAAAACCTCTAAACCTCTAATCAGCTGATTAAAGGAAACATCATCAGTTCAGGAAAAACGTTTGTTCACCATGTCACGTAGACCTGATCCAGAACCACTTTAAGACCTCGACTCTCCTCAGTCTCTCAGATTCAGATTTATACAAATAAAAAGTCAGATTTAAATAATAAATGAAGTTATGGACAAACAAAAATAAATTGTATCAATAAATATGAAAAATAAATAATGAAAAATAAAAAGTAGTAAAATATAATAAGAAGAATACAACTTTAAAATTAAAATAATCACATTTACAATAAAATTAAGTAAATACATTTTTTTAAAAATAGGATAATCCGAGTCCTTTCAAAACACATATTTTAAATGTTCATATTATATTCAGTTCACTTTAGTTCAGTCATATTTTCCACTTCGATGACTTAAAAATAATTAAAAATCAAATGTATGATTCTATAATAATACAATCCACGCCGGTGCCAGTTTATTAGGAACACTTCGTTAGAGTCGTTGATTCACTGATGATCACTGGAGGATGTAGTTTGTGCTCCATTCAAATCAATGAGAGTCGACTAAACAACAGACTGACCTCTTTGTATATTGTTTGTAATACAGCAGCACAAACAGCACTTGTTCCTAATAAACTGACTCTGAGTTTGTGTGACCTCGTGCTTCACACAACATCACAGACGTTTTTAATCTTGGATTTAAATGTTGTTTTGGCCCCGAAGAAACATGTGATCACCCAGACTGAACATCTGTGACCATGACAATCCATCTGAAGATCCGACCTGCTGCTGGATGGGTTTCAGTTTATCATCCTAGTTTCCCCTCGAGTGCTGTAATATAAGCTCTGGACCATTTTATACTCACTGACTTTGTTTTATTCCACCTCTAAAACCAATTTACAGCCACATGTGAGGTCCTGTATTTAACATCCTCTTCATGAAACACCTGAAGGACTGAAACACCTGTGAAATGCTCTCCATGAGAGGACGCTCCCCACTGACTGGATCAGGGCAAACATATCATAATATAATGTATTGTATTATATATTATTATATATATTATATCCTGTTTATTTCACACAGGTAGAAATAGAAAGTGAGAGGTTGCAGGAACAAATAGTTCTGGAAGACTTTTAGTCCAACTCCTTCACCAGATAAAAAACCACAGACACCAAGGACTTAAAGGTGCTATATGTATGTTTTTTCCATTGCTACATAGCTAACGTTAGCATTAGCAGCTGTTTCCTCACCAGTCTAGGAGAAACATTGTGAGTTCAGCATCAAACTTAATTCCTTTACTCATCAACATCTGTCTCCAGAGGTGGAAACAAACATAGTTGTTAACTCTTGTCTCTGTCACGTCTTTTCTGCTACTGATGAAGATGAAGAATTAGCTGAGTATCCTCTTCCACCATCATCACCACCATGTTCAGCAGCAGAGAAAACTTACATATAGCCCCTTGAACAACATCATTTTATGTGATGACAAAGTTGTAAGTTTGTCTTTGACCAGAACATGTTATAGCAGAGGTAACCAGGCTACAGTCAACTAAAACCAGCTAACTCTTAGCTGGTTAGCTAACGAGATTAACATATCAATCAAACAGTTTTGGACTTGTTGCTTTTCTTCACTTTTGCTAAAGCTAGGCTAACAGTTTCCATCTGCTTTCCCTCAGTGTTTGAGCTATGCTAGGCTAAATTGACTAAGGTGACATGGTGAACAGTGTGGTTCCTAAAACGTCAAACGTCTCCTTTAAACTCATTCAGAATAAATAAATCTACGTTAGCTTCAGCTTCTTTGTTCTAAGACATAAAATGTGACACAGGATTTAAAAACAGCGACGGTTTGAATGTGTCTCGTTAAAGATGATCAGCAGAAGTGCTGCCGCCTTCTCCTCTCTGATGTTTCTTTGCTGGAGTAAAAATCTTCATAAAAGAAAACTTCCCAGGTGAGTTAGCTTAGCGTGTTCGGATTCATGTTTCCTGCCACCAGGGGAAACAATCAGATCTAACCCGTCACTTCAAACGAGGACACACGATGCAGCTGCCACCCCCCGCTGCCTGAGTGTGTGTTGGTGATGGGTCGTCGACCTCCGACCCCAAACCCCTGCCGTCCTCCCGGCGGCGGCGGCGGTGGGGGGGGGGGGGGGGTTGTTGTTATCTAGAGCGCTGACACCCGGACGATGTTGGTCTGGGAGTAGTTGGAGCTCGCCGATTCATCACCTTCGGGCGTGGTGCCGGGTGGCGTGGGCATGCTGATGACGGCGCAGTGATGTATGGCTGGTCACAGTTCAGAGGAACCGTCTCCTCGAATTTGGCGTTCAGACTGGAACGACTGGAACGACTAGAGAAGAAGAAGAAGCAGTAATGTAGTGAGTGAGTGAGACATGAGTCAGTGTAATGTGTCTCTGTGAGTTGTTTTTACCTATAGCTGGTGGACATGAAGACACAGAGACTCTGAGACACTGAGACACAGAGACTCTGAGACACTGAGACTCTGAGACACAGACTCTGAGACACAGACTCTGAGACACAGAGACACAGAGACTCTGAGACTCTGAGACACAGAGACACAGAGACTCTGAGACTCTGAGACACAGAGACTCTGAGACACAGAGACTCTGAGACACAGACTCTGAGACACAGAGACACTGAGACACAGAGACACAGAGACACAGAGACTCTGAGACACAGACTCTGAGACACTGAGACACAGAGACTCTGAGACACTGAGACACAGAGACACTGAGACACTGAGACACTGGATACTGACCCAGGACCATGTGACTCACCAGGTCCAGGCTCAGTGATCTATATGGTCTGTTGCTTTTCGCATACATCCATTGTATCAGTGAGTATTAAACTGTCCTCGGGTGGACAGCTTCATAAGCGATGATATGAACTGAATCGGAGGCCGGAGGAGGATCTCACAGAGGAGCCTCTTTCCCAGCTGTCCATGTTTAGGAGAACGTTCCCAGAGCTCTCAGACCTCCCACAGCTGGACATATTCTGGATTCCTGCTCTCTTACTCTACATGGGAATACACTGTCACATGATCTCTGGTCCCAAGTGTTTATATACAGTGTGTGTGTGTGTGTGGCTCGTACTGTCAGTGTTTATAACCTCATTCAGTGTATTTATAAGTTCAGTTACATCAAACGTCTGCTTCTCAGTTCTTCTATAAAAGGAACATTTGTTTTTTCAAACCCCTCTTTTAAAAATCATATTCAGATTTAACATTAAACTTCAGTAAAGAAGCTTCTGGGAGAAAAAACAGAAGGCCATTATAGTTTCCTGCCCTGCTCTCTGATTGGCTGTCAGCTGTCTGTCTTCATTCTAAGTGAAAGCTCAGGCTTTAGTAAACTGCAGGTAACCATAGTAACAGGACTGGTGTTTCCCACTGCTTTACCACTAAATTACTCAAAGTCCTCAAGCGTCATTAATACTATCTCAACAACTTCTAAGGACGTATGCTACTTCTATGGGGACTAAAACCTGAACAGGGACTTCTAAAACCTTCTCAAGAACCTCTGAAACCCCAACACCTGCTCAAGGATGACTGGATAGATAACCTGGAGCTCCTCAAGTTCCTCTAAAACCTCATTAGGCACAGAACCTCATCAAGGTCGTCTAATATCTCCCTAAGGGCTTTTGCAACGTCATCAAGAACCTCTAGAACCTCTGAACCACCTCAGACCTCCTTACGCAGCTCCAGAACCTTCTCAGTTCCCTCTAATATTTCCTTAAGGACCTCTGCAGCCTCCTTAGTGACCCCTGAATCCTCTTTAAGACCTCTTAACCCCTCACAAGGAACTCTAAAACCTGAAGACTCATAGTTCTTCCTCTATGAATCTTGTAACTTACTTCAAAACCTCCATAAAGGTTTGCTGTCTCGACAAGTTCAACTAAAACCTTTTTAATGTCCTTTCCAAACTCCCGAGTGACATATTGAAGCTCCCGAGACCTCAACAACCTTCTCAGTGAACTCTGAAACCTCCTTAAATATCTTTTGAATCTTCTCAGGGATCCCGAGAAACATTGACCTCAATAAGTGTCCTACCTGTTGGTGAGTGGCCTCTCCCTGATCTGGATGGTACTCAGCTCCTGGATACTGCCCTGCATACCCACAGATATGTTGGAGTTCGGGACATTGAAGGTCTTCCTCTTCCTGCGGGAGCAGCAGGAGCTGAAGCCGTGAGATGAGGAGGAGGCAATGGAGGAAGAACGAGAAACCTGCTTCACCAGAGTCACCTCCCTGCAGCTCGCCTCGTACGTCTTCTCGTCCACAAACTCATGGTTCTGAGGATCATGAGCGAGACATTACAGGATGGCAAGAGGTTTTAAGTCAGTGTGTGTGTGTGTGTGTGTGTGTGTGTGTGTGTGTGTGAGCTCACCGTGGTCTTCTCCAGACAGTGCAGGAGGTGATGATGATGCACCTCAAAGTTGGGGTTGGTATTACACACCAGCGCCTGTCCTGCTTCCTTGGACGCCTTCAGGGCACAAAGAGAAATCACATGACCAAATAGTGAGTCTACTATTGGACAGAACCACAGAACAAAGAGGGGCCACTCCACTGCGACACACCTGGATAGGGGCTAACGTTCTGCCAATACTGTTGAAAGAACATTTAGAGCGGTCCGTTTGTTTTTTACCCACAGTACCCTTCTGTTTCAGATTTAGTCAGAAAATCGGAGGTTGCTCACTGGTTCAAACTCAGGCCACCGACAGCAGCTGTGCAGCAGCTTATTAATGTGTTTTTGTTTCTGCTTGTTTATTTGTTCTGACTCCAGCCTCATTTGAGCCAAGACAGCCACCGTACCCACGTTGTTGCTCTGGGGTTCAGACTGAATGTGATGCAGGTGGATAGACAGAGGGACTGAGGACTCTGGGATCACGGGGTAAAGAGCTCAGGTACTGACACACATCACACCTGAAATTCCTAAAGTCAGTCGTGGATGTTACGCCTGTGGACCCTGAAGGAAGTCCTGACCCATACTCCTGTGAACACACCTCACTCCCACAGACCCCAACGGAGCTCCCAAACCTTACTCCTATTCAGAAAGCTTCAATCCTGAGGATCCTCTTAAGGACTATAATAATACTGAAAGCGACACACCTCCAACCTGGGAACCCTAAAAGAAGTGACATGTCTTAAAATGCTTAAAGTAAGTCATGAAGTTCACTTTCAGAAACCCTGAAAGAAAGAAATGAATCTTACTCCTGTCGGCCTTTGTAGGAACTGTAAAAGGGGGAAACTTACTCATGGGGACTACCCTCTTCCTACTGGTTTGCAGTCCTGGGGCCACCAATAGTAAACCCTGACTGCTAGTCTGGATTAACACTTGTCCCAGACCTCTCTGTACTCCTCTCAGATGACTCTGAGTAAGATATATTTTAATTGTTCCTATAAAGGTCAGAGTTCATCGAGTACCACCGCCCTCCATCTGTCACGTCTGCGTCGCCCCTGCATGCTGCCAGGCCGGCTGATTAACATGCAGCTCAGCCCAATCTCATTCCTCCACACAGTGATGAAATCCAAGACGCGTAGTGATGATGTAATGAGCAGTCAGTCGGCAGCCGAGCCACACGGTCCAATCAAAACACAGAAGAAGAAGCAAAGACAGAGCAGAGAGGAAGACAGGAGCTGAGAGGTGGAGGTGTTTTTGTAGACAATGCTGTTTCCTGTTGGTGAGATTAGACCCTCAGGTCATGCACAAGTGGGTTAGTGGGATGGATTAAGGTTGAAGGGATGAATACATGAATTCTGTCTTCATGTGCAAACAAATGAACGAAAGAAGAAATGATGGTGAAAGTGAGAGAGTTATGCAGCCACAGACAGAGAGTAAAGTGATGGAGACAGTTCAACAGTTAGGGACATTAACTCCAGATCCAGAATCTCCATCAGATTGAAAACCAAACAAACACAGCCAGCCTACCCCAGGATCAGTGTGTTTACCTGTGTGTGCAGAGGCAACGTTTCTCTAATGGTTAAGGTTTGGTTTGGTTTGAAAAACAAAACTAGTTGGTTATGATTAGGGAAGGATGGTTTAAATACAACCACTTTGTTTTGATTCAGTTGGTGGAAAACGAAAGGCAGCTGCCTCCAGTATTAAAGTCAAACACCTTGATGATGCAGGTGTTTTCGTTTTAAAACTCATTTGCTACATTTTTTCCTCCGTCCACACTCAGTTCTCCGACCCTGAAATCGTGACTTTTGGAAACTCTGCTGGACCCGTTTTATTTGAAAATTTCTGGGGTTGTGTTTTACTTTAAAAAAACTCTGGGGTTGCGTTTTACTTTGAAAGAACTCTGGGGTTTTGTTTTATTCTGAAAACTCTGGGGCTGTGTTTTATTTTGAAAACTCTGGGGTTGTGTTTTCTTTTGAGGACTCCGGGGTTGTGTTTTACTTTGAAAAAACTCTGGGGTTGTGTTTTTATTTTGAAGACTCTGGGGTTGCGTTTTACTTTGAAAAAACTCTGGGGTTGTGTTTTATTCTGAAAACTCTGGGGTTGTGTTTTCTTTTGAGGACTCCGGGGTTGTGTTTTACTTTGAAAAAACTCTGGGGTTGTGTTTTATTTTGAAAACCCCGTCTGGACGGAGATCGATTTAGTTTGAAAACACTGTTTTAAAATGAAAATGTGCCTCTGTGGGGGGGTGAAGCCCTGGACTCAGCTTCCTCTCTGTCCTCCTGTGGATTACACCGAAGCCCAGAGTCTAAATGAAGTTTGTTTCTCTTCCTGATGAATCAGCTGATGAATCAGTAGCTGAACCTGAGCTGCTCAGTGAAGCTCGTTAACGTCAGACTCACTTCCTGTCCGACAGACTGTGGTCCAACAGCAGAACCTCCGAGGATGGAGGATGCGAAGACAAGTGACACATGAAGAAGACATTTTCAAAATGGAGGAACCCCTTATAACACATTATCATTACATTAAGCTGTTGACAAAGAGCTGCCCTCTAGTGGATGAACTGTTTAACATCAGAGCTTATGTAAAGGCCTCATGGAGGAGGAGGAGGAGGAGGAGGAGGAGGAGGAGGAGGAGGAGGAGCAGTGAGTTACATTATTTAAAATGGATGAATCTATCCTCATCATCACAGCCTCCTGTCACACACTCACACACACTTCAGTCTGTCAGTTGACACACCGTGAACACAGGAAGTGACCTGGTTCCTCATGGTCACACTGTCAACATGTACCCCCCCCCCAGACCCCCCCTCACTCACTGATGATGTTTAGGCACTGAAGTAAAGACCAGCAGAGTGTGTATCAGTGTGTGTATCAGTGTGTGTATCAGTGTGTGTATCAGTGTGTGTATCAGAGTGTGTATCAGAGTGTGTATCAGAGTGTGTATCAGTGTGTGTATCAGTGTGTGTTCAGAGTGTGTATCAGTGTGTGTATCAGAGTGTGTATCCGAGTGTGTATCAGTATGTGTATCAGTGTGTGTTCAGTGTGTGTGTATCAGTGTGTGTATCAGTGTGTGTGTATCAGTGTGTTCAGAGTGTGTGTATCAGTGTGTGTGTGTATCAGTGTGTGTGTATCAGTGTGTGTGTGTATCAGTGTGTTCAAGTGTGTGTATCAGTGTGTGTGTATCAGTGTGTGTATCAGTGTGTGCGTATCAGTGTGTGTGTGTATCAGTGTGTGTGTATCAGAGTGTGTATCAGTGTGTGTTCAGTGTGTGTGTATCAGTGTGTGTATCAGTGTGTGTGTATCAGTGTGTTCAGAGTGTGTGTATCAGTGTGTGTGTGTATCAGTGTGTGTGTATCAGTGTGTGTGTGTATCAGTGTGTTCAGAGTGTGTGTATCAGTGTGTGTGTATCAGTGTGTGTATCAGTGTGTGCGTATCAGTGTGTGTGTGTATCAGTGTGTGTGTATCAGAGTGTGTATCAGTGTGTGTTCAGAGTGTGTATCAGAGTGTGTATCAGTGTGTGTTCAGAGTGTGTATCAGAGTGTGTATCAGAGTGTGTATCAGTGTGTGTGTGTATCAGTGTGTGTTCAGAGTGTGT
>BDMU01000111.1:909718-922218 GCA_002217815.1 Seriola quinqueradiata | reverse complement strand
GTGTAAATCCAGATGTTTACAGTCAGTTTGCTGCAGAAAAGAAGGTGAACTCGTCTTTCCTCAGAATCACCTTCATCATCAGGTGATCGCTGCGTTCAATGACACACACACACACACACACACACACACACACACACACACACACACACCTTACAGAGACGTGTGTGTGTGTGATGCAGCCATCAGCAGTTTCCTCCTCCACAGACACAAGTTTTACATTCAGTAAACTGACGGTGCTGGTCCAACATCACGTCACTGACGGCCCAGTGGACTGTATCAGAAGCTGTTGATCCACAGAATAGAGTGATAGTGACCAGATGCCCCCTAGCCAACAGAGGGGGCTAGCTGTTAGCTATAGCAGTTTTCCAATCAAATTTTTCTTTTGTTGTCCCTACGCAGAGGAAAGGTCAGCTGGGTCACTCATTGGTCAGGAGTTCATAACCAGGTAGTAAAATGACAAAAACAAACACACCCAAGCCCCCGAGCCGGAACTTGAAAAAACAATATTCACAACCTCTTATGAGAAACGCTTTTCATTCTTTTGATCTGTGGACTAGAAGGACAATATGACTTCATGGCTGCTTCAAAGGTATGGAGTCATCATTTATCAGTACGGCTCCACAGTGTTACAGAGCAACAACAGAGAGAGAATATAAATGAACACGAACACACCTCACTGACTCAGAGACACACACACACATAAAAATGATAAAGAGAAATAGTTCCACTGCTTCCCTCCGACATCTCAGTTAATGAGCTTCTGTAATGATGGTTTGTACAGCAGCTAACATCATGATCATTAAGACCACACACACACACACACACAACACACCACACACACACACCACACACACACACACACACACACACACACACACAGACATGAGGCCAAACAAAACAGTGATTTTACAGGTCAACAGCAAACAACCAACCAGGTGTGAAACACAGCGTGTATGTGTGTGTCTGTGAGTGTGTGTCTGTGAGTGTGTGTGTGTGTGTCCTGCAGAGACCATTAACTTCCTGGTTGTTGACAACATGTTTAACGTTTCATAAAGTGAAATCATGTTGCGTTCGCTGCATCTGAATCATTTATACCTCGATCAGACCTCGAACGCCTCGCCTGCTGCTCCATTAATGCACGCACGCACACACACACAAATACACACACACACACAAATTCACATGCTATTCAGAAACGTATGAGAATAAAATGCTTCCTGCTTAATGAGAAGCTGCATTCATTATAGATTAGAACAGTGTGTGTGTGATGGAGTCCACTCTGACAACACTAAGGTTATCAGCAGGTTATATTCATAATTAACAGCATCTGGTTCTTCACTGCACTAACAGTTAACAGGCTACAGACCAGGACCAGGATCTCATGTGACCTGAGCTCAGACTCTCAGGGTGAATCTGTATTTTTAGCTGTAAGCTGTTAACAAATGAAACCACTGATCCTCAGTTGTAGCTGAACAGAGTGTCAGTGAACGCCTCCTCAGAGAGCGCTGCCTATAAATAACCTGCTATAATAAATGAGCACTGTTGAATGTGAGTGGGGTCTGTGCTGAACCAGGATCTGCTGCTCCTCCGAGATCCTGGACTCTCAGTAGAGACGATCCTCAGGCTCAGTGATGAACAAGAGAGAGAGAGGAGCCTGAATATCAACACAAAGACTGTTTCATACACTGACCCCTCCTCCTCTTCCTCCCCCTCCTCCTCTTCCTCCCCCTCCTCTTAAAAGCTCTGATGGAAGATAAAATAAATCCTCGCTCAGCTGAGAGAAGCTCAAGGAAACGATCAGACCTTCAGCTGATTCATGCAGACCCAGATAACTCCAGTTTAACAGTAGAAGAAGAAAGAGGTGTGTGTGTGTGTTAATGTTCTGTATGTTACACAGCAGGAGGTTTGTGTTCGAGGCTGCAGCTGAAAAATCACCAACATTCATAAACAAATTGGAAATTGATGATGATAGTGTGTGTGTGTGTGTGGTGTGTGTGTGTGTGTGTGTGTGTGTCATGGGTATCTGTAGCAGAGGGATGAGTAGAAATCCTCGGGGGTGACGAAGTTAATTAAACACGAAGGACACACACACGCAGGCTGCTGATATATGCGCGCATGCACACACACACCACACACACACACACACACACACACACACACACACACAACACACACACACACTCATTGCATTCCCCTCGTCCCACTTCCAATCTATATGTGACGACATTAGCATGAGCTCATATTCACATTTATTGTGTTAAACACCAGAGAAAAAAACTGTTCAGCCTCTGGAAGATAACACACACACACACACACACACACACACACGCACACACACACGCACACACACACACATATTTGCATGTGCGAGCAGATACATTATCTCCCACATACAGAGCTACAGTATAAATAAAACAATGATGATGAGGATGATGAAGAGTATCATCTTCATCTCTACCTCTTCATCTCTTTCTCTTCCTCTCTACCTCTTCATCTCTACCTCTTCATCTTCATCTCTGTCTCTTCCTCTCTACCTCTTCATCTCTACCTCTTCATCTCTTTCTCTTCCTCTTCATCTCTTCCTCTTCATCTCTACCTCTTCATCTCTTTCTCTTCATCTCTCTCTCTCTTCATCTTTCTCTTCATCTTCATCTCTTCCTCTTCATCTCTTTCGCTCTTCCTCTTCATCTGTCTCTCTTCCTCTTCACCTCTTTCTCTTCATCTCTTCCTCTTCATCTCAGTTTGATGATGAATCCAGTCATTTATCTCCTCAGGAGTTTGGGGCTGAACTGTTTCTCAGCTGAAGAATGGAGACGAAGCCACTGGAGTCACACAGACACCGTCCACACTGACACACCTGAAAAAGCACAGACACCTGAAGGAGACAAAGACGTTCAGCTGTAACAGGTTCACGACCTGCAGTCACTCACATGTCAGAGTGATGTCACAGTTCAGGTCAGACAGGATCCGCTGCTCCAGATGTTTAACATCTCAACAGTTTCAGGTTTAACGTCTTTGTGAACAAATATATCTGAGACCTGAGAGCAGCCACACGATCCAGACCAGGACGAGATTGAGACTGAGACCAGGACCAGGACCAGAGACAGGACAGAGACAGGGACCTGTATATATCCAGTAACACATTGCAACACAACCACAATACTGAACACTCATCTATTATATATACATGTAACATCTCAGCCATATATGAAACCCTGTAACTGCTCTGTGTGTGTGTGTGTGTGTGTGTGTGTGTGTGTGTGTGTGTGTGTGTGTGTGTGTGTGTGTGTGTGACATGGTGAATAATTGAATCAGAGCTGTGGCTTTAATTACCACACACTGTGAATACACGATCAGCTGGCACGGCCTTGTCTCTCTTTCAGCAGATAATTGCTCGGCCTGCTGGGAGTTGTGGTTTCTGAGCGTGCCAGTCTGCGGTGAGGAGGTTCAGGGTCGACACAGGAGCAGAGAGGAGGATCTCTGATCAGTGTCGGGTCTGATCCAGGATCAGCTCTGAGACTCTCAGGAGACATTTACTCTGCTGAGTGTCTCTGTCAAACACTCGTCTCTGTCTCCAAAGACCTGAAACACTGTGAGGCAAGTTTACCACAGAGAAGCAACTAAAATGTTCATTTACTGACCATACACAGATTTTAGAGAAGCCAGGTTAAAGTGTGTCTGACTCCACAGCTGGTTTGGTTTATGACACTGATGGTTAAGCTGTTAACTAGTCCTCTCATCTACTATCACCTCTACACATGATCCAGTCAGATCCAGTAAGAGCAGCATGACTACAGACGGAGAGGAAAACAACACTGCAGAGGATCTTCAAGACCACGTCCCTGTGTGATTCAGACCCAGAGACCCTGAGGACACACGGGAGGTCTGTTGGTGATTTATTACATCTTTATGATCGATGTCCATCTCTATGCAGATGATAAGTTTTTATATTTCTGTTGTGAGTCCGCAGCTCTATGGTCAGTGGATGAAGCAGCTCAGTAAACAACAGGAAACAGCTCTATAAACACATAAAACTTTCAGCTTAAAAGCTGCAGAAGAAACAACAGAACAAACTGTTTACACCTGCTGACAGATATAACGTGAGCAAACACAGTCCTGTTTCACCTGCAGCTCTTCTTCTATTGACCATAAAGACTGATCCTCACTGGCTCCCCCTATTGTTGTGTTGTGTTATTGTTGTGTTGTTGTCGTGTTGCAGCTTCTGTGGAGTTCATCACAATGTTGTATATCTCACCTGTGTAAAACTGAGCAGGGACCTCGTGTAACTGCACTAAAAAATAAAAGGAGTGACGGAGGACATGAGCAGAAATCTGAATAAAATTGCACATATTTTCCTTTTGACAGCCTCCACTGTTCCCAGCATGTTCCCGCCTCCCAACACTTTTATAAACTACCTGAAGACTTGTTCTGTCGATGATACTCAGGTAACTCCAGGAATGATCCTGAAACCAGATCCATCAGTGATCTGCAGCAGCTCTCACACACTCACACCTGTACTCTGTTTAAAAACAGGAAGTAAACAGTGTTTTACAGGTGAAGCACCTGACTGGACTCAGGATCGGGACGAAGCCCACTGACTCAGGTGTAAATAAGAACTGATCTGCAGGGTATTTACATAAACCTGGTTCAGGTCTGGACCTCTTTTCTTCTTCTACTCTTGACTGCGCCTCTGACCTCTGTCAGAGATGAGCCTGAACTCCAGAGAAGATGAAGAGGAGGAGGAGGAGGAGGAGATGTTGAGACAAGGAGACTTTCAGCTGCAGCAGATTAAGGCCTCCGTGCTCGTCGCTCTGCTGCAGCTCAGCTATTTATCAGGACTTAAGTCGGCCAATGACGGCGCTTCGCCTCATCATGGGGCTATTAGCGAATGAGGAGATTAGCTGAGCTGTGAGCGCTTTGTTCCTTTGACAGCTCCATATCCGAGCATCACACATCCACAGAAACTCTACAGCACTGCTCTATAGGAGGCTGACATCATCTTCATCATCTGACCTCAATCAATCAGTAACACAATCACATCTACTGCCACGTACATACAAGGATTCACCTCAGTGCTGTGGAGTCATTATGTTTATATTAGAAAACAGCTGTTCAGAGTCAGACTGTAACTGAGGATCATCTGCTGCAGAATCAACGGGACGACTTCAACTGTCTCAATAAAAACTGGAAAAACTTAAATCTCTGAAAATTTACTGAAAAAATTAATTCATCATCAAATTGAGATGAAGAGAAAGAGATGAAATGACAGCAGTGAAGAGACAATGACAGACATGAGGAGACGACTCTGCGGGGGGGGGGGGGGGGGGCTTACTACCAAGAAACCTGTGAAAACTCCACTTGTGGTTTATAGGTGGTCTTGATGGGGGGTCTTGATGGGAGTTAGGGAAGAGAGTGTCCTGTGATCTGTGACAGACTGTGAATCTGATGCTGCAGCCTGAGGCCTGAACCTTTACATCCATCAGCTGATCAGGTGTCTGAAACACAAGCCTTCTCAGTCCTGGGGGGCAGAGACAGACCACGTCCAGGCTCTAACAGCAGGACTGTGACAGAGAGGAGACGCTGCAGGAGCCTGAACAGATGTAATGCTTCCTCTTCACTGTGGGGGTTTTATGAGCAGAAGGAATCTGAAGCTCCTGCAGGCTCCATCAGGACCTGCTCCATTAACGACCTGCTGTGAGTCCTGCTGCAGTTTCTGCCTCTCAAGTCACAAATGTAACAATGAAACACTGAAGGAAAATAATCAGGGGTGGGGGTGGGGGGGGGGGGTCAGGTTCTGAACCAGGACCAGGATCCTCTGGACTGGTTCATGTTCAGGTCACTCTCAAGTGTTTCACTGAAACTGACTTGTTATTTCAGATTTAATGAATTTAAGCAGGATAAAGAGAAGAATAAAAAGTTAAAATTAATGAAGTGACAAGAAACAGTGTCAAATCAGAAAGTCGTTAAGAGCGTCACAAAGATATACAGAGGGGGAGGGGGAAGATGTTGCCTGTTCATCATCAGGTTTAAACCTCAACAGTCTGAACCAGACCTCAGCTTTCTAATCTCTCTCTGTCTTCTTCCTCTCACATGGACTTTATTGGATTTGCTTCCTAATTTGGGCAGAGGAAGTGAAGGCTGATTGTGTTGTGGGGTAATCACCACAGTGTGCCTGGGGGATGCTGCTGTCGCCGTGGAAACCCATTCCATATCCTTCCCCCCTTGTGTGAGGAGGTTTTCTAACAGTCTGACTATTTAGTTCAGTGTCGATCGGAGGGGAAGCAGTGAAGTGGGTCAGTTCACGTCAAACAAACACAACAAAGTCTCTGAGACTCTGAACATTTAAACCTCATAGCTGTTTGATGTCGGGTCGGCGACCTGTCGTCCTCCAGTGTGGACATTCAGAACCAGAACTGATACTGATGGAGGTCTTCATGAGTCCACATGAACCCGGGGGACAAGAAATTCATGTTCAGGTTATCTTTATTTTAACTTATTTAAACTTAACTTAAACGTAGACTAATTTAAACCTGACTTAACTGAACCTGAACTTCCACAATAAGTTTTCTGCAGGTGAGAAACAGGTGAGCTGGTTTCTACATGCTGCTCTGCGACAGATGAGATGTGCATTCAGATTCTCTCTAACTTCAAGACAAACATCTTTCTGCTGTGGAGCCTCCGAGTTTCTTCTTCTTCTTCTTGCTGACGCTCAGTCCATCTCTGGAGGCTGCAGATTAATATTTAACAAGTGTTCGACAGCTGCTGCAGGAAGTTCAGAATAAAGACAAAAACACTTCCTGTCCTGAAATACCTGATAAACAACTTGAGTCTCTTCTTCTTCTTCTCTGCGTCTCCTCAGAAAACCCTGAAGAAGAAGAAGAAGAAGAAGAAGAGAGCCATTGAACACGCTCCCTCATCTCTCAAGTCTGTCCTCCTATACGAAACGAGCCCACAGGTCGTGTGTCAGCAGGTTGACGTCATAGTTAGGTTTTGTTGCTAGGCGACATCTAGTGGTTGTAGTGATGATGACAGGGGCAAGGGGAAGTATAAAGAGAGACAGAGTCCACGGCAGGAGGAGGTGGTGGTGGTTGGATGAACGTGACACAGGAGAGCGGTGTTCGATTCCCGTGTTGTTTCTATTACCCATGACGTTGTTTTTGTCGTAACCATGACAACAAAGATCATCTGATGTCGAGGAAGTATCACCATCTTTTCATAAACCTAACAAAGCCATGACGTTATTACAGTAACCATGGTGACAGAGAGAGGTCACAGGTCAGACAGTGATGTCACGCTGCAGATGTTTGGGTCTTTAAACAGCTGGTTCAGACGATGATGTCAGAGATCCTCAGCTCCAGTGTTTGATTATCGCCTGTTGGTCTCTGTTGAGATGTGATGATTTCTGATCTGACATGTTTTTATTGACCCTGGTGAAGAAGATGAAGAGGATGAAGAAGATGAAGAAGAGGTCAGATAAACTCTGGTAGTTTTCAGTGTTTCCACTGAAAGTTTCTCTGCTGCTGCATCATTTATTCATGAAAGTCTGAAACTCACAGCCTGAAAGTTTTTCTCCCATCAGCTGAAAACTTTCAGCCTGAAAACCCAGAAGTCCGTCTGAGATGAAGGAGACGAGGAAACGAGGAGACGAGGAGACGAGGAGACGAGGAGACGAGGAGACTGAATCCATCTACACTCTTCACCAGGAGTTATTCACTGACAACAATGGACCAAACGAGAACCACAGACCAAGTCTGGTCCCTGGACCAGCATCAACAAACACGTCCAGCAACAGACAGGCCTCAGACTCAGTCTGAGCAGGATGAGTCCTGGAAACACTTCCAGCTGATCCAGGACCATGTTGCTGAGATGTGTTTCCATCAGCCGTGTGTGTGTGTGTGTGTGTGTGTGTGTGTGATCCAGACCTGATCCAGCATCAGGACCTCACTGATACCAACATCTCATCTTTCTTCTTCTGTTACAAGATGCAGAAACAACTGCTCATTTTAACATGAGAAAATGTATAAAGTTATTGTGCGAATGATTTTGTTCCTCTCATCATATATTCACCTGTTTCTGTTCATCAATAATCATTCACACAGACTCTCAGTAGATTTTATGTTCTACACAAACATAGGTAGGTAAGAGGCACCACAGACTTTAACTGTTCGACCTCTGAGGCTCCGACTCTGACCTTTGACCCTCGTCGGTGTGAGAACAAATTGTCCCTGAAACCAGGTTCAATAAGACGATGGTGTTTCCTGCAGCCGTCAGCAGAGTCAGAGGGGGGGGGGATGAAAGGAGACGTAGGAGGCACAAATACTCTTCTGTACATTAAAGCATCTGTTTTAACATCATGCAACAGTTTCTGTTGTTTTCTGTGTTTAATCATTCAGAGCTGAACCGAAGAGCTGCTTCTTCTTCTTCTGCTTCTTCTTCTGCTTCTTCTTTCTGCTTCTTCTGCTTCTTCTTCTGCTTCTTCTTCTTTTGGTGTAGGATTAAAAACATGAAGAGCTGCTCATCTGAGACTCATTGAGTGCATGAGTGAATGTTTTCTTCCACCTGCAGATGATTTGATTTTTTCTGCAGGAGCAGGGGAAATAAAAAAACCTCATTACAGACGAGAGAAACATTGTCTGAGATTTATTTCATCTCTGCTCGTCATGGAGGTTTGAACTGGAACACTATAAAACTATAAAACACTAAAACTATAAAACTGTAAAACTATAAAACACTAAAACTATAAAACTATAAAACACTAAAACTATAAAACTATAAAACAGTAAAACTATAAAACTGTAAAACTATAAAACACTAAAACTATAAAACTAAAACTGTAAAACTATAAAACACTAAAACTAAACTATAAAACAGTAAAACTATAAAACTGTAAAACTATAAAACTATAAAACACTAAAACTATAAAACACTAAAACTATAAAACAGTAAAACTATAAAACACTAAAATATTAAATACTAAAACTACAAAACACAACAAAAGTAAATCACTAAAACTCGACCTGCATCTGAAGCGGATCCATTTTGGACATAAAAGGTCTAAAAAATAATTTTTTTGCTGTTTTAAATGATTTAAGCCAATAAAAAAAACTAAATTCGTAAATCAGTGTTAATAGGTTTATATGTTTTGATAGTATTGTATTTTATGTAATAATTATTCAATTATTCAATTAATTTAATTTTCAGTTTTGTTAAAAAGCTCTTAAAGCAGCAATTAAAGTTTGGGCTTTTAGTTTTTTATGTTAATGTAACTGATTTTTTAATATTTTATTCTTGTATTTTTTTATTTATTCATCTTATTGCAAAAACATTTAAAACCCCATTTTAATACCTGACATAAAAGAAATGATTATTATTAAATTTCCCTCTTTTCATTTGTTTTTCTTCCAGTTTGTCTCGGAGCAGTTAAAAGCCTTTACACTGTACAACACCTTCCTATGTCAGTGGGTGTTAAAACATAATGAGCTTGTCCAGATGATGAATGAAACATCCAGATGTGATCACCATGGAAACCAACCCTAAATATAGACCTCAGTCATGTTTTACAAGTTAAAGAGAGAGGAAAATAAAACTAAATAAAACCAAACCACCAGCGTCACATTTAGAGACTTAACTTCATTTACTGGATCTTGAAATGTTTGAAGTTATAATCTGGATAATAAAAATAACGAGCTGCATCACAGGCTGGTCATTAATGTCCTCATTATCAGCAGATAAGAACAAATATAAAAAAGTTCAAGTTCAGCGGGTAAATCAGCTGATAAAGCTCAGGACACGATGTCAGAGGAAACCGAGTTATTGATCCATGTTGCTGAAAGATTCTTCTATTAAAGCTTAAGAGACGAGTTCACACAGGAAACCACAGCTCAGCACAAAGATTAAAGAAAGGAAAGAAACGTTCCAACAAACAAATCATCAAATGATCTACAGTGAACTTTGAAGGAAACATCATGTGACACACCTGGGAACAGGTAACAGCTGCTGACAAAGACAAGTGAAACCACTCAGAGAAAGGCCAAAAACATCCTGAGATAAGTTCAGCGACAGATGAAGTTTAATAACGAGTTTAAATGAAGGAGTTCATTAGAACAGTTCTTCATGTGAACTCCGGCACTACTTCACCTGAAATCAACTGACATGATGCGTCTGTGTCCACACAGGTGACCTACAGCAGCAGCTGAATCACAGGTGTTAATGACTCTGTGCAGGAGGTCATGTGATTAATATTCAGCGCTAACGAGTGTGTGCGTGAGGTGTTGTACTTCTGTCCTTGTGAGGACTAATTAGTATTTTAGACCTTGAGACAGAGAGGACGCAGGATTCAGCAGCAACAGACTTTTAATCATATTTTATTTTTACTCTAATTATGTTAACAGGTGTTTATTTCCTCTACTCTTTATAGTTTATCAATCATTTAAAATGAGTCTGTTTTTAGAGTTATTATTTTACATGCAGATTTCTTTCTTTATTCTTGTCTTTATTTGACTTTGACGCAGTGGAGCTTCCTATTGGCTGTGGGACAGTTAACGCTTCAGAGTCTTCAGTCATCTCTCCGTCATTTAGACGGACGATGCTCTGTCCCTCCTTTTCCATAAGAAAGTAAAGACTCTGTGTCTGATGGTTGCTCAGGGTTCAGAGTCTGGTCCAGGTCCAGGTCCAGGTCCAGGTCCAGGTCCAGCTGAGTCCATCAGGGTCATCACAAGTACAGAAGTACAAATATATCTATGTATGGTGTGTGTGTGTGTGTGTGTGTGTGTGATGGATGTAGGTTCTCTTGGGTCGTTGCCCCTGGCAGCTCCTGGGTCACCTTGGTGATGGTCGCCAAGCAGCACCATCTGGTCGCCGATGTGATACAACCGAGCGAGGTGTTTACAGTTCACGCTCTGCTGCTCTGAACACACACACACACACACACACACACACACACACACACACACACACACACACACACACACACACACACACACACACACACACACACTCATGCTCATGGGTACAACGCGCTACAACGTGACGCCTGGTGTAAACAGAGAGTTCTGATTATAAAACAACAGACAACAACACGACCTGCTGACGCCTCAGAGGAGTGAGAATACTGATTCTAGATCAAAGACCATCAAACAGCTGATGGAGGTCAACAGGTCAACAGACCATGCCGCCACAGAAACAGGTCCCACTGTCTTCACATTAAACTACCTCGAGGTCGTCAGACACTTTTTCATCTCGGCAACGAGTCGGTTCTAGTCGGCAACATGTCGACGTTGAGTCGACAACGAGTCCGTTCTAAGTCGGCAACATGTCGACTGTGTGTCGGCAACATGTCGGCTGTGAGTCGGCAACATGTCGGCCTGTGAGTCGGCAACATGTCGGCTGTGAGTCGGCAACGAGTCGGCTGTGAGTCGGCAACGAGTCGGTTCTGAGTCTCTCTCATCCTGCTCCACACCTTTCACCTTTGATTCTTCAAAGTTCTGATTGGTCAAGGAGGAAAGACGGAGCTCAGGATGCCCAGCTCCTCCAGATCCATTCCATTCATCCTCCATCTTTTCTGTCTTTACTGTGTCTCCACTCCGATCATGTGACCGCGTCCTCCGAACACATTAGCCTGGGCTCCTCTAAAGCTCCTCCATCCATCAGTTCTCACCTCCACCTTTTTCCCAGAGAGCTTTAATCCACCGACCTGCTGTGTGACGGTCAGGCTCGCCTGGGGGGAGGGGAGAGGTGAAGGGAGGGGGGAGGGGAGGGAGGGGAGGCCGGGGAGGGGGAGCAGCGCAGATCTCCATGATAACGTTCTCTCCAAGGTGAACGTCGGAGCTACAGCCTCTCTCTGATTACATCAGCTCCTCTGCTCCACACATACACCTGCAGGATCCACACACCTGGACAGGTGAGTGTTTAAACCCCTGAACACAATCCGGCTCGCTGACCTTCACAATAAGACACACTATAAAAATAAGAGTCAGTAACTGTTTCCTCTAAAACACAGCGACGTGATAATGATCAGGGCTAATGATAATTCAAAGGTGTTTAATTACTGAAACGTATTAATGTCTTTTCAATGAATTAAATCACTTTCATGTCAAATTAAAACCATGAATAAAACACATGAAGAAGAGCAGGAGCTCCGAGACACCTGATCCAGGTCAGATCAGAGGAACCAACCTGGTCTATACAACCCGAACCAGAACCTGAAGAGGCCCGAGTCAGACCAGATCACTGAGGACGGAGGAGGAGCTTCACAGAACCACGTTAACTAAAAACACATGAAGTAAGAAGAACCACCAGGATCCTGATGACCACAGAATGAACTGTGTGTGTGTGTGTGTGTGTGTGTGTGTGTGTTGTGTGTGTGTGTGTGTGTGTGTGTGTATAAACTGATAAACGTGATGTTGGAGGATTTTTTCCACAGAAAACAAAAACTGTCTGACAGGTGTTTACAGCAGAACGTAACAGCTGTCAGGATCCATTGTTCTTCTGTGAGTGTGTGA
>BDMU01000111.1:889718-904718 GCA_002217815.1 Seriola quinqueradiata | reverse complement strand
ACGGACAGAGACACAAACATACTCACAACAACACAATGAGCTCCATGTGAACGACTGATCACCACGATCATCGGAGACTAAAGAAAAACAACCCTATCCTCCAGCAGCCAATCACAACGTAGAGAGCCTCAGGACAGACACCTGTCTCCAGGTGTTTTCACTCTGCTCCTCTTCAAACTCACTTTCCAAAAGTGGAGTAAAATCCAGAGTGAGCGTAACACTGGAGTCAACGTGACGTCACATTCAGCTCATCACCTGATGTCACATCAAACTCCTGAAACCACCAACACTCAACCCCGCCCATTTTTGGCGCCACGCCCCCTAAACACAGACACATACATCAGCGCCACTTACCCCAGCGTTGTCATAGTGACGATGGTGTACCAGAAGGCGGCCGGGATGCTAGTGAACTTGCTGCCGCTGGATCCTTTCTCCGCGTAGAACATGACGGTGGCGAAGATGATGATAGCCATGGTGAGGGAGAAGAGCAGGAAGCCCAGCTCCGAGGCGCAGCTCTTCAGCGTGTAGCCCAGGATGCGAAGTCCCGCAGAGTGTCGCGAGAACTTGAAAATCCGAAACACCCGGAAGACGCGCAGCGTGACGAAAGCGCCGCTCACGTCCTCGTTGTCAGTCATGACCAGGCCAATGTAGTAGGGCATGATGGCCACCACGTCTATGATGCTCATCACGCTCTTGACGAACTTGTAGCGGCTTGGTGCCGCGAGCAGGCGCAGCAGGTACTCCACCGTGAAGATCATGACGCACGCGGTGTCCAGGCAGAAGAAAGCCAGCGCGTACCGCTCACCGCACGACATCTCCTTAACGCGGTTCGGCGCGGCGCCGCACGGGACCGTCTCCACCACATTTGCCAACACCGACACCGCAATGAAGAAGCCGGTGACGTAGTAGAAGACCAGCGCCATCGTAGAGGTGTGCGGGTTCTCGAAAGCCCGCCACATGGTCTCCCGGAAGCTCAGGTCCGGGGGGACCAGCTCGTTGCTCTGCTCGTTCTCCTCGTCGTCCTGGATCCGCTCCTGGTTTTCCCGCCGCCGGTCCTTGTAGTCCTCGTAGCAGCAGTCCCCGATGATCTCCGGGATGATGCCGAAGAACGCCAGCTCCTCGTCGTACGCGGAGATGCACTCCTGCCGCGGGTAGTGCAGCTTCCCGGTGCGGTAGAAGTTGAGGATGTGGCGGAAGATGTCCGGGTCGCGGTCGAAAAAGTACTCTTTGCTCTCCTCGTGGAAGAAGAAGTCCCGCTCCGAGCTGCCCAGCAGGGTGTCCGGGTACCGCTCCAGCGTGTCCCGCCACGTCTGGAACTTTGTGCCGCTCACGTTCAGCACGATCAGCCCGCCCTGCCCGCCCTGCCCGCGGCGCTTGTCCTTCGGGGGCACCGGCATGGGCGCGCTGGCCACCGGCATCCATCCGATGGCCGCCGCCCGGGCGAACGGCAGCCACGCCGCCACTCCTGCTGCCATGCTGCTCCTGGAGCTCTGCGGAGGCTCGGTGCGGAGGGTTCAGGGAGCGGCGGGGCAGCGAGAGGACATCCGGGGAGACAAGACACAGAACCGGGAACAGGGATGGGACTGATCCACCGAGGTACTCCGGGGAAAAAAATAGGATTTTACGCGCGAAATCGACTCGTTTAGCCGCATTCAATCAAATCCACAAGTGATCAGCAGGAGTCAATGATCGTTTGTTTGAGCGCGGGAAAGCAGCAAACGCCAAACAAACTCACCTCCACACAGAAAACTCCTCTGGAGCTTCAGTCTGATAAAAACCCACTAAAATCCTCCTCGCGGCGTTTTCCCTCCCCACACTCACACACACACTCACACACACACATACACACGCACACAAAGACACACACACTCACATACACACTGAGTTTCTTCCTGCAACAAGTTCCGGAATCATCAGGAGGATCCCGCACTCCGCACCGGGACACGGAGCTGGCACCGATCCGCCGCAGGCATGCTCTCCTCCGGGTCTCCCCACCGGAGTCTCCCGGGCTCCGCAGCAACCCGTGAGTTTCCCCGCGGAGAGAGAGAGAGAGAGAGAGAGAGAGGTCCGAGCCGAGCCGAGAAGAACCGAACCAAACTGAGGCGGGAAAACAGGAGATGTTCGGGAGGCTCGTTCTCCGGTCACACACACAGGTGCTGCTGAGAGAGAGACTGAAACCACGCAACCACCTCTCTCTCTCTTCTCTCTCTCTCTCTCTCTCTCTCTCTCCGCGCGCGCGTTGGGGGCGTGACTGAGGAGAAACCCCGCGGATCTCCTCCGCGTTACGCACCGTCAGACAGCACCGTGCACCGGGACACACGCCGTGGAGATTACATGTCAGCCCCGGGCGGGAACAACAGGCCTGTCACCTGACTCTACTTTATTCTGCTCTCATGAAAAAGACTCACGTTCACACCTGTCCCCCTGCAGCAAGGACAGGTGGAAACAGGTGGAGGCTGTACACCTTTATATGAAGTGCCGCAACTGATCAAATAACACTGCGCCACTTAATATACACTGTAGAAAAACTGCTCATTTTACGGAAAACAACTGTTTTCTAACATAAATTTCCTGTCTTTTTAAAATTGTGACCAAAGTCTGTAAAATGACAGAAACGATCTGTGAATTAAAAGCCAAACTTCTATTTTAAGCATTAGGCCAATAATGAATTACATGTGTTACCCATCTCTGTAAAGACAAATTACTGTATTATTTTTACAGTATTTTTTTTTGCTTTCTTAAATTACATACAAATCTATGTAAAATGACAGTAATTATCTGTAATTAAAAATGTAGCCTGTTATTATAAAGGTTAATGTCCACACTAACAATTTAAAGATTCTTTGTAATTTCAGGGTAAATCTGATTAGTTTTACATTTATGTGACTTCTACATTCAAACTTTGTTCTAGTAATCAGAGGAAACACGGAGAACATGCAACCAACTGGGCTGAGTGTTGTAGAAAGCATATCTGGGTGAGAGGGTGGAGCTGGGGAGGAGGGGGTAGTTGAAGTTAGCATGTGTGCTAATGTTGAATAACGGCTCCTGGACTTTTAGCACCTTCCCTGTTTTTGTCCTTTGTGCTTTTCTAATTTGTCTTATGAACTTACCAATTTTAATAACAATGAAAACACTAATTCACCAAAGTGACTGTTGATTCATCATCAGAAACATACTCAGTACAATTTTACTCACCGGTTTATTTATTAAAAACCTCTTCTGCTGTACGACACTGACACCTGCTTCACAACCTGAACTGTCAGTGTTCAGTTCACACTAAAGAGTGTGTGCTCCAGGCAGCCGCCCCCGCTCTGCCACAGCAGAGGTCACCAGGTCACCTTCCTCTTCCTGTAGGCTCTGGTCCTGGGTACAGGTAGTCCAGGCAGAGGAGGAGGAGGAACAGAGGAGGGGAGGACCAACAGCACTGGATGAGGGGCCATGCTGTTCATCGTCTGCAGGAGGAGGAGGAGGAGGAGGCAGACCCCTGCTGGAGGGACCCAGGCTGCTCCTCCAGGACATTGAAGCTAAAGGGTCTGTCCTTGTCCCACCTGGACCAAGGACAGACCCTCTGCTGAAGGGAGAGTCTGGCCAGCACCTGGAACACAGACTGTTTTAGGATTTTCAGCTGGAGCTGGATGTTGGTCTGAGCATCAACCTGGGGCCGGCCAGCACTTCCTCTCTGATGCCACATGATCCTGGAGACTGAATGACCAGCGAGTCCTCACGGTCCCTCTGGACCACAGGCCACCGGCTGTAGACGCAGAGAGCCGGTTGCAACGGCCTCCACCAGGCGGCTACACTGGCCCAGTTTGCAGGCCCGAGTTCAGTCCAAGAAGACAGGCTGAGAGATAATCAGAGAGCAGTATGTGTTAATATAGATCTGATATTGATTAGAGGAAACAGTGATATCTGAAGTGAATCTCACCTCTGGAGACTCTCCTTCCCAGGACAGGAGGTGTTCTTCCCTGTCGCTGCCTCTCCTGGTCTCGGAGGGAAGAACTCGCTCTTCTCCTGCTCTGTCTGGCGCTTGTTGCAGGAGCTTGACGTACTTGGCTCTGGCTTGAGGAAAAAGGTTTTGGGATCAAAAATAATTTATATGTTTGCATGAAATGATAATACACAATATAACTTAATCACAAGTCGAACACTACCAGTACCGTGGGATGAAGTGGTTAAGGTGGCGAACCAGAAGGCTGACCCCCGCCCTCTGTCAGTCTACCTGTCTCTGTAAGCTGCACCTGCTGGGTCCTGAATGCAGGTGAGGCTCCTCTGTGTCTCCATGTGTCCTGGATGCAGAGAGACGTCCAGAGTGACGTGGAGATCCTGGATGAGGAGGAGGACGTCTCCTCTGCCCCATGTGTTCCTCCTCCAACAGTGGAGCCTCCACTCCTCCCAGGAGATCTCTGGATCACCATGGCAACAGTCAGGCGAGCATCCTGTGGCTTCCCCTCCAGCTCGGACCGCTATGCCCTCAATGAGACAACAGGAACCTCCGGGGGTCCACCTCCAAGATGTGCCGTCATCAACCCGGCCGCCATCCTGGAAAGCCAACACACCAACATTGGTAACCCAGGCAACTGTTTCAGAAGCAGCACCAGCAGCTTCTTTGTCACCTGGAGAGAGAGAGAGAGAGAAGGTTTTCACATGTTAATGTTAATATCTGTGTGTGAGTTTAGTGCACACACAGCAGTGGTGTGAAAGCAGCTGTAAGAACATAAACTGTCTGAATCACTCCTCATCCTAGAGAAACTCCCTGCTGGGAAAGAAAAGTAGAGACGGCTGCTGGACAGATCGATCAGTTAGACACACAGTGCATTTACAAAGTTCTCACTTTGTTACATTATAGTTTTGAATAATCTTATAAATCGTTAAATTCATTCATCAATGAACAAAGCCAGCAAGCTAGCTGCTAATATTAATGCTAGTTGCTAATGCTAGCAAACTACGCCCCCCCACTTGTCATTTTGCAATGTTATAATGAAATCATTAAATGCAATCATCGTTGAACAATCGTTGAAATCTTAGTGCTAATGAAAATGGGGGGCAGCTGTATGTACTGTACGTGCACACGTTCATTGCTGCCATTATCATCATTATCATTTATTGCCATTATAATATATCATTATTAGCATTATAACTTATCAATACTCATTATCAGTTAGTTTTACAAGTATTATTTATTAGTTATATTATTTTCATTATTATTGTAAACAATCACAAACAAAATGTCACTTGTCTATAGTGCTTCATTGTTAAAATGTTCTGTCACCTTCTGTTTGTCAGTTTTTCACCAATAAAATTTTAAAAAATGCTAAAGCTAGCTATCCCCCCACTTGTTACTTTGTATTTTTATAAAATTGTTAAATTCATACTTTTTTTTTAAAGTATTTTTTTGGGGCTTTTGTGCCTTTATTGGACAGGATAGTTGAGAGAGACAGCTTAAATTTCATTCATCAATGAACAATGCCAGCAAGCTAGCTGCTAATGCTACCAAGCTACTCCCCCCTCTGTGTCAGGGTTAGTTTTTTTTCACCAATGAAAACCTGTCATTTTGCTTTTTTTTAAAGTATTTTTTTGGGCTTTTGTGCCTTTATTGGACAGGATAGTTGAGAGAGACAGCAAATGGGGAGGCAGAGAGGGGGAATGACATGCAGCAAGGGCCGTCCGATGCGGGACTCGAACCGGGGCCGACTGCAGCGAGGCCTGCTTAGACCACTACGCCACACGACGCCCCCATTTTGCAATCTTATTATGAAATTCTTAATTCATTCATCAATGAAAAATGCCAGCAAACCAGCTGCTAATGCTACAGCTAATGAAAATGGGGGGGCTGGTCTATATACTGTACACGCACACTGCTGCCATTATCATCATGCTTGGAAGATACAAGCTAAAAACGACCCAGACCACCTCAGAGTCCTGGCTGAGTGTCTGTGGAGGACCAGACCCTCACACTCCGTCATCTGTCTAAAGTGACATCATCATCTGCAGACCGAGGTTGAAGTGTGTGTGTGTGTGTGTGTGTGCAGCAAGAGACAAGAACACACTGCTCAGACTCCTGTCAGGTCTGCAGGGAGCCATCAATCAAACATACTGATTGGCTGCTCAATGCACACACAGGGACTCTCTATGTAGTGTACCACACACACACACACAGCATTGATCTGAGCTCCTCTGAGTTCTTTTTGTTCAGGGATTTAGGAGCAGAGTGAGACCTCCTGCCTCCTGTGTCAGTGTTTCCTGACCTTCACAGAGAAAAAAGAGAGACGGAGTTTAAGATGGCGAAACAGAGCAGACTTTACTTTGGTTTTTTTTTTAAAACAAAGACGCCTGTGTTGAAGGCAGGAGGAAAACTCCAACTTGATTTAAATGCGAGTGCTTAGTTTAATAAGGCCCAGTTCAAGCGTCCCGCCCCGATCCGCCAAAGCAAACGCTAATCTCTCCTACCTCCTCCTCTCGCTCTCTCATACCATTCCTTCATTGGTTTGGATATTAACAGACCCACATGTCTGTCTGTGTGACTGTTAGCTTAGCTTAGCACATACACTGCAGGTACCACTCAGTGACATCACAGTCATGTGACAGACGTGTTTGTGACTCATGATGGATTCAAAGTGATCATGTGTGATCAGTACAGTGTGGGACCAGGACTGGACCCTGGACCCTGTAGACCTGGTCCAGAAGAGGAGGAGCTTTAGACTATCTTTCCTCCACGCCGACTGTTTCCAGGTTGTACGTCTGTCTCCTTCTCTCAGAAACACCTGGACTGAAATTCCTCAAACTTGGCACAAACATTCACTCGGACTCAAGGACCGACTGATTAGATTTTGAAGGTCAAAGGTCAAAGGTCAAGGACCTCACAATACACTTTTTAGCCATTACTCAAGACTTCACAGCAGTTATGACTAAATTTGACGCAGACGGTTCATGTTTGATATTTTATCTGACTGGATCAACAGGTCGGACCTGCACTCTGGTTCTAGTGAATAAATGAATCAGATGAGGAGTGAGGATGAGGAGACTGAACCTTCCTCATGTTAGTGACGATGTCTCTTCTCTCTGCTCATTCACTTTGAGTTTAATGTGAAGAATCAGACAGGAGTGTGGGGGGGGGGGGGGGGGGGCTGAGTGAAGGTCACTGACTGAAGGACGTGTTAGAGGAAGTAGTAAAGGTTCTTGTTATGAATATTTCAAACTGCTGCTCTCTGATTGGCTGAGCGCTGGTATTTGATCAGATCAGTTGGTTTCTTCTGGAAATCAGAGCATGAGAGGACGAAGCTCTCGTCATCATCACGCTTCAAAGTGAATCCTTCTCTTCATGTATGGTGTAAATGAACAAAGCAAACACAGACTTGATAAGAGCTTGTTCATATTCAATGTGTGTGTGTCTGCGGTGAGGCCTCAGGCCAACCGCCATCACTTTGATGTCCACGCCGTGTCAGAGCCAGAATATCAAACATGAACCGTCGCCGTCAAATTGCTAACTGCTGTGAAGTCTTGAGTAACGGCTAAAAAATGTTTTGTGAGGTCATCACAACCTTGACCTTTGACCTCCAAAATCTAATCAGTTCATCCGTGAGTCCGAGTGAATGTTTGTGAGTGTTACACGAGAATGAGACGGACGACTTGAAAATAAAATGGCTGCAGGAATAAAAACGCTCTCTCTCTCTCATGTTAAATTTCTGTTTCTGCAGAAAGAGACCCGAAGCTGTCGTCTGTCTCTCATCAGGACCAAAACCTCCCCAAGAACAGCTGGTCACCAGAGACCCCCCCTCTCCTGCTGACTTCCTGTCTCTGTTCAGATCAGCTCACGGGACAGAGGAGATCCAGAGAGGAAGCAGCAGTTTCTCCTCCTTTCTCTGCTGCTGACAGAGAAAACCTCCACAATAAAAGTGTCGATTCTTTAAAAGACAAGGTGTGAAGAAGCCCCCCCCCCCCCACCTTCCCATCAGCCCCTGGGTCCTGCAGCAGCTCCTATGAACTGAGGTTGTAGAGCTGCTGTTTCAGACTGAAGCACAGCTGGTGTGTGTGTGTGTGTGTGTGTGTGTGTGTGTGTGACCCTCATGTGCTCTCTCTCTCTCTCTCTCTCTCTCGGTGTGTGATCAGCAGTCTCTGAGTGTTGTCGCAGCACCTCTTTAAACCTGGAATTTTTTTACCCAGAATGCCTCTCACTTTCTCTCCTTCCACATCAATGTAAATGCCCTCATCAATATGGATCCTCTTCCTCCTCCTCTTCTTCTTCTGTGGTGTCTCTGCGGAGACTCAACCTGAACGTTCACACCTCTCTGACACAAACAGAAAATATCGACCGACCTCTTCAGCTCCTCGTGTCCCGAGAGACACGTTCACACAGATGCCATTTTGTTTTCACTCCATTATTCAGACAGACACTGAAGAGGAGGAGGAGGAGGGTCAGGCAGACCAGTACCAGGTCAGGATCTGGACTCAGGGTCTGGACTCAGAATCTGGACTCTGGATCAGACTAATTAACATAATATATTTCGTTTTACCTGCAGAATAAAAGACGACTGTGGTTAATGAGAGAGCTGCAGACGTCAGCAGGTTAGGGTTAGGATTGGATTTCTGTTGGAGAGTGAAACTTCATTACACACACACACACACACACACACACACACACACACACACACTGCAGAGTGGAGGTTTCCTGGAGGAAGGAGCAGCCGTGATGAGGCGACACTGTCACTGAATCTTTTCTCGTCTCTCTCCTTGGAGTTTTACACTGGAGGAAACAGCCTCCAGGAAGTAGTCTGATTCTGATTCTGACTCTGGCTGTGTCTAAGTTCAGGAGCCACATCCTTCAAATGCTGCATTCAAAGACAATGTACGTCACAGCGGTGCAAGAAGAACCTTTCATTTCGAAGGCTCCTTTGAATGCGGCTGTAAAATGCGTCCTTCATTTCCCGGCCAACGCAGCCCAACATATCCCAAGATTCATTCTGCGCTGGTGACTGATCACTTTCCAAAAGGCAGACTTCACAACTGATCCAGAGGCAGAAGATGAAGAGGAAATCCTCTGTCGACCAGACGCTCTCATGTTGGTTCAGTGTTCGTGGTGTTTACAGTCTACGAAGGCCTGGCCTCTAAAGTAGCCTGCTAGCTTGTTAGCCTGTTAGTGTGTTAGCCTGCTAGCTTGTTAGCTGTTAGTGTGTTAGCCTGTTAGCCTGCTAGCTTGTTAGCCTGTTAGTGTTAATAGCTCCAGGTGTTTCCTCGTTCCTGCTGATGAATATTCAGACGAGTAGTTTTATTCATTTAGTGTAAAAGCAAATGAGGCGTCATCTCTTCAGACTGAACCTCTCTCCTGCTGACTTCCTGTTTCAGCTCTGGGACGTTGGGTTTGATGTCATCTCCCTCTGAGCTCAAACAATGAGGAGTTTTTTCCCATAGGCCGTGGGACAGAGGAGATCCAGAGAGGAGGCAGCAGTTTCTGCTCGTCTCTCTGCTGCTGACAGAGAAAACCTCCACAATAAAAGCCCAGCTTCAATCCAAGCTGCAGGTCGATTCTTTAAAAGACAGGGTGTGAAGAGCCCCCCCCCCCCCCCCCCACCCCCCCCCCCCCCCCCCACCTTCCCATCAGCCCCTGCAGCAGCTCCTATGAACTGAGGCTGTAGAGCTGCTGTTTGGCCTTGAAGAGATTCACACTGAGAAACTCAACGCTCCACAGAATCCTGATTTCTGTTTTCAACATTCAGAGACATTTATTATTTATCATGTGTATTCTTCAGTGTTTCAGAGAGGAGGAGCGAGGAGGAGAGAGGAGGAGAGGAGGAGAGAGGAGCAGAGAGGAGGAGAAAGAGAGAGAGGAGGAGAGGAGAGAGAGAGAAGAGGAGGGAGGAGAGAGGAGAGAGGAGGAGAGAGAGAGAGAGGAGGAGAGGAGGAGCAGAAGGAGGAGAGAGGGAGAGAGGAGAGAGAGGAGCAGAGAGGAGGAGAGAGGAGAGAGGAGGAGAGAGGAGCAGAGAGGAGGAGAGGAGGAGAGAGGAGGAGAGAGGAGGAGAGGAGGAGAGAGGAGAGGAGAGAGAGGAGCAGAGAGAGAGAGAGGAGAGAGGAGGAGAGAGGAGGAGAGAGGAGAAGAGAGGAGGAGAGAGGAGAGAGGAGGAGAGAGGAGCAGAGAGGAGGGAGGAGGAGAGAGAGGAGAGAGAGCAGAGAGGAGGAGAAGGAGGACGAGGAGAAGCAGGAAGGGGACAGAAGAGGAGGAGACGAGAGGAGCAGAGAAGAGAGAGGAAGAGGAGAGAGGAGGAGAGAGGGAGCAGAGGAAGGAGAGGAGGGAGGAGAGGAGGAGGGAGAGAGAAAGAGAAGAGAGAGGAGAGAGGAGGGGAGGAGGAGAGAGGAGGAGAGAGGAGGAGAGAAGGAGAGGGAGGAGAGAGGAGGGGAGGAGGAGAGAGAGGAGAGGTAGCAGAGGAGGAGGAAGAGTAGGAGCGAGGAGGAGAAGGAGGAGGAGGAGAAGAGGGGAGGGAGAGAGGAGGCAGAGAGGAGGAGAGAGGAGAGAGAGGAAGAGAGGAGGAGAGAGAGGAGAGGAGGAGAGAGGAGGAGAGAGAGGAGAGAGAGGGGAGGAGGAGAGAGGAGGGAGGAGAGAGAAGAGAGAGAGAGAGAGGAGAGAGAGAAGAGAGAGGAGAGAGGAGGAGCGAGGAGGAGAGAGGAGGAGAGAGGAGAGGGAGGAGGAGAGAGGAGCGAGGAGGAGAGAGGAGCAGAGAGGAGGAGAGAGGAGCAGAGAGGAGGAGAGAGGAGGAGAGAGAGGAGCAGAGAGGAGCAGAGAGGAGCAGAGAGGAGGAGAGAGGAGGAGGAGGAGGAGGAAAGAGAGCAGAGAGTAGGAGAGAGAAGAGAGAGAGAGGAGCAGAGAGGAGAGAGAGATGAGAGAGGAGCAGAGAGAGGAAGAGGAGCAGAGAGGAGGAGAAGGAAGAGAGAGGAGCAGAGAGGAGAGAGAGGAGAGAGAGGAGCGATACGAGCGAAAGCGAGAGGAGGAGAGAGGAGAAGAGGAGAGAGGAGGAGAGAGGAGGAGAGAGGAGCAGAGAGGAGCAGAGAGGAGGAGAGAGGAGGAGAGAGGAGGCAGAGAGGAGGAGAGAGGAGCAGAAGGAGAGAGAGGAGAGAGGGAGGAGAGAGGAGGAGAGAGGAGCAGAGAGGAGGAGAGAGGAGGAGAGAGGAGCACACAGAGGATGGGGTGGTTCAGCTTTACCAGCGGTCAGGAACTGATGCTGCTGTTACGAGTCTTTACAGACTCACTGAAGTACACAACTACACAACTACACACACAACTACACAACTACACCCACAACTACACAACTACACAACTACACCCACAACTACACCCACAACTACACAACTACACACACAACTACACACTGAAGATGTCAGTTATAGATCCAGTCTGAAGACAAACAACACGTCTCTAAAGTCTGAGCAACAGATACAGGAAGTAGACAGGTGAGCAGTACACAGGTGAACCTGTACAGGTGAACTCTGCAGCTGTAAGAATAAATAACATAAATGAACTTTGCTGTAAATGAAATGTTGTTGTCGTACTAACGAAGATCACCATGGAGCTGACAAACATCAGCGAGTGTAGTAACGTGAATATTGATCACCTCAGGACTCATCATCGTCAGGATCTTCCAATATTACCTGTCAGGTTAATCATGGTTTACAGCTCCAGCCACACTGACCTGTTTCCTGCTTCTGTCGTAATGTAAAGTCAGTCTGACCTGGATTCTTCTGCGCTGCGTTGTTCCTGGATCAGCTGTTTGCTCCTGTCGTCCGATTGGCTGAGGACAGTCAGACCTCTGGAGGACATGTCCCTGATGGAGCTGAGGTCACATGACAGGAGGGGAGGACAGGGACAAATAAGACAAACCATCATCATCATCTTCCTCCTGATTATACAGGTAAATATCTGAGGTGAACTCAGCTCAGCTTTAAGAAATCATCAGAATAAAAATCATGTCAAAGGAGCTGCTCCTCTCATCAAACATGAATCAGTCCTCCTCACACAGGTAACTCACCTGTGACCTCCTCCATCACTCTGTCATCTGGTCACATGACCTTCTCCTGTGGAAATATTAGATTTAAATGTTATTTTCTCCTCAGTCGGACATTTGTCACTCAGACAGGTGAGAAGGCGAAGAGCGATGAAGGTGAAGCTGCCGCAGGGAACAGGGTCAAACAGGTGGAGTCCAGTGTTAATGAGTCAGAACAGATAGATGTGACTCGCCCGAGGAACGAGGATCAAAGAGGAGCGTCCACAGTACGAGGTTCACTTCCTGCTGCGTCTTTTTAAGTTACGCTTTATTATATAAATACTTATTTAGACAAGATTAAAACCTTTGAATTTCTCTCATTAACCACACAGTGAGAGTCCTGGTCCTGCAGATCTACAGAGTCCAGATCTACAGAGTCCAGATCTACAGAGTCCAGATCTACAGAGTCCAGACCTACAGAGACTAGATCTACAGAGTCCAGATCTACAGAGTCCAGACCTACAGAGTCCAGATCTACAGAGACTAGATCTACAGAGTCCAGACCTACAGAGACTAGATCTACAGAGTCCAGATCTACAGAGTCCAGACCTACAGAGACTAGATCTACAGAGTCCAGATCTACAGAGTCAGACCTACAGAGTCCAATCTACAGAGACTAGATTACAGAGTCCAGATCTACAGAGACTAGATCTACAGAGTCCAGATCTACAGAGTCCAGCTACAGAGTCCAGATCACAGAGACAGATCTACAGAGTCCAGATCTACAGAGTCCAGATCTACAGAGACTAGATCTGCAGAGTCCAGATCTACAGAGTCCAGATCTACAGAGTCCAGACCTACAGAGACTAGATCTACAGAGTCCAGATCTACAGAGTCCAGACCTACAGAGTCCAGATCTACAGAGACTAGATCTACAGAGTCCAGATCTACAGAGACTAGATCTACAGAGTCCAGATCTACAGAGTCCAGATCTACAGAGTCCAGATCTACAGAGACTAGATCTACAGAGTCCAGATCTACAGAGTCCAGATCTACAGAGACTAGATCCACAGAGTCCAGATCTACAGAGTCCAGATCTACAGAGTCCAGATCTGCTGAGACTAAATCTGCTGAGTATTTTTTGCGTCGACGTAATCGATGACGTCGACGCGTCGCCCCAGCCCTACTTCAGACCTGATGAACCAGGAAACCGCAACCAGTTCGTCTTCACAGAGACAAGGAGAAACTGTTGAGACAGATGTTTACAGATGTTTTACATGATGACAGGCCTCGCGCCTCAGGCTCCAGTCCCATCAGCCACTTGGTGTTTTTATCACCTTCCTCACTCAGGGACGATAAAGCTGGTGATGTGATTTAAATCCATTCAGTTCAGACACTCCCCCCCCCCCCCCCCCCCCCAAGTTCAGACACTCCCCCCAAGAAATCAAACTGGGATCATTTGTTGGCTCAACTGCAGCTTATAGATTTCTGCTTATGACCTACGATAACTCACTTTCTGCATATCAGCGGGGGGGGGGGGGGGGGGGGGTACATTTCCTCTGTCTCAGCAACTCTGTCAGTGACAGGATGAAGACGTTGTCGTAGTTACTGTCATCCAGCTGTCGACCACAGCTGGAACCATCATCTGTTTAAGGTTCGTTCTGATGAACATGTGAATCTGCTGAAACACGTTGGGCTGTCGGGTCTCAGACCCTGATCCTGATTCCTGTGTGGGTCTGGTTCTGAACTGTCCGGGTCTCCAGTCTGGTTCTGAGACAGATCAGAACCTCGTTGCTGGGTAACACTGGTGAAGAACAGACTCAAAGTGAAGATGATTCACGTAAAGATTTATCTGGTTATGATGGTGAAGTAAGGGATCCTGTGGGGGGGGGGGGACATATAGCCCAGGTCCACATAAACACACACTCGTCCTTTGTCTACTCAGTGAAAGACGTGTCTCTGAGACTCCCCCCCCCCCAACAAGAGACAGTCTACAGGACATTTACTCCTGCATCAATGAACAGAGACCGGAGCTAATGGTGCGTTAAGGTGTTTCTCGTCCTCCTTTGTCATTTGTCAACATTTCCCATAATGCAGCACTGGTCTTAGCTGCTCTCTGTAGAGCTGCAGATGAAGCAGCTGTGAAGAGCAGAGATCATGTGACTCATGTATTGAAACACATTATGTCCACTTACACAGACTGTGGATAGATGTGAGTTCATGTTGACATCATCAGCTTCACCTTCATCTCTGAGGCCTCAGGTGTGTGTGTCTGTCGCACCTGAGGCCTCAGGTGTGTGTGTCTGTCGCACCTGAGATCATCCAGTTATTTTTAAATCTCAGCTTCATCATCATTATCATCATCCTCTCTCTCTGATCCAGCCACTCCACTGACACTCTCATGTTTCATGTTTTCACTGTTAACAGAGATTAGCTGAGCCAATGTGTGATGTCACCCACATTTTCTACTTCACGATTAAACAAAACTTTAACTTTGATCCTGCAGGAAGTTTCAGTTTGCTCTGGACTAGAAGTCGCATTATTTCCTGTTGTTTACGCTGCGTAACTTTACGCTGCGTTACTTTACGTTGCGTTACTTTACGTTGCGTTACTTTACGTTGCGTTACTTTACTGCGTTACTTTACGTTGTGTTACTTTACCTTGCGTTACTTTACGTTGCGTTACTTTACGTTGCGTTACTTTACGTTGCGTTACTTTACGTTGTGTTACTTTACGCTGCGTTACTTTACGTTGCGTTACTTTACGTTGCGTTACTTTACGTTGCGTTACTTTACCTTGCGTTACTTTACGTTGTCACGTTAGTTCAAGCAGCACTCTTTAACGACATGAATTTTCACTGGATTACATCACTTTACTTTATGTCGGGTTAATTTTCCTTTTGTTTCTTTATATTTTCTTACATTATGTTGTTACTACTTTTACATTAGTCGGTGTTGTTACTTCCTTTATGTTGCTTTTTCTCTGCAGTTATTTAACTTTATTACTGACTTGTTTTTACTGTTACTAGGTGACA
>BDMU01000111.1:874718-884718 GCA_002217815.1 Seriola quinqueradiata | reverse complement strand
TGAGGGGAAAGCACCCGGCAGCAGCGCAGAGCTCTGACGTTCACAACATCCCTGTCACCGCTGTTAAAAAGATCATCATTAAATCAATTTAGCAGCTGCCCATCCCTGATTTTCTATATAAAATGAAACTGGTTAAAAACATAAAGTTTGTCCTGATGGTGGCGCTAGAGGGAACATCAGGGAGGGTTCACCCTCTGGAGATCAGGAGCTTTCATGAATCTGAGACGATCGACCCGTCACTGACCTGCTGCTGGAGGAAGAAGAAGCAGGATCATCAGTCCTTCCTCCTGTCACGTTAACGACTGTCTCTGGTTCTGCAGATGTGGGCGTGGACAGTCGGACCGTCGCTGTGTTCAGGACTCGCTGGAGAGAGAAAGTAAAAATAAAAAGACTCATTTAGATGAAAGCGTTTTTATAAATAGAGACGGAGGGCTGCAGAACAAAGCCGACTCAAATAGAAACTATAATAATAGCTGCGTTCTGCCTCTGATGACGAGTGGGACTCACCCTGAAGCTCTGTCCTGCTCTCACAGGTCTGCTCCTGCTTCCTGCTTCCTGTCCTGATGCAGAGACCTCCAGCAGCAGGTGGGGGGTGGGGGTCAGGGAGGCGGGCTTCAGGCTGTGTTTGTGTAGATTTACAGTGTGGTGAAGGTTTGATGAGCAGCTGTCAGAGGTGGAGGACGTCTCGGAGATGGACGACTCTGTCCTGCTGATGTCAGCTCTTATTTATTCACAGCTGAGCTGAATGAGGTTTTACTGTTGACGTGTCGTCTCAGATTCACGTCTCCTGTCAGTCTGAAGAGGAAGTGACTGAAGGCTGTCAGAGGACAAACACGCCACTGAGTTACCGCAGGTAAAGATCAGGCGTTAAAGCCTCGTATCTCCAGCTCTCAGGAGCAGATGTTTCTGTTCTTCAGAATCACTTCAGTTCACCTGGAGGAGGAAACGACGTCATTCTGGCCGTCATGCTCACTGTAACTGTCCCTGTCCTTCTTCTTCTGGTGTTCTCCTCTTTAACTCTTCTTCTGGTGTTCTCCTCTTTAACTCTTCTTCTGGTGTTTTCCTCTTTAACTCTTCTTCTGGTGTTTTCCTCTCTAACTCTTCTTCTGTTGTTTTCCTCTCAGCTCTTCTTCTTCTTCTGGTCACGTTGCCTCTCTGTCACTTTGTCTTTTGTCTTCCCGCTCTGATTGACAGTCGGGTCGCTGTGTGTTTGTGACTTGAGTCCAGGGGGATTTCTGTCTCTGTGAAATAACATCATAATCCTATTTCCTCCTTTAATCCCCGAGTTTAATTTGAGAAATTGGGATGAAGTGTGCAGGACTGAGGCGTGTGACAGATAAACATTTGACTCGTGGCCTCGGGACAGACGATGAGAGTGGCTGACAGGAAGCTGTTTGCTGTGACTTTCATGCAGGATGAATGTAGAGGACGTGTTGTGACGAGAAGCAGTTCAGCTTCTTTTAATCTCACAGGACAGACGCTCGTGTGTCGGTGGCCATTTCTCCGCCTCTGTCCAACAAGCAGCGCCAACAGCGTTTCAAGCGGGTGAAGCCAGACTAGCATACTGATGCTACTCATGCTAATGCTGCTGTCTATTCTCATGTGACCACAGGAAACAAAGGCTTGTTTGTTCAGACACCTGCAGTTTGGTTCTTTGGTTCTGTTGTTGTCTTTTGGTTCTGGTTCCTGTTCACACCGATGTATCACACAGAAACCTTGGACTGAGTAAATCCACCAGACGACAATGAACCACTGAAACTCTGGAGGTCAAGAACGTAGACTCACATGATCTTGTCACGTTCGGACAAAGGCAGGAAGTAAAACAACCAAGAGACACAAGGGAAATAATTTCAAAGTAAAATAGAAGGGCACCAAAAGTCCAAACACAAAGAGTCAAAACAAAGAAAGACCATGACACACCCAAACAATGATGGACGACATCAGCAGCTCCAGACGTTTGTTCGGAAGATGACAAAAAAGGAGGGAAAAGCTTAGTCAGGTGAGATCCTGGAGACCTGGAGCTGAGCTGGAACAGACCTGGTCCAGATCCCTGGTCCTGGTCAGAAAGAGAAGATCAGATCAGAGAGAATCAACTGTCTGCTCAGACTCTGCTTAGCTCCTCATTTTCTTTCTTTTTACTTTATTTAGGAAAAATATTTTATTCATTTTATATTAAATGAAGTTTGAACATGTTGATCTTCTCCAAACTAAATGAGTAATAAATAAATGTTACTGCTGTCAGCAGCTGAGCCTCAGTCTGTTCAGACTTCCTGTTAATTGGTTTATTTATGGAGAAATCCAAAGTTCACACAAACAGATTAACCTGAATAAATGTGACTTCCTGTTTACCTGAGAGGTGAGCTCCTCAGGCTGTGATTGGCTGCCTGAACCTGTGCTCTCTGATCGTCTTCATCACTCACAGCAGTGAGAGGGAAAACAAACGCACTGTTCACGCTGAATCTGTCACAGAGATTATTACTCCGACTTCCTGTCGGCAGCCGAGGCCTCAGGTAACTCTGCCTGTTTATTTCACTGAGGAAATATTTGTTTATTACGGGTTCATTTGAATATTTGAACTGAGGAGTGTCAGCAGAGAAACTAAACACATCACTTAAAGGCAGAAACGCTGAAGTTCAGTGATATTTTTATATATTTTAAATCTTTTATCATGTTGAATGTAAGATGTGAATCTTTAAGGTGGAGCAGGTTCTTTGGTTTTTCATTAACAGCTCCAACACACCAGCCATGAAGACACATTCACAGTACGGTCAAACATCTGCTCCATCAGAACCACCAACCATGGTTCTGTTCGATTCACAGATCCTGGTTCAGGTTAAAGAGCCTGGTCTCAAAAGGTTTGCAAGCTGTTTATTTACATTTCACCTGAACCTCCGTCTTTCACTGAGCTGAACCACCGAGTGAATTATACAACGTCAATCAGGAGGGTCAACCTTCCTCCACAGAGCAGTGTAGGTGTGTGCTTAGAGTAAATGTATGTAATTACCTTCCACCACTGCTAATACAATCACTGAGCCTTCGCACACAACAGGTAAAACTCCTGAGTGAAAACAAAGATGGAGTCTGTTATAGAAGCTAATATCAAAAAGGTGACAGACTAACTAAACCACCACAGACACACAGAGACCATTAACATGAAGTAATAACCTCTATAATGATGTCAGACGTTTCTCTTCAACAGCTGATCCTCCTCTGTCTCACTGCTCATGACTGAGCTCCAGTGTTTGTAACATTAGCTCATATATGAGGTTTTATATTGGTCATGAAATGACAAGCTAGCACTGGAGATGAAAGGGCGGGCTATCAGCTAACTAGCATTAGTTAGCTAACCTGTTACTTCAGGCTGGACCTGGTCTCTGGATGGACCTGGGCTCTGGACGTGGACCTGGTCTCTGGATGAACCTGGGCTCTGGATGGACCTGGGCTCTGGATGTGGACCTGGGCTCTGGACGTGGACCTGGGCTCTGGATGGACCTGGGCTCTGGATGAACCTGGGCTCTGGATGGACCTGGGCTCTGGATGGACCTGGGCTCTGGACATGGACCTGGGCTCTGGATGGACCTGGGCTCTGGATGGACCTGGGCTCTGGATGAACCTGGGCTCTGGATGGACCTGGGCTCTGGATGGACCTGGGCTCTGGACGTGGACCTGGGCTCTGGATGGACCTGGTCTCTGGATGGACCTGGGCTCTGGATGGACCTGGGCTCTGGATGAACCTGGGCTCTGGATGGACCTGGGCTCTGGATGGACCTGGGCTCTGGACATGGACCTGGGCTCTGGACGTGGACCTGGGCTCTGGATGAACCTGGGCTCTGGATGGACCTGGGCTCTGGACATGGACCTGGGCTCTGGATGGACCTGGGCTCTGGACGTGGACCTGGGCTCTGGACGTGGACCTGGGCTCTGGACGTGGACCTGAGGACATTTATAATGGAGTCAATGACAGTTCCAGTCCTCATTAAAAACAGGATGAAGTGACGGGTCTCGTCTTCAGTCTCTGACTGTGTCTCCGCTCTTTAACACCTGGACGTCTTTGTCCGTGTGTCCTTGTGTCTGCGTTGAAGGACGGACACTGATCGGTCTCCAGGTAGGTGTGTGATAACATAAAGGGACGGATGGTTCTGCCTCTCTACAGTTCAGAGCAGAACGATCCGGTTCTGAGGAACTGTTTCATCATCGTGAACTCAGCTCCATATTCATGACGTCAGCTCCCTGCATGAAGTGTGAACAACTCTGATGTGTTTCCTGCAGGAACCGCTTCAGTCCAGACCTCAGATCCTCCTCCAGGACCAGTCTGAGCTGGACTCAGATCAGAACCAGTTTGACACCAGAGCATCTTCATGTGTGTTTGACTTTACTGTTGGAAAATAACAATCCAAGCTCTTTGCTTGTGCACAGTGAAGTTTCTCTGTTTGGAGTCTAATTAGTTTTGTGTTTCTCTGAGACCTGAAGTTAACGATGTGACTCTAACGACCCGTCATCAACTAAAATATCAGCTGCACACGTTTCTGCAGAGACAGATGTTCTCTGTTCACTCGCCTGCATCAACAGGTTAATCAGCTTCTGATCATTATAGCACACACACACACACACACACTCCCTCTGAAGAGTGTGTGTGTTGTGTGTGTGTGTGACCTGAGCAGAGTGAGTGGATTAATCTGCAGGAGACGATCCGACTGAAGATCAAACAGGAGCCAAAGAACCAGCTTCAGTTTCTGTCACATCACAATCACATTTATATTTTTCTCTCTCTTCAGACTGAAAGCTGCTGCAGATCAGCCAGATGTGCTGATTAACCCTGAGCAGCAGTGTGGGCGTGTCCTAACCACTGGATCTTAGTGCACCTGCTCAGGTGAGACAATGAACCTGTTGAATTGTTGAAGAGTTTCAAATTCTAGGATTCATATCTTTGGATCATCTCTTCATTGCAGCACCAAATGTGGATCAATCCGCCGCAGAAAATAGTCCCCAACAACCTTGTTTGTGCAGACCAATCAGAAGTAGTTCGGTCAATGCTTCAGATTCTCTGCAGCTGTCACACCTGCTCAGGAGTCAGAGCCTCAGTCCAGGACCACATCAGAACCAGCTGACTAAACCACTCCAGGCTCCGCCCCCTGAACCACCTGTTCATCTGGTTCAGTGTGACTTCACTTCCTGATCACTATCTCTGATGTCCCTCCAGAATAAAGCTCCAGAGAAACAAAGGCTGCAGAACTTCACAGAGACTCCTCTTGTTTTCACGTTTCCTCCAGTATCACAGTGACAGTGATGATCAGCTGATCACAGCTGATTCAGCTCTCACACACACACACACGCACGCACACACACACGCACACACACACGCACACACACAATCTTACAGTGAACAAGAGCTGGTGTTTACGATCGCCCTGAGCCTTCGGCCATGATGGATTTAGTGCTGATGGGAGAGGAAAGGCTCGAAAAATTCATCTCTCTCACACACACACACACACACACACACACACCACACACACACGCACACACACACAGACCCAGTTAACCTGATCCAAGCTGTAAACTGTAGAAATGCATCACTTTCTCCTGAGTGTCAGTGAGGAGTCAGAGCTCCTGTATCAGCTGTTCACACTCTTCATCACCATCCATCATCATCATGTAGTGAGCTGTGTGAGTCTTAGTTGTTTAATTAAAGCACATCTACACAATCTAAGTTATTAAATCAGCTCCATGTTCACAGCTGCAGTGATGAACTCATCAGGAATATTAATTAAATAGATAATAAATAAATAATATATATAATAAATATTCAGAGTATTCTTACTCTCTGGTGGTTTCACTTCTTCTTCTGTGAACTGCTGCGTCTGCAGGAGAACATGGTCTAATGTCTTTATGATGAGTGATGATGTGACAGAGACTGATGTGAGTCCTGAACCTGCATCAACATCAACTGCTCCACTCCTTCATCTGCTGCTGCTGTCACACACACACACACACACACACACACACACACACACACACACACACACACACACACACACACACACACACACACACACACACACACACACACACACACACACACACACACACACACACACACACACCACACACACACACACACACACACACACACACACACACACACACACACACACACACACACACACACACACACACACACACACACACACACACACACACACACACACACACACACACACACACACACACACACACACACACACACACACACAGCTGGAAGCTGCAGAGCTGCAGAGCTGCAGCTCAGGATTTATTCATTTTTCTCACCACAGACTCACAAAATCACCATTTCTCTCCGGGTGTCGTTGCCCTGCCAACCCTGCAGTAATAAATGACTCTGGTCCTGCTCCAGGTTTTATTCACGGGGGGGGGGGGGGGGGGCGCTGTTGGAGCTCCGCGCTGCCCTGCAGTCCAGCCAGATCAAACACACATCAGTCAAACACCTGCAGAGCAACAGCCAATCACACATCTGTCAGTGTCCGCCGGTAAACTCTCATCTCATCGTTACCATGACAACGATGCAGGTAAGAGGATGTTACAGAGGGGATCATGAACTGCAGTTTACAGATACCCAGATGTGGGTCAGAGGTCAGTCATGATGATGTCACACAAAGAGTCAGATATAACAGATCAGTCACAATCCTCAAAATGAGAGATCTTTTGATCGTGTGTGTATGTGTGTGTGTATGTGTTTGTGTGTGTGTATGTGTGTGTGTATGTGTGTGTATGTGTTTGTGTGTGTGTATGTGTGTGTGTATGTGTGTGTATGTGTTTGTGTGTGTGTATGTGTTTGTGTGTGTATGTGTTTGTGTGTGTGTATGTGTATGTGTTTGTGTGTGTGTGTATGTGTGTGTATGTGTTTGTGTGTGTATGTGTTTGTGTGTGTGTGTATGTGTGTGTGTATGTGTGTGTGTGTCTTTCATTTTAACACATAATATTTTTTCAGTGTTTGTCTCGTGTCCAAACTTAAAAGTCACAGCTGAGACTGTGCAAAGCATCCTGGGAGCTCAGGAAGATGTTTGCAGGTAAATTGGTTGTTTCTGAATGTTCCTGTGGAGCAGGTGGAGGTTTGGACTTTAGTATTGATGCAGTGAATCAACTCGTTACACAACTGACCAACAGAAAGAAAACAAACACTGGGAACTACAAAATCTTCATCACAAGTAACACCATCATCATCATCATCATCATCACTATCATCATCATCAGCAAATTGTTTCTACTATTTACAGTTTATTTATTTATTTTACATTAAGTGTAAATACAGTAAATTACTTTTATTTAGGTTATAATCTGTAAATTATGTAAAAATGCAGTAAATTAAGAAATATCCTGATGCCAAATGTAAAATTAAAGAAACTTTTTTTAACAGTAAAACTGGTAAAAAACTGGTTATTTTAACGTTCAGTTATTCGACACAGAATTATTTTAAATGCCGTCTTTGCTGTAGATTCTCTGTGTTCTTACAAACCAGCTGTTGTAGAATAAAACAATAATAGAAATGTAGACGTTTAAATAAAGACAGTAAACTCTGAAGTCTCATTTGTAGCAGCAGAAAGTTGGTGAAGCACAGAAACAGCAGAGTCACAACATGTTCATATCAGTCCTTAAAGTTTAGATCTTCCCACATCCTGTTCTGGTTCTGGTTCTGGTTCAGGGAAGACGGAGCTTCACAGCACTGAACCAGAACCTGTGTCCGAGTATCTAAGCCAGCAGACGTCAGTCAGGTCTTCTGCCTGCAACTGTGTTTGTGTCGATGAAGACGTCATGACTCCACATCTGTCTGTAGCTGATCTCTATTGATGGTGTTTAAATATCTGCATCAGCAGAAACAGACAGAGCCGTTTCATAAAGTCTGCCGGATCATTAATGATACAACAACTCACTGAAACTCGTCACCTGTTGGTTTCTGATCATCATTTTACTGAGTAGAAGCAGAAGATTCAGCGGGAAACATTAGGACCACAGAGGTCTGAACGCTGTGGCTGCTGAAGCTGAGGAGGAGAAAGAGGAAACAAGAGGAAGATGTTGAGATGAATGTGAGTGTTAACGGTTCAGAGAGCTTCAGTATTTACATCAGAGAATAAAGACGCAGCGTTTGTTGACTCCAGGCCTCCACAACAGAACATGCTTCTATACATAGAGCTCTCATATGGAGAGCCTGAGGCCAAACCGCCGGAGCGGCTGCAGATACAGTCACACTGACACAGGACAGAAGCTCTTCGCTGTGAATGATGGGAGATGTTCAGTGAGGCGGGAAAACAAGATCAACACGTACGAGTGAAGGACTGCAACACGGCGATCACACTGAAACAACACGCTCTTGTTTCTGACATAAAGGTTTATTTTCTGAGGGAAGTCACATGACTGAGTGTCAGAGAATATATGTATATATATAAAATATATATATACCAAAAAATATATGGAATAAAATATGTTGAGAAAAAAGCAATGTCATGAAAAAGAGCTTTTATTTGTTATGTTTAGAGGAAAACTAATATTTTAAATGAATATCAGGCCCAATATTAAGTCCACTGACAGGTTGAGAATAAATACAAATTATAAATATTATGTTGTAATTTAGAAAAAGTCCTAAAATTGCATTAAATACATTTTAATATTTATATATTAATAATGTCACGATATTTTAAAATAATTTCAGAAAAAGTTGTAATTTTCCAGAGGTTGTAATAATATGAAAAAAAAATGTACAAGAAAAAGGTTGAATAATTTAAAGACTAAATTTAAAACCAACGTAAATGTAATTTTTCAATTTTCAAGAATTAACTATAATTTAATGAGAAAAATAGTGTAATGTTCTGATAATAACATTTAAAGTTCTAATATAAGAAAAAAGTCATGTCGATAAGAATAAATATATATATATATATATATATATATATAGAGAGAGAGAGAGAGAGAGAGAGAGAGAGAGAGAGAGAGAGAGAGAGAGAGAGAGAGAGAGAGAGAGAGAGAGAGGAGAGAGAGAGAGAGAGAGAGAGAGAGAGCATAAAAAAGTGGTAAATTCAAGAAAAAGCTGATATTTACAGAATAAAGTCATGATGCCATAAAAGAAATTGTATCATATTTCAAGAAGAAATAATCATCTTATAAAACTTGAAACGTTAATAACAATTTAAAAATGATGTGAGTCAAGGTGTTATCAGTTAGGGTTAGTAAGACAGTCTGTACACAATAGTTGTAAAAAATAATAATGATATTTGGCAACTGATGAAGGCCATGAAAAGGCTCTGAAGATTTTCCAGTAAGTGGCCCTTTAGTTAAATACTTTTTCCAACGTGTATTTGCGGCTCATTTGTTCACGTGTATTTACCGTTTTTAGATTTGTTCATATGTCTAATTATTAACTATTAAATATGATGAAGTTATTTATTATCACTTCATGAGTCACAGCTGTCGGCCGTTAACATATTAATAATATGTCATTACGTCTATAAATCATTTATTAGCTGTTTATTTAAATGAGTGTTTGAAGCAGGAAGTGAACCGGGTTTACAGAGACTGACCTCGGATCAGATGGATCGGCCTCAGTGTGACTCTGTATGAACACGACGTCTGCGCTCAGATACACGGGGAGAATAAAGAGGAGGTGCTCAGGTTTCAGCCTGGGAGGTAATAAAGTCTGGGTGTGAATGAGCTGGAATCACCGGAGGACCGACTGCAGCTCTGACACAGGAAACACTTCCCTCTGCAGATCTGTTTAAAGATGCTTCTGGATTCTCTCAGTTTTTGTGACACAGAAAATCCAATTTGTTTTGGCAGCAGCGGAGCAGGAGGCCGAGCTCCGAGCTGAATGATGAAACCGACGCTGGGTGTTGTTCTCTGAGCTCGCTCACATAAATCAGGCTTTAAGGCCACGACAGAAAAACCCTGAGGCCAACAAACCATTCATTAACTGACTGAGGCAGAGGGGGGAGCTGAGGGAGGGTCTGAAGAGGAA
>BDMU01000111.1:817218-869718 GCA_002217815.1 Seriola quinqueradiata | reverse complement strand
GCCGCTGGTCAGCTGAGGGAATCAGGAAGAGATAAACTCACTTTGTTTTGACGGTGTGTTGATGCACAGACGACTTTGAAAAAGAAGCCTCAGTTTTTGATATTCAGGAGACTGACAGACGCAGATCAGTGAAGCAGCACAGGTGACTGGACTCTGACAGACTCACCTGTGCACTGTGTTCAGTCCACACTCTGCTGCTGTCAGGTTATTTTCTCTGGATGACCTTTGTGTCTGTGTGAGCTCATCTCAGCCGTCTGACCTCTGAGAGTCTCCTGTTGTTTTGAAACACAGACGACGGCGGCGGCAGAGCCTCCTCCTCCTCCTCCTCCTCCTCCTCCTCCTCCTCCTCCTCCTCCTCACCGCAGAACAGCAGCACCTGAGGGTGGAGGAAGAGAAACATCTGAACACCGACACGTTCTCTAAAAATCATTCCTCAGACACTGAGAGGGAGAGAGACCTGCAGTGTTTCTGTCATCACCTCCCTCCACCTTCACCATGAACCCTCCTCCTCCTCCATCATTCAGTTCAGGAGACTCTTCCAAAGGAAACTTACTTTAGAAATAAAAGAGTCTATACTGACTTTTTACAACATGACTGACTCACACAGTGAGTCAGAGCTGTAATTATGATTTCATATTTTAGCTTCTTTAGTTTGCTTTGAATTAACTTTATGTAAATGCCGAGTCTGAACAGAAACAGAAAAGGAGAGACAACGTGTGGTTTAACAAACAAAATGAAAACTGACTCAGCATCTGTTTGGTCCACAGGACTCATGGATCCATGTCGACCCACTTTAGTCCTGTGCAAGGTTTCAGAGCCTCAGAGAGCAGAGGAGAAGGAGAAGGAGAAGAAGAAGAAGAAGAAGGTTAATAAAAACTGTCAACACGACACTTGAGATGTTAATTTCTCTCATCACTCAGCTGACTTCACTGAAAGAGCGACAGGCTCAGGGTTATTCCCTCCATCCTTCATCAGTCTGATTTCACATCATCATAAACACCATCCTCCTCCTCCTCCTCCTCGTCCTCTGCACTGCACCATCCTGAATGCAACTTAAGAATATCATTAAAAGAAAAGAAAAAACAACTGCAGTAAAATAATGATTCAGTTACCGTCTCTGTCGTCTTTGAATATATAAACTTCTCTGGCCGCAGCCTCTGTCCTCGACCTCCTCAGCAGCAAACAGCAGAGACTCGGTCCGACAGCAGCTGCTCAACATAGTGCAGCATTAAGAAGCTGGAGACACAGATTTCCCTCAGGAGCTGGTGGAGACCAAACACAGAGCTGAAAGAGCGGGAACACTGGACTGACATCATCATGAGACATCAGCTGACACAAACACCACTCCAACTGCAACACATCAAACATAATAATTAGAAATAATGTCAATTAAAAGTTCTAAATGAAGATAGAAGAAGTTGTCCTGTCTTCTCTTCATCTCTTCCCTCCACAGTCTTTCCACCAACAGTCACAGTGAGACTCACCTGCAATGTGAGTGAGGTCAGTGTCAATCCTTCTGGGTTGGACACACTTGCTGCAGATGTATGACGTTGGCAGCCGGAGGGTTGGCGACAAGATTTGTATTTGTTTAAGAAGAATATGAATCAGAACAAATGCTCAGTGGTGAGGTTCAACAAAGACAGGGAAAGAAGAAATGCTTTTGTGGATGTCTGTGCAGACACAGCAGAAAACTGTAAAACTCAGCTCGTAACACTCCCAGTGTGCGACACCGACAACTGCAAAGTTTGACCTTTGTAACGTCAGTGTGTGGGAACAGCGTTTTACAGTTTTCTTCTCTGTATCAGGACACAGATGTTGACAAAACCATTTCTTCTTTTTACGTGTTTGTGTTTAACTTCAAACTGATCATTTGTTCAGAATTTACATTCAGAATTTAACAAATACAAATCTCTTCTACACATGCAGAAACCTGAATTTGTGATGCAGATTTATTTTACAGGTTAACAAATGTTGATTTACAACTACAAACATTGGAATTATTTGTTAAGGTCACTTTACAAGCTCAGTCATTTTGACCCTAATTTGAGCCTATATGTATGGGAGGAGTAATGTGCATGACTTACCTTTTCTTGCTGGGCAAGGTGTGGTTCTGGCCCGAGGTGGATTCTGCCGTCCCTAAGAAAACGAGGAAAATCATCATAAGCAGCTGCTCTTTAGACTATGAAATGTTTTTGAAGCGTTCTAAGGACTTCGGAACATAAGAGATGTATCAATCATCCATTTAAACCTCATTTAGCATATACTGTAATAAAAACAAGACTTTATGAATAAATCTGAACAAATGATACATGTAAAGAATTTGTAAGAGATTATATATATATACACATATATATATTGTTAAAAAAAGAACAATACTACACAACTATGTACAAAAGTGTTTAGAATGACAAAACTCCTGTGGGCAAGATGTGCAAGAGGTATTGATTAGGGGAGGTGCAAAAGATCACAGTACAGACAATATCTGTCATGTGCAGGGATCATACCTCAAGGTGTTGATGTCATGTGGTTGTTGATTGATGAGGCCAGATGCAGAAGAACAGGCAGGTGCTGGTTCATCATTGGTGAAGATTAGACTGGACTTCTGGTCCTGATACAGACAAACATGTGATAGACAATTCCTTTAGATCATACAACTTCTTTATATTCAAACATGTTAGGTCTGTTGTGTGAGTATAATAAATCATGAGGATAGATATGAATATGCAAAAAATTAACACAATATGAATATTATGAAATGTAAATGCAAGGAAATGGAGGATAAATGTAGACATATTATATAACCAACAAATATGGATATACTGTAAAATAACTAACCAGTATAGGCAGTGGTATATTCATTATTAAGAATCAGCAGTATGAACATGTTTACACTGTGGGTCTGATTTAATCAGTGGTAAAGTCTTACTTTAAGAGTGAATGACAGCATGTTACTCACCTGGACCCTCCTCACTGTGTCTGGACTCTCAGCTGTTGGTGAGACAGGTGGAGGCGGTATCTCACCTGTACTGGCTCAGGTCCTGATGAAGACAGAGGGATGATGAAATCTCCTGAGAAATGTAAAGACCTAGTTCACTTTCAGTCATGGCTGATCTCCTAACAGTAATGTAAAGTGGTGACAACATGGTGAACCGATCGACGTGTATTCACTCGGTCTACTGGCTCCATACAATCTCACGTTACAGTCAGTTACAAGATGAGCCTGAAGTTACTGACGTCACCAGCTGGACAACAGCCGAGAGCAACAGACACAATCCTACTAACCGCTAAAACGTCTGTCCACAACGTCAATATCACCACCTGAAATGTTTGTCGGTCGTTGCACTGATTATACTGTTAGCTAAAGAGCTAACATTGAAGCTACTCACCAGGCTAACAGGAAAGTTGCGAGCTCGGCATCAAACCGCATCTCTTTCCTCTCAGCAGCTTCTCCAGCGGCGGGAAACCACATCCAGATTTACTCGTGTCGCTTCTTTTCTTTGCCGTTGAACGTGGTTTCTTGTCGGGAGCGGTCCTTCGGGACGCAGATGAATATCGTCTTTTAGGAGGTTCATCCATTCCTGTGTTTCTGTGATGCTAACTGAAGCGCTGCCGGAAGTTGTTCTTCTTCATGGGACTGAGGGCAGACTTGACGCGCCACTGACTCACACAGCGTCTAGCGTCACAAAGTGGTATTACAACAGACAGGCTGGTGCGCGTATCAGTAGATAACTCTGAAATACAACAGATGGAGGTCTTGATCATGACGTCACTGTGGCTGCTTCACACACTGTTGATACTGTTCATTCATTATTTGAACATTTTAAACTGAAGTTCTGGCCACATCTTATATTGCACCTTTACAGCACAACCACCAAAGCTGACATTTAAAAGTAAAGCTACATGTTCTTTGTCCACATTGCAAACCAACTTACAGTTTTGACTCTTAGTTAAAACAAAGACATTGAGCTTAATTTGACTTATATTGACACATACAAAAATATTTTTAATTTGCTTTTACAGTATATAAATCTATGCTTGGATTATAAAATACAATCATGCTTTCCCTTTTACGTACATTTCATTTGTGACGTACAAACGTTTGTATTCACCCATTTTACAATCAGGCCAGTAGATGTTGCTGTTCACATGAAGCATCAAGATATAAACCCTTTGTGGAACCACTTTGCTGAGAAAGTAAAACCTCCGACGCTGTGGGACTCACATCCAGTACCAGGCAGTTGGTTTCTGCAAGTAAAGAAGATACAACAGCCCGGGAAATTTACTGACTGTGGACTGCTCACAGAGCCAGGTGTCAGTTCACCAGTCACAGCATGTTGGCAGTCTTTATGTTATGACCCAGCTAAGGTAAAAGGGAAGCAACATAAAACCAGGTGTTATTGGTAAATCAAATTTACTGATTTAATTTATTTCTTAACCAGGAGGGTAAATAAGTAAACAAATATACAAACAAGGCAAGAGGATAACTGAAGTAGGGGAACAGGAGCCAACAAAGAGCCTAACTATGTGATTCTAACCAACCCAAAAACACAAGAAGCAGCACCCCTGTTCCTAATGTGTCCAACAGTCTTTTTCTAAGGGTGTGATGCACAATCAGAATTTTAAACCTAGCCCAGTCCCCAACAATCACTACCAGCATCTCAAACCAAATCACAAATTACACACAAATGTTCACAAAGGAGGTACAGAGGCGAGCTGCCTATCATGTCAGCCGCCGCTAATGATGTGCAGCCAGGCTCTTAAACTCTCTTCCTCTGATGCTGAAACGGCTGCAGCTGTGGTGAGGACTGACAGGATCATTGCTGCACCAATAGGAGAAGCCGGCCATGGATGATATTGATCTGATTTTGTCTCTATTATAATGTTATAATGTTATAACAAACTGTCAATAGTTTAAAACATTAGAGTTCATATTTCATAGTCCTCAGCCATTATAGTTAATATCAGTGTGCTGTTTAGAGAGAGACTGTTACTGGAGCAAATAAATATTAACTGTCTCACACATTAAGACTCATGATGAATAATGATTATACTTTTACTATTCTGTTGCAGTGTTGATTCAACTACTTCTTTTTATTAAGAAAACTTACATATGACAGTGAAATTCAGCTTTAACTTCATCCACAACATTTTTTTGATTTTAAATAGTTACAGTTGATTGTAAATTGTACACTACAGTATTTAAATAATCAATTTAACCCAGAAACTCCAGAGACTGGCGAGGAGACGCTACAGTGACGTCAGCACGTAAACGGTCCGTCACTGCTGGTGATGAAAGGTGATGTACTCTGAGTAAACGTGTTACTGCGGCACATTTTTAAAAGGGGAAGAGGAGGGTAAAACATCTGATATGGGGATGATAATAATAATATATGATAAAAGTATTAAACAACATCTTTAGGCTGTTATTTCTTCCCCCCAGATGCTCCAAGGATCCAGCTGATTACTGGCAGTTTGAAGGTGGATTCTTCTTCATCTGCTCCGTTGCTCCGTCACTTCTGGTAAAGATTCATTGACCTTTGTGGGATGTTGTGATTTGACTTATTAATAAACTGTATAGTTGGGATTAAGACATAAAAGATTGTATAATGTTTGTCCTCATATGTTGTCAGAACTATATGGAGATAAAACTGTTGGGACACCCTCCATGACGACTGCTGAAGCTCCTCCCGCCCTCAGTCGTGCAGGTGGAAAAGGTGACTGACGTCTCTCCCAAGATGGCGGCTGTTCGGCTAATTAAGCTAGCTCGTTCCACACACACTTAACCAGGTGTAAACAGTCACAGACTCGCACACAGAGGAGCGAGTTTATCAGTTAACTAGTCAACAGTCCAACATTAACTAAACTAAACGGTAAACACTGTATGTAAACAATATATTTATTTATATTTAGTCATGGTGATTCTCACTGGAACTCAACTCTGGTCATCACGTTTGTTTCCCTCCAACTAACCTCCTTCTCGCGGGATTACCCAGAGGTCAACAGGAAGTCTCGTTCCTCCAGATTATTAATTCTCCAAAGAGAACGAGTTATTATTAAACCTGTTAGCTACTGAACAGGTTTGATAATGAATGTAATTATAAAAATATATATATCAACTATAATTAAATCAGTCTGAACAGATTGTTAATGAAAGTTGATCAGTAAATCTAATGTACCCCAACATCAACTGAACAGAAATGACAATTTATTAATAACTGGCATTAAAATACAAAGTGATGATGTAAATCAGGTTATTGGACTGGTGTAGTGTTTACAGTGATACAATGATATCTAATTTTTATGTTCAGCTGATGGTTCATAAACCAAGCTGGTTTCAGCCGCTCTCTGTCACTAGGTACAGTAACAGGTGAGTGTGTAAACATGTGGAATAAACTCTTTTCGTCCTATAATTAAAATATCTCAGAGGCTGGTGAATGTTGACCTTGAAAAATCTGCTGTTGAATAGAAACCAAATAAAACCTCATGGTCCAGAGTCAGGTAGAAGACGCATCAGAGGTCAGAGACAGAAACAGCTGACGGAGAGGCTGAATGTATTTGTTCATATTTATCTCACTCTGTTCACTAAGAAAATAAAGTGACAGCACAGTTTGACCTCCACCATCACACACATTCATCCTGTCTGCAGTTAAACCTCCGCTGAGACCAGGGAAAGGTCATCGCTCTGCTCTACATCATCCCCAACCATCCGTCACAGAGCAGGAGGAGGAGGAGGAGGAGGAGGAGGAAGGAGGAGGAGGAGGAGGAAGGAGAGAGGGAGAAACAGAAATAAACACTGTGGCTGCAGGTTTCAATTCATTCCAAAACAACACGCATGAATTCTCCCCCATTTCCAGCTCATATTGCCTTTCTGCACGCCTGCTCCTGCAAATCCCCTGATGTCAGTCCCAGCTCTGAGAGCTGCTCCATCACCGCTCTGAGGCGGAGGAGAGGGAGTCTCTCTCTGTCCTCTGTCTCATCTTCAGGACGTGGAGCTGCAGAGATGACGAGACACCAGCTGATAGTCTCACCCTCCTCTGTCCTCCTTCAGCAGGAAGACCACCATAACGAACCTCCTCGCTCTCTGAAAACCTGGTTAGATTGTGGACCACAACCCGAACCACTTCACCGATGTGGCCCTGAAACTCCCAGAATCCTCTGCTCTGTCGCTGCATCCTGGCACAGACTCAGATGAGTTCACCCGAGACGTTAGAGACAGCATCACACTGACTGCACCTGTAAGTCATGAGGGGATGAAGGTGAAGTGAGTCACTCACAAACAACCATGTGACCCCCCCCCCCCCCCCACGCAGCGCCCCCTGCTGTCTGCAGTGTGTTTACATGTGGCTCATTAACTAAACATGTCCTACCACCATCACTCACCTGCTGCCTCTCTGTTCTCCAACTAACAGAACGGATGCACTGCAGAGTTTTCACACTCACTGAAACCCCCATCGCCTCACTGTGGACCCCCCCAGGTTCCTGGATCCACGACTTCCCTGGACCAGAACTGCGTCCATCTTCAGAAACACCTGTCAGAGGAAGGACGTCAGGAAGTTCAACCTGCCCCAGGAGCTCACCGAGCTGCCTCCATCTGAACATGTGAGACTCTGATTTACAACCTGCATCACCCTCATTATTTCCACCTGTGGACATGAGCTCGTTAACCTGTGACATCACAGTCATGATGTCATGTTGCTGTTGTTACATCATCAATAAAACTCTCATCATAGAGAATAAAACAGTGAATCTGCTCCACCCGCCTGCCGGGTGGAGATAACACTTTTCTGCTGAGCTCTCACTCTCCATATCAAATCAAACGCTCCTTTCTCCTCACTCAGCACATTCTGTCCCCACCCGGGCCACAGGGGAACTCTGGGATATATTACATACTGACTTCCTGTGATGGTGTCACATCATCAAACCAGTGGAGGAGGACGAGGCTTAGGAGGAGGTGAAGGTTTTTTTCTGTTAATGGTGGATACAGAGAGCATTCCCCCTGGGCTTCGCCTCGCAGGCTCAAACACAGTGTCCCAGTGCCCTCAGACCTGGTCTGGACTCTGGACTGGACTATGGACTGGACTCTGGTCTGGTCTCTGGTCTGGTCTCTGGACTGGACTCTGGTCTGGTTTCTGGTCTGGACTCTGTTCTGGACTGTGACTCGTCTCATGTGGTCTCTTAGGCTGCTCATTATTTGAATCTCCTCCCTTCAGCAGGACGATGAAGCCAACGAGCTCTCTGTCTGTCCACGGCGTCGTATCTTCATCGCCCTGTCAGGATCATCATCATCATCATCATCACCTCTTCCTCTTGCTGTTTATTATCGATGTCTCACAAACATAGTGATCCATCTCTGAGCCTCTTTGTCATGTGTTTGCTTGTCTCATCAGCTGACAGCAGCTCTTCCTCTTCCTCCTCCTCCTCCTCCTACAGTCAGGTAATGTGCAGACACTCGGGTTTGGTGTTTCTCTGCAGAGTGGGAGCAGAGGAAACTGTCCGAGCGACGTCACCAGAGAGAAATCCACGACTCCAGGTCTGATTTCCATGTTCAACAGCTGAAGACTCAGTCACAGGTTCAGATCACACTGGACATGCAGAGACTTTTATTTTGAAGGGTATAAAAAGACACCTGGTTGGTAAATATTTCTTTATGGGACTGAATGTGATTTCATTGAGTTCATAAACTTTTATTTAGACATAAAGGTGATAAGTTTTATTTTATAAACTGAATTCTACTTTTACCTTAAACCAGTTTAATTCATTTTAAATTCATTATTTAATGCATATATCTGCTAATTATCATTCTTACACATAATTAACAGGCTACTGGTGATTTGTTAATGTAACTATAATTCATTATTGATACGTCTGTTTTCTCCCTGATGACTGAGATTCTACATTTCATTTATTCACAGATGAAACTTTAAATTAGTTTGTTGTCAGGGCGAGGTGAGTCACAGAAGAGCTTTAATGCAGGTGGATGCAGGTGGATGCAGGTGGATACTACAGGTATGTATTAACACCTCTCCTCTTCTTCTCTGATTTCCCTCCTGCATCCCGTCTTTCCACTTCTCTCCGTCCCAGCATGCAGAGCGGCGCTCGGTGTGCTGACAGTGATGAAACGCTCCCTCCTCCTCCCTCCTCAGTGTTTCCTCTGTACCCCCCCATCCTGCTGCAGCTCTTATCCGACTCAGTGTTTTAGGAGGTCGGCTGCAAACACGATCAGGAAACTGATATCAGCTGTTAATGAAAGATCTCTTTCAGGTTCCACAGCTGCCTGAAGAAACGTGTTTGTCCAGCTGCTCTTATCTTCTCATTCCTGCATCTTCATATTAAACATGTCTCTGGACAGATTCTGGTGATGGGACTGAAACCTGAGTGAAGTGAGTCTTTCTCTCCTTCAGCCTTCAGAAAATGTTCCAGTTAAACTGATGAACTCGTGTCCTTCAGCCCAGCTACCTCATTTCACTCCCTTCCTCCCCCGTCTCCTTTCTTTTTTTATTCTCCTCCTCTTTATCACTCCATCCATCAACTGAATCCTTGCTTTACTGCAGCTCAGTCGCAGACAGTTCCCTCTCTGGAGCTCTGCTCTGCCTCTAATGAGCGTCTTCTGTCTTCACCTGCTCCTCCATCTTTGTCTCTGGTCTCATATCATAATTATCATAATCATAATCCCTCCAGCAGCAAGGGGCAGAGGAGACATGAAGGAAACATGAAGGAGACATGAAGGAGACATGAAGGAAACATGAAGGAGACATGAAGGAGACACGAAGGAGACATGAAGGAAACATGAAGGAGACATGAAGGAAACATGAAGGAGACATGAAGGAGACATGAAGGAGACATGAAGGAGACATGAAGGAAACATGAAGGAGACATGAAGGAAACATGAAGGAGACATGAAGGAAACATGAAGGAGACATGAAGGAGACATGAAGGAAACATGAAGGAGGACAGACAGAGAAACAATAACGAGGTTAAGGATCATTAACGTCATGATGCATCAACAGGTCAAATCTCTTCATCCAATCAGAAACATTTCTCATATCGCTGAATGTGCTGGAGTGTGTGTCAGTGTGTCAGCAGGTTGTCGTGACGACAGAGACGTCCTCACAAGGAGGGAAACAGTCAGGTGATGATGATTGATACACAGACCCATCGTCTCCATGCACAGCAGAAAAACCATTACTGAAGTCTGATTGAAAACCACAGAGGGTGACCAGTTTGTGTGTGTGTGTGTGTGTGTGTGTGTGTGTGTGTGTGTGTGTGTGTGTGTGCGAGGAAACACTGGGAGGGAAAAACAGGAGGTGGATCTTTAAGTCCTCCCAGTCTGTGGACGTAAAACTCTTCATTTCTGTTGGGTCAGTGTTTCTCAACCTGAGGTCTGAGGGTCACTGAGGGTCACTGAGGGTCACTGAGGGTCACTGAGGGTCACTGAGGGTCACTGAGGGTCACCAGGTTTAAAACATCCTCTGCAGAGTTTCAGTGGAGCAGCATCATGTTGTCATGACAACGTTTGTTGTTGGTTTCATGTAATGTGAACTTCTCTTACAACCTGACTCCATCTGCAGCTCTGTGAACTGAGCACTGCAGTCAAACTGACTTCAGTGTGTTTGTGTGTGTGTGTGTGTGTGTGTGTGTGTGTGTGTGTGTGTGTGTGTGTGTGTGTGTGTGTGTGTGTGTGTGTGTCTCATCAGTATTCAGCTGACTTTCATTAAACAGTGAAAACAGCAGCAGCCGATCGATCGTCTCAGAGAAACAGCTGCAAAAATATAAATATTAAAACACAGGTGCACTCTGGGTAGTTTCTGCTGTACTGAGGATTAATGTTTATCCTCACCTGCAGAGAGCTTCAACGTCAACCTCACCTTTTGTTTTCAGATGAGGTTGCTATGGAAACACGGTTGGAGTTTTACATCACACCAAATAGAGTCTAAACTTCCTGTGAGCAACAACAACACAACAACACAACAACAACACAACAACAGCACAACAGCACAACAGCACAACAACGGTACAACAACATCACAACACAACAACAACACAACAACATCACAACAACACAACAACAGTACAACAACAGCACAACAACACAACAACAGCACAACAACATCACAACATCACAACAACATCACAACAGTACAACAACAACACAACAACAACATCACAACATCACAACAACACAACACAGCACAACAACAACACAACATCACAACAACACAACAACAGCACAACATCACAACAACACAACAACACAACACAACAGCACAACAACATCACAACAACACAACAACATCACAACAGTACAACAACAACACAACAACACAACAACATCACAACATCACAACAACACAACATCACAACAGTACAACAACAACAACACAACAACAACATCACAACATCATAACAACACAACAACAGCACAACAACAACACAACATCACAACAACACAACAACAGCACAACAACAACACAACAACAGCACAACATCACAACAACACAACAACATCACAACAACATCACAACAGTACAACAACAACAACACAACAACAACATCACAACAACAACACAACAGCACAACAACAACAACACAACAACACAACATCACAACAACACAACAACAGCACAACATCACAACAACACAACAACACAACAACATCACAACAACACAACAGCACAACAACATCACAACAGTACAACAACAACACAACAGTACAACAACAACACAACAACACAACAACATCACAACAACACAACAGCACAACAACATCACAACAGTACAACAACAACACAACAACACAACAACATCACAACATCACAACAACACAACAACATCACAACAGTACAACAACAACACAACAACATCACAACAACACAACAACACAACAACATCACAACAGTACACCAACAACACAACAACATCACAACATCACAACAACACAACAGCACAACAACACAACAACAGCATGACATCATGACATCACCTGTACCTCACCTGTCCGGATGTTGTTTCCTGCTACATTTTGTTTAAAGAAGAAAAGGTTCCTGAAGTGAAACTAAATTTACAGACCAAGAAGAAGAAACAAAAACTCGAACGAAGACTGACTCCATATCTGTATATAGGAGGGGGGGTTGACCCCCCCCCCATTAATCCACTCTCATTTGTTGTCTGACAGGTTTTACCTGCAGATCTCAGGTGACTGATTCTTCTCTCCTCCCAGCTTTGTTTTCCAATTACCCCCCCCCCCATCTCTCTGGCCTCCCACCCCTGCGGCTGGATGATAGAGGGGGGAGTCAGAGGGGGAGTGGGGGGGATTAATTAGAGCTGTGTGGGCTGGGGGAGCAGCTGATGGATGGTGAGTGTTTTCCAGTGTGTGAAGTGACAGACTGAATGTGATGATGGCGGTGAACAGCAGCTGTATCGATCCAGCTGTGCTCCAGCTGATGTCTGATTGGCCGCCTCCAGCTGCAGCAGCAGAGGAGGATGAGCCGCCTGATTAACTCTGTTAGAGATCTGTTTCTAATCCTGCTGCAGCACATCACAGAGGCCGCGTTATTAGACAGGAAGTATCACTTTGTAAAAATGAAGAGCGGGGCAGAGCCGTAACTCAGCCGCTCAGACACCAGCTGCTAAATTACTTGTTCTGTGGATGGATTTCCTGCCGTCGGACAGTTCTTCTTCTGTGGTGGAGGATTTAGATACTTCTGTTTGTGGATCTGATCATGGTGTTGGAGAAGGACCGTCTCAGTCTAATCGATGAGTTTCTTGTTCAGTATAAATAAAGATGTGACAGGGTGTCGTCCAATCAGACAAGGCCGTGGAGTCATGATGAACCTGCAGATACAAACACACAGTTTATATTGAAGACTGTTGCTAAGTGGTTGTTATGCGTGAAGCTGTTGTTGGATCAGGTGTTGTGTCACCTGTCTGTTGTTCAGCAGCTACAACATGAACAAGTCCCACAAGTCTCACACACGCACACACACACACACACACACACACACACACACACACACACACACACACACACACACTCATCTGTGTTTGATTCTTCTCCTCTCCAAACAGGTTCATACTGGGACCAGTACCTCCCTGGTTTAAAACCAGTGTGTCCCAGTAGGAGCAGCTGATGTAGCTGGAGGCTGAAGAACAGTAAACATGTTTACATCCACACACACACACACACACACACACACACACACACACACACACACACACACACTGTGTTTCTATCAGACAGATCAAGGTCAGGATCTCCTCGTCCACTCTGAGCTGCCTCAGGCCAAAACAGCCTGTGTGTGTGTGTGTGTGTGTGTGTGTGTGTGTGTGTGTGTGTGTGTGTGTGTGTGTGTGTGTGTGTGTGTGTGTGTGTGTTCAGTGATTCAACACACAGCAGAGTTGCTCCTCCTCTTCATCAGACCTGGTCTCAGGAGTCAGTCAGTGTTGACACAGACTTTCAGTACTGTTTGTGTAATCCTGTTGACAAACAAACAAACAAACAAACAATGTATCACATCTGATCTAACCTCCTCTGAGCTTCTTCTTCTTCTCTCTTTTCTTCAGGTTTTAAAGTTAAACTAACTCTTTATTTTGAAATCAGACCAGAAAGTCTGAGGTCAAAGGTCATGAGTGAGCTACGTAAACAGCTGATCAGCTTCATGTGGTGAACTCAGTGAACCTGGTCTGGACCAGAGGTGGGAGGTTAACCACAATTAACTAGTGCTAACCAGGGAGTTAACCAGATGCGCGTGTGTGTGTGTGTGTGTGTGTGTGTGTGTGTGTGTGTGTGTGTGTGTGTGTGTGTGTGTGCGGGTGTGGGTGTGTGTGTAGGTAAATCTCCTCCATGATTCTTCCTGACATCTGTAATTATGTCGTCACGGTAACATAATAAAAAATAAATGATGAAGCTGCTTCCAATGGATTTTAATAATTCACACAACAAAAGCAGAGGCAGGACACTGGTGCATTGTGGGTAGTGAGGCTGAGACGTTGAATTCAATAATGTTGATTTCCTCCACAGTGAATGGATTACAAGTAAATGGGGGGGGGGGGGGGCACATTCAGTCTTCACTTTATCTGTTTAACCACATAATGACTCACTGCTGTTATTAGCTCCGCCTCCTACAGGAAGTCCTTTTCTTGGCTCAGGTCACTGTTCATTAACTGCGTCATCAATAAAACTTTATTTAAATCTCATTCATTTGAACTTTATTTGTCAGTGACAAACGTTATAAATAAAGATTTAAGTTCAGACATCCTGCAGGTTCAGTGCTGCTGAATGAATCATCATTAACATTAATGAAGCTAATTAATGTTGACAACCTGAAAACCAGCTGAAACATTGATTATTGATTAGATTTGATTGTTGTGACAGTGAGATAACAGCTGGAACAAACAGACTCACGTTCCAGATGTGTCACTTTTTAGGTTTAATGAACAGCTGGAATCTTTGTGTTGAAGGTCCAGGTTTGTGAGGGATCAGCTGTTGTCCCGGAAGATCTGGTTCGTTAACGTTAATTATCTACAGCTGATGTAATCTACTGTCACTGATGATGTCATCTTCACCTGACTGCTTTCTACATGAAGACTCCAACACACATGTAATATCTGACATGTTTGTCCCTGTATCACGAGTGATGTCACACATATATATTATAATTATAACATATAAACATCCTCTGATAATAAAGATATAATTATATATTATTATATTATTATTATTATTATTATTATTATTATTATTATTATTATTATTGATAATGTTGACGACATCATGAAACACATGTATTCAAATAATTCTATTCTATATGTTTCTGTTTGAACATGTTTTTCTTTCACTCAGTCTTTCTTTCTTCTTTCGCTGCAGTCTCTTCGCCTGCAGCCACGCCCCTCCCCCACTGCCCCCTCCCACTCCTCCCAGTGTTCCCAGTGCTGTTTTTACCCTCCTCTCTTCCTGTGACCACGTTAGAGAGGGGGGAGGGGGACGGACGGACCTATAAATAGAGTGGAGAATAAAGCCTTAGTGATTCTGAGGGTCCAGAGGGATGGGAATGTGATGGGGGGGGGGGGGGGGGGGGGGGGGTAAATGTCCACATGAACAACTGCAGCAGAAATTAAACAGGAAGTCACAGGTACGTGAAGGACAGGTGAGTCAGGGCAGCTGTTGTGTTCACCTGTTGTCCTGATTCAGTTCACCATCACGTCGTCACAGCTCTAACTCCTCAGGTTTACTTCCTCCGATTGAGTTTCATATAAAAGTCCTGCAGCCACCGCTTCGTAGGTGGGCTTTTAATGTGAAAAACCACCAGTACTTGCAACATGTAGCCAAAACAAGGTGTAACCAAAACAAGGTGTAACCAAACTAACTCCACGCTGAATATCTGATCATCATCAACATCGTCTGGCTCAGATCCAGCTGTGCTCAGATCTCTGGCAGATGTTGATGTCACTATCTGGTCTTGGTTAAATTAAGATGTGTAAAAAAAGATAACTAATAACATCAACAACTTACAACAACAACAACAAAAACAACAACAACAACAAACAAACAACACAACAACAATTAAAAACAATCACTAACAACAACAACTAACAAAGACAACAACTAACAACAACAACAACTCACAACAACAACAACAACAAACAAACAACAACAACCAAAAACAACAACAAAAGCTAACTAACAACAGCTAACAAACAAACAACAACAATCAAACAACAACAACTAACAACAACAACTAACAACAAACAAACAACAACAACTAACAACAACAACAAACTAACAACAACAACAACAACTAAAAAAAACAACAACAACCAAAAACAACAACAATAGCTAACTAACAACAGCTAACAACAACAACAACAACTAAAAAAACAACAACAACCAAAAACAACAACAATAGCTAACTAACAACAGCTAACAACAACAACAACAAACAAAAAAACAACAACAATCAAATAACAACAACTAATAACAACAACAACAGCAACTCACAACAACAACAATAACAAACACACAACAACAACTAACAACAACAACAAAAAACAAAAACAAACAACAACATCTTCTCTTGTGTTTAAACTTTGACCTTTAACACATTGCCTCTCTCAGCTCAGTTTGAGTTTGCGTCACTAAAATTGAAGATTTCATGCAGCTGCTGCAGGTTGCATCATCATCATCATCATCATCACCATCATCATCACCATCATCATCATCATCGTTGTTGTTGCAGCAGCAGAAAGTATCAGGATTCAGACATGAATTCTGGGAAACAAGAGAATCAGGATGATCATTCTACACACACACATCGTTAACAGGTTAAAGGTTCAGTTTGTGTCTCGTTACAAACATCTGGATTAAAGCAGCTGAGGACACATTCATCTGTCTGTGGAAATGAACCAGAGATTTATTTTGTAAATCTCAGGAAACAAAAGTAGGTCAGTAAAGGTTTAAAATGATGGACTGTCAGAATAAAAGCAGGATGTTACAACAGGTAAACAGACAGGTGAGTTTCACACCTGAGTGAAGTTCTCAGCTGGACATGGCCTCAGTTTATTGTCATGTGACTTTTGAACTTCCTGAGTTGCCGTAGTTTTGATTCCTCCAGTAAATCTTCTGTCAAATCACATTAATTCACAAATCAAGTGACAAACGTCTCCATGAAAAGACTGAGGACAACTGTGTCCGTCTGTGAGAACTCCTCAATGTCTTCAGGAGGAACCAACGAGCTGAGAACCTCAGACAGAGGGGGGAAGAGTTCAGGGACGGACCAACACTCAGCTGGATTGATTGAGATTCTGAAATAACGACCTGAGATAAGGAGACTAATGACGTCCTCTGCTGGACCTTCAGAGTGACGCAGTGTTTGTTCTGAAACAGCTGATTAATATGCATCCATCATCGTGACTTCCTCACCTCCTGCTCTGGAGGACATGGGGGGGGGGGGTCCAGAGGTGGATGCAGGGGGCGACAGATGAAGCGGGGGGGGGGCAGATCATGTGTCTGAAGTGTCGGGGGGGTTAGTGGCTGCAACTGTGTGTGATCAGCGCTGACTGACAGATTATCAAAGTTACATAAACTCCATCTCTCCTCTCCAGATGTGTCTCTGTGTCTGTGTCCAGATGTGGAGGGAGTCCTCTGACAGCTGAGCACACTCAGTGTTTATCTGGGGGGGGGGGGGGGGCCAACACAAACTAATAATTCACTGTTGAACCTGAAACTGAAAACCCAGTGTGAGGATTAAACATGGACACGGACCAGGAGACAGGAGACAAGGAGACAGGGAGACAGGAGACAAGGAGACAGGAGACAAAGAGACAGGAGGCAAGGAGACAGGGAGACAGGAGACAAGGAGACAGGAGACAAAGAGACAGGAAGCAAGGAGACAGGAGATGGTGAGACAGGAGACAAGGAGACAAGGAGACAGGAGAATCAGCTCAGTTTCAGTGTTTGTCTCATAATCCATTAACACTTCTCCCAGTGGATTCTGGGAGCTGGACCGAGGAGAAAACCTTTCCGTCATGTTCACTATGAGACCCCCCCCACCCCCCACCCCCTCGGCCAATCACACAGCCCCTGACTGCGAGCTGGCAAATTGAGGTGAAAGCAGCAGCAGATTTATATGTGTGTGATAGTTTTTCATGTTTAGAGCAGCAGGTTCCTCTGAACCAATCAGAGTGTCCGACGGCAGGTCGTGACCTCTGTGTTCTGTTACTCATCTGCACGTGCTCAGTTTGGATCTTTATCACCTGACGGCTGATTTCAATCTCACCACGGGAAGGAGGAGGAGGAGGAGGTTGTTTTGATTTTATGAAAAACCATTTTCTGTCACAGCAGCAAACAACACACACACACACACACACACACACACACACACACACACACTCCATCCTCTCCTCCATCCTGGAGGAGAGGATGGAGGAGAGGATGGAAGAGATGATGGAGGAGAGGATGGAAGAGAGGATGGAGGAGAGGATGGAGAGGATGGAGGAGAGGATGGAAAAGAGGATGGAGGAGAGGATGGAGAGGATGGAGGAGAGGATGGAGGAGAGGATGGAGAGGATGGAGGAGAGGATGGAGGAGAGGATTGGAGGAGAGGATGGAGGAGAGGATGGAAGAGAGGATGGAGGAGAGGATGGAGGAGAGGATTGGAGGAGAGGATGGAGGAGAGGATGGAAGAGAGGATGGAGGAGAGGATGGAGGAGAGGATGGAGAGGATGGAGGAGAGGATTGGAGGAGAGGATGGAGGAGAGGATGGAGGAGAGGATTGGAGGAGAGGATGGAGGAGAGGATGGAGATGCTTTCCTTCATACTTACATTAAATTTGTGACGTACAAACGTTTGTATTCACCCATTTTACAATCAGGCCAGTAGATGCTGCTGTTCACATGAAGCATCAAGATATAAACCCTTTGTGGAACCACTTTGCTGAGAAAGTAAAACCTCTGACGCTGTGGGACTCACATCCAGCACCAGGCAGTTGGTTTCTGCAAGTAAAGAAGATACAACAGCCCGGGAAATTTTACTCACTGAGTATTTCACTTACTCACTGTGGACTGCTCACAGAGCCAGGTGTCAGTTCACCAGTCACAGCATGTTGGCAGTCTTTATGTTATGTCCCAGCTAAGGTAAAAGGGAAGCAACATAAAACCAGTTGTTATTGGTAAATCAGATTTACTGATTTAATTTATTTCTTAACCAGGAGGGTAAATAAGTAAACAAATATACAAACAAGGCAAGAGGATAACTGAAGTAGGGGAACAGGAGCCAACAAAGAGCCTAACTATGTGATTCTAACCAACCCAAAAACACAAGAAGCAGCACCCCTGTTCCTAATGTGTGTGAATCATTTCCCTCTGTTTGCACACTCACACACTCTCACACACACACACACACACACATTCACACACTCACACACACACACCTCCACCCACCCTCACCTCTGCGTCTCCTCAGGACTGCAGCTCTACCTCTGGTAATTGGTTTCCATTAGATCGACCGAGCTGTTCCTTCCTTCCCATCAGGCCGTGCAGGAGGGGGGGTGCCCTCAATTCCCCTCTGCCAGACTCGCTCGGCCCTCGTTGGGGGGGGTCAGAGCGATAATGAGGAGTGTCCATCATCAGGAGGACATCATGTTCGTCTTCAGAGGCAGAGTCCACCTCTGAGGTCGAATGAAGACATGAAGCGGACTCTGAGGCGGACCTGGGGGTCAGCAGGTCCATGTTCCAGACCAGAGACCACAGTTACTCGGTATCAAAAAGTAACGATATGGGCCAGAGCTAGCTGGTTAGCATGCTAACTTCTAGTTGGTTAGCATGCTAACATCAGTAGAAGAAGAGTTAACATTGGTGTTGGTTTCAGCTGTTGGTGAGTAAACGAATGAAGTTTGATGCTGGACTCACAAACAGTAAGCAGTTGCTAATGCTAACATTAGCCATGTAGCAATATTAAAAACTTACACATATCTCCTTTAATGTTTTTCCTTTAAATAAATAATGATGTCATGATTTGTTGTTGTTGTTGTCATAGAGACGATTCAGGTGTTAAACATTCCCTTACAGAACCTGTACCTCCCTCCTCGTCTCTGTTTCTACAGAGCCTCTCTTTCAGACTGGACATATTTACGGTCACTTCACACTGAGGCTCCGCCCCAGGGCCCTGAGAGGTCAGGGGGCCCCTGAGGGCCCCTTCATTCATCCATGCTCATGAGCCTCGTGGTTACTCTGCTAACCCTGGAGCTGTTAACCTCTTCCTGTCTGATCCAAAGATTCCAACAGTCACATGATCAGGAAGTGATGCTGATCTCCTTCCTGCTCCTCAGAGGATGAACCCTGCTCATGTTGATGACTCCATCATCTTTCCTGTAGTGCCCCCCTCAGGACCAGTTTACACCTGCAGCCCCACTGGTCAGACTAACATTCAGGTGTGTGTTCTTTGCAGAGTGTGGTGAAGAGCTAATGCTAAAGCTAAAGCAACTAATGGTAACGGAGGCTACATCATGTTTAAACCTGGTGACTTCGTCGTGTCTGGAGCTTCAGAGACGATGATATGACTCTGAATCAGAGAAGAAGAATTATTGTTTTCAGATTATTGTGGTTCTGTCGATGGAGGAGTGAAACTTCATCATGATTAATGATCATTAATAATTAATGATCATTAATCATGTTTATGATAACAGATGATAACAGATGATAACAGTCCCCCCCCCCCTAAATGAAGCAGCTGATGGGGGAGTGAGTGTGAGGCATCCCGTTCTCTGTGGACCAGGAACACTCGTCTTAATGTGTCTTACAGACGAGGTTCAGTGGAGTTAGTTTCCCCCAGTGAGTCTTTACCCGTCACCAAGGAGACGTCTTCATTCTGTTTCCCTGTGTGTGTGTGTGTGTGTGTGAGTGTGCGTATTAATATATATATTATAAATATATATAATAATATATTAATAGTAACATTCAGGTGCTTGATCAAGTGATGGATGAAACAAAGAAACAAATGGAGAAATGTTAACGAACCTCCAGACTAACGATGTGTGGACTGATGACAGCGACAGATCCTCTCAGACCTGCTGAGACCTGGGGGGGGGGGGGGGGGGGGGCTTCAGTAAAACCTCCATCCGTCTGTTTCCCGCCTCAGAGAAACCTGAGGGTCTGTGGAGCCATGACAGTCCCCTGACTCCAGTCCCCCCCCCCCAGGTTTGTTTATCTTTTCTTTGCTTGTTCTGTCATTTAGTTTTTTTCTCTTTTGTAACACAGCTGTTCATCTGTAAAACTTTATTAACAAACACTCTGTTGACAGTGAGAGGACGATGCTGCGTCACTTTCCCCTGGACACACAATATATGTGTGTGTGTGTGTGTGTGGAGCGGAGCAGCTGCTGATGTTCCAGATGTTTGTGTTTTTGTTTTCATGAAGCATCAGTTCATTTATGTTTACTGTTTATTCATTCATCACGATCATCATCATCATCATCTTCACTGACTTCATCATCATCATCTTCATCAAATTCATCATCTTCATCATCATCACCTTCATCAGGAGAAACAACCAGCTACATGTAAAGACATGTAGACTGTTTTCTATTCCATACATACTCCTACCTGACCCCTGACCCCTGACCCCTGACCTGAAAACACTAAATGTTTCTGTTCATGACGGAGCCTGTGATTGGACGCTGAGATCAGGAAAACACACAGACCTGACCACTGATCTGAGACACACACACACACACACACACACACACACACACACACACACTCCTCCTCCATACTCTTCCTCACTGCTCCTGATGAAGACTGTGAGGAGCTCTGAAAGCTCTGGTCGACGGGGGGGGCAAGGGGTCGGCTCCTGGATTAGAAATCCGTCTGGTTAAATTAGGAGGGAGTATATTTAGCTCCTGCTGCCCCCCCTCCCCCTCAGAGGCATTAATTACAGCTGTCCATTCAGACTAATAATACCCTCACTAATGCTGCGGGGGGGGGGCAACACTCAGCTTCATCATCATCTTCATCACATGTCTTTGAAACACAAAGCAACAATTCCTCATGTAGTTGAAGAGGAGGTGGAGGAGAGGAAGAGGAAGGGGAGAGGAGGAGGAGGAGAGGAAGAGGAGAGGGGGAGGTGGAGGAGGAAGAGGAGAGGAGGAGGAGAGGAAGAGGAGGAGGAAGAGGAGAGAAGGGAGGGGAGAGGAAGAGGAGGAGGGGGAAATGCGGAGGAGAGGAAGAGGAGAGAAGGAGGAGGAGAGGAGGAGGAGGAGGAGGAGAGGAGGAGGAGAGGAAGAGGAGGAGGAAGAGGAGAGGAGGAGGAGGAAGAGAGGGGGAGAGGAGGAGGAGAGGGGGAGAAGAGGAGGAGAAAAAGAGGAGAGGAGGGGGAGATGAGGAGGAGAGGATCCTCTTCATCTTCACCCTGCAGATTAAACCTTGTCTCTTCTTCTTCTGTCAGAATCTGAACCTTATTTTGAATATTGACATGCAACAGTAAACATATTTTCACAATAAAAGCGCGGTGAACATTCAGCAGCTGAGCCTCAGTGTGACGAGTATCTGCTGCCACCTGCTGGTTCGCTGCTGCATCTCACGGTGAACTCACATCAGGGTTGACATCCGCTCAGTAACACCTTGTTTTATTGTCTTGTCCTGCTTCAGTTCATGTTCTTCTGTTTCTATTTCTATTCATTACTTTTTTATTGTACTTTACTGTCACATGTTTTTGACTTTTTTAAGATTATTGATTCATTGTGTGATCTTCCCTCCTTTCAAAATAAAAGCTCAGTTTTAGTTTCATGTGTCAGAGGTTTGTTTTGTCAGTTATCTTTACATCTACTTATTGTGTCACATTATTCTCTTTATGTTACAACAGAATTTTATTAGATTTAATACATTTTTTTAATTTTCTGCAAATTCTATTAAATCTGTGACGTGTTGTGAACTTTGACTTTTACTTACTTCTCTTTGATCGGAGTTTATTTTAGTTAAAGTCCAAACCGGAGCCTGTTGTTGTTGTTGTTGTTGCTGTTGTTTAGATGAACCTTTAACCGACCAACACGTCTGACGAGACAGAGTTTAAATAGAAGATGTGGTTGATGTTGAACCTGAAGGATCAGAGACATCTAAGAATTAAACCTCCTCAGATCACCTGGTTCAGTTCACCTGGTAACCATGGTGACGAGAGGAAACACAACATGACGACTCTGACATGTTTTCATTGATGTGATCATGTGACGGTCTGTGTCTGAGACTCCGCCTCCTGTGACATCAGCAGATGAACTTTAATTATGCCTGCACAATCTGAACATATCAAACATTTATTTCATTCATCCACTGATACATATAAAACACTATAAAATGTCACTCTGTAATACTGTGGAACATCACCTGCTTCATCACAAATAAACGGACTCCTCTCTGCACCTCCTCCCTGTGGTAAAAAAAAACAGAAGCTCCTCTTCACCTCCTCTCCTCTACAATAAGACCATTTTCTGTCAAAGAAAACAAAAGAGGAAACAAAAGCTCGGAGAATAAATAAATGAAAGTCACAGTTTGTCCTGATCCTGATCACTGCAGCTTCAAACAGGAAACAGGAAACAGCTGACGAACCTGCTGAGAGCTTCCACTCATCAGAGGCTGATTGTCACTAACATGAATCTGAGAACAGGTGAGAACAGGTGAGGTTTACCTGACACACTGTTTACCATCAACACACTCACCTGTCCACACCTTCTATCTAAGCTCAGGTCCACAGTGTATCTGAGCGTCAGGCCACTGGTCACACTGAGATGAATTCAAACTAATTAGCATCTGGTTCGTTAAGCTGCTGATGTAAAGATGGTTAACATGAAGCTGCTGCAGAGACACAGGACGCAGGTAGAAATGAAACTTTGGCACAAAGAATGAAAGAGTGGCAGGAACACGAGTGAACAGTCTTCAGTGCATGGTGGAGGGAGGGAGGCTGCAGAGGGGGGGCGGACATGAAGACCAAGAGTTCAGGTTCAAGGGACGGTGACGTGGAAGGGACTGCCGGGGACGTTCTCGTCCCCCCACTTGACGATGAGGATGTAGCTGCCCTGCTCTTTGACGGTGTAGGTGATGTTGTACATCCTGTTGCCCATGTGTTTGACGTACACTTCCTCACAGGGCGTCTTGGGGCCGTGGACCCCCACCATCAGCATGTTGGTGCCTGCAGAGCCGAGGACAGACAAACAGACCACAGTGAGAACCTCAGCTCTCATCTCCTTCACGTCTCGTGTGTTCACTTCCTGTCCTCACCTGCTTTGCTGCAGTCGACGGTGAACGTGTTCTTCTGACCCACGAAGGCCTTGGACAGGCCGGCGCCTCTGGAGATCACTTTACTGGCGTCTGAGGAGAACTTGGGTAAAGAGCCGAAGGCCCCGCCCATCATGGACGACTTGGTGACAGTTTCCACGAGAACAGACGACGTCTCGTGGAGACTGTGTCCCCCGGAGAGACGAGGTCCTGCAGAGACATTTAAAGACACATGAGATCAGTGGAAATGAAGTTCACAGCAACAACACACGAGTCCAGTTCACTTCCATCTGGTGCTGGTCTGCACAGTATCTGGAGAACCTAAAGGAGATTCTGTAGTTCCTCTATGTGGTTCTTGGGGTCAGTTAGAAGGTTCTCTGGGTCCAAAAGGTGGTTTGGTCTTAGAGGAGGTTCTAGAGGTCTTTGGAAGATCATGTGGTCTTTGAGCCTGAAGGAGACTTTAGGCATCTTCTAGGTTCTTGTAGTTATTGATTCTGGTCCAGTCCAAAGTCAAGTTCTGTTACAGCTTTGGTGCAGACAGTTTTACACATTGTACTGATTTGGATCTATTTATTATAGAATGCACCTTTTTTGGTCTTCAGTGTTAAATAAAGTAAAAATACAGCGTCGGGGTCAGTCCCGGTCCAGGTTTATGTGACCTGTGTCTTAATCACAGGGTTACAGGCTGGGTTCACGTCCCAGTTGTAGGTTTGTGCAGAACCTCCAGTCTGTCAGAGTGGTGTTGGTGGTCCACTGACTCACCTGAGACTTTGGCCTTGAAGGGGCTTCCTACGATGTGCTGGGGTCCCCCGTACTTGATGGAGATCAGGTAGCTTCCAGGAGCCATGGGTGTGTAGGAGACCTTGTAGCCCTCAGGACATTCCTGACAGTCCATCTTCACTTTGGACGGTCCATCGATGGTGACGGACAGAGCTCCGGAGCCGGCGTTACAGGTGTTCACGATAAACTCTGAGGCCACACCTGCAGGAGGAGATGACACCCGTTACACCTTCTTCACTGGATGATTCAAGACTTTAAAATGAAGGTGTGTATTATTGGTGTGTACCTGTGGTTCCTCCCTCCAGTCCCGGTCCGAAGGCAGACACCATGCCGGGATCTCCGACCTGTCCTGGTTCTCCCACTCGAATCTTGAAGGGGCTGCCTGGGACGTGGCTGCCGTTGAAACGAACATCGATAGAGTGGACGCCGTTTTCCCTCGGGATGAACCTGATGGCGTGTTGATCTGTAGAAACAGAAGAAGAGTTTCAGATGGATTTCCATCATCAGCTCTGTACCAACAGAAATGCTCAAATCTTTTTGCTGCAGTGTGACATAGTTTCTGCCGTATAAGTTATACACTGTAGAATCTGTTTGGTCCTGATTCTGTTCAAGGGAATTGTGACCAATAGATGTCAGAGTTTCAGTTTTCACTGCAGTGAAGATGGTCAGAGGGGTCAGATCATCAGGATCAACAGCTGTATAGAGCTGGGTGTCATCTGCATGCGGATAAAGACACATCCAGGTAAAAACAAAGAAGCAGTGGATCTAGACTCAAGCCTTGTGGGACTCATCAGATCCTTCCACTGGACAGTTCGAAGACTCGGTGACTTTTGGGTCTTACCACTGTCCATCTCAGTGATGTAACACTCCTCCATGGCTCCTGATGGTGTGTGGATCTTGGCATCGATCAGCCCTCTGGCTCCGTTCAGCTGCACAGCGAAGGAAGCCTCCTGCCCCACTTTCAGACCCATCTCCTTATGAAGAGCAAAGGGGATTCATCGGTTAGCTTTATGCTATGCTGTGAATGAACGTATAGCTTAATATAAACAGTGTCTGAAGTTTTCTAGCTACACCAGCCAATTCAGACCTCAGTATAAAACAGGGATTTGATTGAGGGTTAATCAAAGTTAGCAGTAATTACTGGTTTAGTTTATTAATGTAGCCTGGTGGTGAAGTCAGTCCTTCCATCTCATGAAACTCTAAGCGTTTACTGCTAACAGTCAATCCGCCTGTAAACACATTAATGGTGTTACTGCAGCAGCAATAAATATTTTCTTCTTTCTATCTTTTTAATTAAAGCACGTCGACTTTCCCTGAATAAAAGTTTGTGTTTGTGTAAATGTGCATGAGGAGACATATTAAGGCTTTAAATGTTCACCACAAAGGTCAGAGGTCAAATCTACAGATATAACAGGAGATACATTTACACACATGATCACAGAAATACACTCATGTCAGTCAGACACTAATAATAAATCTATTCATAGAAAATCTAAATGTCGCTCGTTAATTTAGCAGATGAGCCATCAGAGGGTTTAATATGGAGGGACTCAGCTGTCTCATCTGATCTAATGAGGACGTCCTCTCACCTGCAGGCTGGTGATGGTGAGGCGGCGGGCGTCGTCAGACAGCGTGGCGATGGGGACGATGAAGGGGGAGTCTGGGATGTGTTCATCATTGAATTTAATAGAAACCTCATAATCACCTGCAGAGAAGACAGAATATACCAACTTATTATATCAGCATCATGTTAATGTCAATGGAGAATGAAGAATATCGTCCACTCATGATTTTTCATGGTTGGATATGTTTTATTTGTTACTGCTGACGTGAAGGTAAAATATATGACCTGTTTCAAACCTGTGTTTTCCCTCAGACTGGATTAGATTTTATGTGTTTGCATTTACTTTTGATTTAATTTTCTCTCATTTTTACTTGCATTTGCTACAATTCACTGTTTTATTATTTGCTTTGTAAATGTTGTGCTTGGTATGATTGTTAAGAAAAGAACAATACAAATAAAGTTTATTATTCATTATGTAAAATCTACTTTTCTTATGTCTTCTAATTAACAGTGCAGCTGATTTCACCGTGATATCACTTTGTTCCGTTTTACTTTTTGTGGTTTTGGCTGTTATTGTTATTATATATATTATCTGTGGTCACATTTCATTCATTCAATGTGACCGTGGTGAGTAAAAGGTGAAATCCTGCCACTAACATAAGACTGTGTTGTTTACCTCTGTGATTATTTGTGTGGTTGTTTGAGTCTCTGCTGTACAGAGCCGAGCGTTGTCTGCTTAGTGACGAACATTACTGTTGTGTTTATGGGGCGACTCTCAGCGATGACATGAATATGAAACTGTAGTGGACCTGTAACTGAGCCTTGTGGCCACTGTAGTCCTGGGTCTTAGTCAGAACCCTGATCTAGAGTCTGTGTTACAGTCTCACCAGGCTCCTGAACCACGTAGGCGACTCCACAGGATCCGTCCTTCCTGTCCTCAAAGGTGATCTCGGCTTTGCTGGGTCCCTCCACGGCGATGGAAAGACCCCCAGCTCCGGCCTCTCTGGTCCAGATACTGAACTCGGCTGAGACACATCACACATTTCACTTTTATCTTTTATGTTTTGTCACATATAAAAGAATAAAATCATGTTGGGACAGTCTAAACTACCCACATATAATGGAAGTAAAGTGAGTGAGTCGAGCGCACCTGGGATCCCTGCCACTCCTCGGTCCAGTCCAGTTCCTCCTGCTCGGACCTTGTGGGCCCCTCCCTCTCCCAGGGGCCCCACAGTGAACTGGAAGGGGCTCCCGGGCACGTGTTGGCCCCGGTATTTAACGTTAACGGTGTGAGGTCCCATCTCCTGAGGGATGAAGCGGACACTGTAGGTGCTATCCTCTCCTTTAATGATCTCTGCGTCCTCCGTCTTTCCCCCAGGACTCGTCACCTGAGCTGTCATCTCCTGGTTACCTGCCTCACCTGACAGGGAGGGAGGGGAGGAGGAAGACAAAGAGAGAGAGGGACGTGGATCAGATGGTTTGTGGTCTAAAGAGTCTGGATGTCTGCAGAACATGCACGAAGACGTAATGGATCACACACTGGTTAATATCTCATTAATACACACTCAACCTCACTTTTCAAGTGCAAGTCAGGACCCAATCAGTCACAGAGCTGTTGTCATGGTGATCTCAGTTAAGTCTTTGTGGTCTGTACTAAGGTCCCTGGTCTACAGTGACATATGGGACATATTCAATAACTCCGTTCACTACAAACTGTCAGGTGTTTAGAGTCTCTGTACGATCCGACCACAGTTTCAGACTTCTCACAATTTATATCTGAATCTAAATTTGAAGAATTAAGAATTAGTCAGATTCAGATCTGGTTTCTGTTTCCTGCACCATGACTGGGGTCTAGGTTGGTTTACGGTGAACCTGAAACTGGTTAAAGCTTAGGCAGATAAAGTTAGAGGAAACATAAACTGATGTGGAAACAGATGTCGACACAAAACCAGTATCTGAAGGCTGAATGTGTGCCAGCTCTGGCCCATGTTTGGCCCAGACTCAGCCCAGTCAGAACTCAGAAAGTGAACCAAACCACAGCATCATGATGACGATATAATGTTTGTTCGTGTTTGTTTGTCGCCTCAAAGCGACGACACATCAGATTATGATTTTATTAAGACAAAGTGAAGAGAAGGTGGAGACGAAATGACAGAGAGAAATTTAAAGCAGTTACAATCACAGTCAGCGTGAAAATACAGCTTTAAAGAAACCAGTTATTGGGGCGTCAGGTGGGGCAGTGGGTTGAGCTGGCGCCCCACATGTAGAGACTACAGTCCTCGCTGCAGTCGGCCCCGGTTCGAATCCCGCATCAGACGGCCCTTTACTGCATGTCATTCCCATTTCCTGTCTCTCTCCACTGTGCTCTCCAATAAAGGCATACAAAGCCCAAAAAATATACTTAAAAAAAAAAGAATCCAGCCATTAGAGTGATGCATCATGGGTAGGTTTCTGTTAGAATACAGTCACATGCAGCAGGACGTTAGCTGTTACAGTGATGACTTTCACACACATGTACAGACACTGAAAACCTGATTAAACATCCTCAGTTAGAGTTTAAAAGGTTAGAAACTCCACACACACTCGTCCACACACACACACCGTCCTGCAGAGGCGGTCGGCTGCCGCTGAACCCGCTCAGACTCTCTCGGCCCAGGAAGTCTCCGAACACGTCTCTGAAGGGGTCTCCTCCCACCTGCGTGCTCTCCTCCACACGCACCTCCCTCTTCGTCTCCCCGGCTCGAGTCTTACTGATCTCTGTCCTCTCGGTCCGGGTGTAGGTGTGGCTGCTGCGAGTGAACGTCCGAGTCAGACGCTCCTGAGCCGAGACCATCTGAAACCAGTTCCCTGAAACCAGCAGGAGATGCGGGGAGGAAGGAGGAAACGAGGGACAAAGAGAAGGAGGTGAAGAGGAGGAAGCGGGGAGGACAGGTGCAGACAGGCAGAGGGGACAGTGATGTCACAGCTCACCTGGTATTTTGAGGTTGAGGTCACAGGTGCTGCCCACGGTGGCGATGGACGGCGCCTGACGTTTCCTGGTGATGCTCTCCTTCATCCGGCCCTCGCCGAACACCTTCACTGTGAATGGACTTCCTGTTGGACGAGACAAGTTTAACTTAAAGATGAAATCTGTCTCTCAGCTGATGAAGTAGAGACATGAAATATTTAACACAAATGTAAAGATCCTGAACACACCAACCAGACCTGAAACCTGCAGCACAGTGAGTTAGACCAGACGTTACTTTTTCTGTTTTCATAAAAACAAATTAAAACTAAAATCTGGATTATTCTTTGAACAGAAACTGGTGAAATGAAGGTGATAAAAGTCCGTCACACTTTAACGCACAGGTACGTTTCCTGTGTAGACGCTCATCGGTCGGGCTCGTACCTGGTACGTGTTGGTCTGCGAACTTGATGTTGATGATGTAGTTTCCAGGTTCAGTGGGACAGTAGGTGACTTTACAGGTGCCGTCCTCCACGTCCTCACAGTTGATGTCCACTTTACTGGGACCCTCGATGGACAGACCCAGACCTCCATAACCTGAGAGAACCAGACGGTGAGGAAAATTCATCACAACGTTTGTCAGGAAACTGACAGAGGAGTTTCCTCTCAGCTGACATGAACTTTAACAACTTTAAATCTTACCTGCGTTCCTGGTGTCGACGATGAACTCAGCCACCTCGAAGGTGTGTCCCTCCACCAGCCCCTGACCGTAGACCTTCACCTTACTGGCGTCTCCGATCTCCGACTGACCCACCATGATCTTAAACGGACTGTTGGTCACATGTTTCCCGTTCTTCTTCACACTCACCACGTGTTCACCCACTTCCTTCGGCGTGAACGAGATACCTGCAGGTGGGACGAAAACTTCAGTTGCAGGTAGTCATCACTGGTTGTTTATGTTAGGCTACAAAATATTGGATGCCTCTTGGATAACTACCACAAGTTATCTACTTAGCGTTAGCTCAATGTTAGCTTGAGCTCCTGGACTGAACTGATCTGTGAGCAGCAGAAACTGACCGATGTGTCTGTTGGGAAGTCTCTTCAGCAGACATGGCTCCTCATTTCCAGATGGCGCTCTGATGGTCGCCGTCAGACTGCTCAGGTCTGTCTCTGTGATCTTCAAGGAAACGTCTGTTGCCGTGCCAACATTGAGCTGAGACGTCCTCATGGAGTCGTCACCTGCAGGTCAAACACAACAACATGAACATGCTACAGTTGCTTTAAAAGGACGGGTTGGTTTGGACTGTTGGGTCTTGAAGATAAAACACAGTGTCGTCTGCGTAAAGTGAAATCAGTGCTTTACCTAAATATAATATCACTGTGTGAAGCACTGTGAAGAAAATAACAGTGTTCCTACAACTGACCCCTGAGGAACTCCACAATAAAACTCACACAGGGATAAAGTGGAGATACTGAAATCCTTCGGTCACAGAGTCAGACACAGCTCAACCGGTCACATGATTTTTTGTGTGTCAAGAAAAATCTTAAATCTTTAAAGCTGTGTTACCGGTGATCTTGGCGGTGAAGGGACTGCCAGGGATGTGTTTGTCATCAAACTTGACGATGATGTTGTAGTCTCCAGGTGCGGTGGGCAGGTAGGACACGGTACAGGTCCCGTCTTTGTTGTCTTTACAGCTGATCTCTGCTTTAGACGGACCCTCGACAGCCAGAGAGAGACCACCTGCACAGAGACAAACTGATGAGGACCGGCCCATCATAAGGGACTTCATTCAGTATAAGACGCATTTCCACCAGTCAACACTCTCTGGTCTACTGTCAATGAAACTTCCTGCAGATTTTTCACGTTATTTCTACCTTCTCCAGCGTCTTTAGTGACGATAGTGAAGGTGGCCGGTCTGTTCACGGTGCCGTGGCTCAGACCGGGACCGTACGCCGTCACATGACCACTGTTGATGGCATCAACGTAGAACTGAAGAGGACTTCCTGAAACACAGAAAACAAACTGTGCATTACTGATGATGTTTCATGATTGTATTAAAGTTAAAACATAAATCCAGAGTCTGATGGATCCTGAAGCTGTTTGCTGATGACACTCTGCTCTTTGCCTGAGACACAGACCTCAGATCAGCAGGAAAGATACTGAGTAAATATATTCTGGAGGTTTCACCTGGGATGTGGTTTCCGTCATATTTGATGTCCATCTCGTGCAGACCTCGTTCAGTCGGGGAGTATTTCACAGTGACCGTGCCGTCCTTGTTGTCGGTGATGTGAGGACAGGCGGTTCGACCAGACGGCATCCGCACTTCACCTGGATAACGAGTCGCCCACAGCAGTTCTTTAACTTATCATGGTCGCCACTGTTTATCGCCACTGTGGCTTTGATGGTAAATTCTTACATTCAAAGAGATTTGAAAATAAAATAATTTGAAAATATGTTATTAGTTCCTGTTTTTTCAAAGTATAAGTCCAGTGATTTTCTATATTTTTCTTAGTGTCGTTAAATCTCTTGTGCAGACCCAGTCCAACAATGAATCTATGCTACTAATAACAAGTATTATGAGCCTGATAAATCCTGTTAGAGACAAACTGACGCTGGTGGTTTGATCTGCTCATGAGATTCACTGACAATAACATTTAACCTTTAAACTCCCTGAATCAGGAACTCAGTATTATTATATATTCTATAGTATATATACTTGTGTAAGTTCCCCACAGCACTGGGTTTCTGATAAGTAAAGAAAGTAAAATTGGTTTCTACCATGAAATGGATTTTCTCTCTCAGGATACAGAGAATCATGTGCTGCACAGACTGTACAACTCCTCCAGACAAATGTGTGATCTGAGATCAAATCTGAACCACTCATACAGTTTAAACAGAAAGATCAAGAATACTGATGATGTCATTTCCTCTGCAGCACATTTAACTCTTTGAAACACAGGAGTCCATACTGACACTTACACACGTTACACACGTTATTGATCGTTATAAATGAGATGTGTAGTTCTGTGTTCGTGTGTAGCAGCTGAGATCTGATGTAAAATAATAAAATCAGTGTAACAGCATCTTACCTGTGATCTCTCCTTTCTGCACGGTGAAGGGAATGACCAGACTGAAGGGGCGGAGCATCGGCTCTATCCCATCCACGGGGCTGATGGGATCATTGGTGGCCTAAAACCGGAGCCAGAGGAGGGGGGGGTGTTAGTAACATTAAGGGAAATTTGTGCAGCTGATGACTCTGTATGAAATCTGTTAGTTATCAGGTAGAAGACCCCCCCCCCCCCCCCACCACCTCCCAGCAGCAGCATGCCGATGATCGTGCAGATAAAACATGCAGCTCCATGTTGTTAGAAATCTATGAGTGAATGTGGGTTAATATTGACTGAAGCTCCAGTGACACGACAGAGACTGAGAGCTGATCTGAGGTCAGTTTATATGAAGAGCTGATCTGAAGTCAGTTTATATGAAGAGCTGATCTGAAGTCAGTTTATATACAGAGCTGACCTGAAGTCAGTTTATATGAAGAGTGTCACATATAAATATAGTGTGTACAGTTTAATACCCATGGAGGGGAGAAGCCCACATAGGGAGAGTAGGGCTGCTGTAACTGAAGCTTGTCACATGGCTCCTCTATTATTGGGACGGTGTCACTCGCCTGACGGGGAACAAGTGCAACGGTCAGAAACACACACACACACACAAAAACACACAACAACACACAACATGCACAACACAACTCTACAGCCTCCACGTTTGCCAGAAGAAACAACATCTGTGTTTCTGAGCTCTGTGAACGTGACAGTGAACGCACCACACTGAAGGAGACCTTTAATTTGAAAAGACCAAAATGAAACCCCTTAAAGACACTGTCCACCTCAATTAGACTGATCCATTAATGATGAGCTGAAGGTTATTAAAGTTCATGTCAGGGCTCAATCAGCTGATAATTAACGAGGTTATTACTCAGTAACTCTGGTATTTCTGGTTTCCTGCACAGACTTATGGGTAAAACATCTGTTTAATGTGAAAACAACATTACAAGCAGTTCTTAAATGAATCTGTAAATTCAGGTTTATTCAGAAGGTTTAAGTGGATTCTCTCCACAGTTACAGGATTGTCTTAAACAGCCTGGAAGAGATTCTTAAATTAAGGGAAAAGAGTTTTTGCCCATTAAACTGAGAAGACTGATTCTAAATACTTTAATCACATCGTTAATAAAGGTTAAATGACGGCAGATTTCCAGTGTCAGGTCTTTAGTGTGTTTAGGGGAAATTAAAGATTGTTTCACAGACTCCACTGGTAAACATGGAAGTGATGCTAAGCTAATGTTCAGTTATAAAATACAACATCTGCTGTAAATCTGTTATTACAATATTCATCTAATGATCCAGTGGTTCCCAGACTGACTGACTCATGACCTGGTTTTCCCATCAGCCCCTCTGTCGTCACCCTCATGTCTCTGGTTTATATAAACCTCCTGGAACCACTGGCTTCTGTGCTGGACTCTACAGATCTGGTCTGTATAGGTCTGAACTCTACAGGTCTGGTCTTTACAGGTCTGGACTTTACAGATCTGGTCTCTACTGGTTCTGGTCTCTACAGGTCTGGTCTCTGCAGGTCTGGTCTCTACTGGTCTGGTCTCTGCAGGTCTGGTCTCTGTAGGCCTGGTCTCTGCAGGTCTGGTCTCTGCAGGCCTGGTCTCTACAGGTCTGGTCTCTACAGGTCTGGTCTCTTTAGGCCTGGTCTCTATTGGTCTGGTCACTGCAGGTCTGGTCTCTACTGGTCTGGTCTCTGCAGGCCTGGTCTCTTTAGGTCTGGTCTCTGCAGGCCTGGTCTCTTTAGGTCTGGTCTCTGCAGGCCTGGTCTCTACTGGTCTGGTCTCTACTGGTCTGGTCTCTTTAGGCCTGGTCTCTACTGGTCTGGTCTCTGCAGGTCTGGTCTCTGCAGGTCTGCACTCTACAGGTCTGGTCTCTTTAGGCCTGGTCTCTGCAGGTCTGGTCTCTGTAGGTCTGGACTCTGCAGGTCTGGGACTCACCACCACGTGGAAGGGGCTGTTGGGAATGTGTTCCCCTCCGAACCGGATGGTGATGACGTATTTCCCGGGCTCGGGCGCTGTGTAGTAAATATCGAAGGTCCCGTCGGCGTTCTCCACCACGTCCACGTCCAGCTCCGCCCGTCAGGGGTCGACACCTTACAGGTCACTTTACCTTTCCCAGCAGCCTTTGCGTCCACGGTGATGACCGTCTCCTCGCCAATCTGGATGGTCGGGCCGATACCTGATCCTACGAGACGAACCAGTTTCACACCTTTATTGTGAAGGGCTGTAACGGATTTTATTTACAGCCTTACAAAATAAAAGCCCGTTGAATTACCGCTGATCTGTCAGATATTTTATTTGCCTTTTTATTTACTCCTGTATTTTTCCATCAGCTTCAAAAACTACGAAGACCAGCAGCTTCTTCACGCAAACAGGAAGTGTGTTCAGGTCGAGGACAGAAGAAGAAGAGAATTAACTACAACTCACCCAGTCCGTGTCCTCCGATCGACACTGTAAGGAAACAACAACAGAGTCAGTGATGCTGTGACAGCTTCAGGTGGTGAAATCTGATTGGCTGACGAAGCAGTGGTGGGCGGAGTCTGACCTGTGACCAGACACTTGCTGGCGTCCCCGGAGGGCAGGGCGTGGATTCTGTAGGGCGAGTAGGGGATCTCGTCCCCTCCGTACTTGATGGTGATGGTGTAGCGTCCCGTCATGTCGGTGACGTAGGACACTGTGTACGTCCCGTCTCTGTTGTCCCGGATGTTCGCCTTCTTGGGTTTTCCCTCCGGATCCTGGAGACACGGACAGGAAGTCAATGGAGTGTTTGTGTTGGTGTGAACACGGTGAAGGTGCAACAGACGTGAGGCGCTGTCCATCAGTGGTCTCCTACCAGGGGCCATGTTGTTTAGGGCCCGCCCCCCCAGAACTGAATCAGCTGGGTCAGGTTTACAGGACACCAGGACCAGGACCAGACTGAAGCCTGAGGATGTCCTCATTAACAGTTTTAAACTAAAACATAGAATGCATGAGGTCCACAGGCCGGACCTCATCCTGCTGGAGCACCAGGTCCTGACGGTCCTGCAGGACTCTGGACTGGGCGGCTGCTGGTTTGAGACCAGTGGTGTTCACTCACTCACATGATGACATCACACAGGAGCTAATTCTACTGAATGCAGCAGAGCAGGTGGAGGTGGAGGCTCCGGTTAGTGGAGAACTGAAAAGCACATCATCACACAAACTGGATGGAGGTCAGTCCACATGGAGACCACACAGGGTGGGGGGTTGGGGGGGTTCAACACTGGAACTAATCTAAAATTAATTAATTAATGATTGATTCTTATTGAATATTCAGCTGTGAAAAAGGTTTGTTCAGATTTGGGTAAATTGCATTTTAATGTTTGGACTTCTCCATCTGCATAAATGTACAAAATAGTTTCTTCATTTGGAATTTAAAATGACTGATTTATAAACTGAGCTGTTTCACCTCAAGGAGCTTTATAAAGGAATATGTTGTTTAATATAAGATGTTTTTAAAGGGTTTTCTCTTCCCCTTTAAAAAGCCTTTAAACTGTTATTTATTAAACACCTTGATGTATAATATATTATATATGTGTATATATATATATTATAATTTAATACTTAATCCTTTAATAATGTTCTTAAAATCTACTTTAAAGTGTCTTAATTACATCATTAACAATCATCTTTATTAACGAGGTCACAGACTGACGCCAGTTGGGTCGCCGGTTTACATAAAGAAGGAGCAGGGAGGAGGGAGGAGGGAGGGGTACGGGGGGGTGAGTGGGGGACATGAGACGAGGTGAGGGGGTGGGGGGTGAAAGAGTGCAGGCCTTACACAGCCTCTCTTCAGAATACTGAAGGGGATGGTTTTCTTTACTATATGAGTCTCCCACACCCTCCTGCCCCAGTCCTCCACAAACACAGAGGCCTCTCTCCCGCACCCGTCCGGACCCTGCAGCGGCCCCCGGCCCCGGCCCCCGACCCCGCCGGCCCAGCAGGACGTCACATGGAGAGTGTGGGGGGGTTAAAAGAGTCAGTAACACAGACACAGTTCAGACAAGAGCAAGAAGAGAGTGGGAGAGAGCTGGTCTACAGACTGAGATCACATTCAGGTCAACAGCTTCACCTCCGTTCAATCGAAACTTTATTGATCACCTGGAGGACAGCAGGTCGAACACCCCCACCTGTCTGCTGCAGAGTAACGTCAGGTCTACTCCTCCACATTTATGTTATCATCTGCAGAGACTTTAATTCTACAAACACTTTCTTTTCACAGCTTCTTTATTTTCCCTGAAACTTTCCTCATAATTTCCCTGAAGTTTTCAGCTGTTTATTTGTAAATTGCCAGGAAGTTTCTGACAGAAGTCGACGCACAAGTGTCACATCTAACAACCATGAACGACCTGCTCATGACATTAGACTTCTGTGTTTTATTAGTGAAAGAAGATCGACAGTTACAGTAATGAGCGCCGGTGTGATGGATCCGAGTCCAGATCTGTTCTGAAGCCGGGTCCTCATCACCTGCTCACTGCTGTTATTCAATTATTAAACTTTAGTTTTCTAGAATCATTTATTCAGTTAACAAAGAAAAGTCTCTCTGAACCTCACAGGACCAGGACTTTTATTCTGAAACTTTTTCGTGTCCACAGTTTTGAACAGGAAGATGATGAAGACAGAGACTCTACAGGTTCTGGATTCAGAGCAGGTTTCGGTGTGACCCTTCATGTATCTGGTCTTTCTGATCTAGTCTACGCCAGGACAGGAATCTGGGACTCACCAGGATCTGGACCGTCAGCAGTCCCTCCCCAGCGTCCCGGGCGTCGATGGTGAACTCCACCGGCAGACTGGCAGGGACCCCGGACGCGTTGAGACCTGGACCGCTTGCCCGAACTTTACTGGCATCGTGGGCCGGTAACGTCTTGATCTTGAAAGGACTGAGACGGTTTGAGAGGTTAGACCAGGACCAGGAGGACCAGGACTCAAGGGAATCTGTTCAGGACTGACCTGCGAGGGACTTCCTGGTCGGCGTACTTCACACACACCGTGTACGGGCCGTCGTTGGCGGGAGTGTAATTCACTGTGTGAGTCCCGTCACCGTTGTCAGTGATGCTGATGGGTTCGACCACACCTGAGGAGACACAGGAGGTCAAGGTCCAGGTCTGTGGACTCACTGAAGACCTGCTGAGTCTCACAGGTAAAGAGGACTCTTACAGGTAAAGAGGACTCTCACAGGTGGAGAGGACTCTCACAGGTGGTGAAGAGGACTCTCACAGGTGGAGAGGACTCTCACAGGTAAAGAGGACTCTCACAGGTGAAGAGGACTCTCACAGGTGAAGAGGACTCTCACAGGTGGAGAGGACTCTTACAGGTAAAGAGGACTCTCACAGGTGAAGAGGACTCTCACAGGTGAAGAGGACTCTCACAGGTGGAGAGGACTCTTACAGGTATCTTGTGGTCTTACCTGTCGGCCCGTAGAGCTGGACCTCCAGGGGGGCCACCCCAGCCTTGCTGCTGTCTACGGTGAAGGTCTGAGGGATGTGAGCTCTGACTCCACTTCCCAGTCCAGGACCTGAACACCTGACCTTACTGGGATCCACCAGCTCCCGGACCGGGACGCGAAATGGGCTTCCTGCAGCACAGACAGTGGAGTCAGTACTCTGCGGGTCTCTGGACCTGGACTCGGTCTGAGTCCTGGGTTAGTTGAGGCAGACTGTTACCTGGGATAGGTAGACCTCCGAAGGTGATGTTGACGTCATACTCTCCAGGAGTGAAGGGGATGTACTCCACGCTGCAGCTGCCGTCTTTGTTGTCCTTACAGGACATCTTGGCCTCAGACGGACCCTCGATGGCCAGACCCAGACCCCCGGTCCCAGCACCCCTGAGGAGAGAGGAGGGAGGTTCTGAGGGACTGGACTAGTTGGACACTTTCAGGTTTGTGTGAGAGCTCTGAAGTGACAGGATGAAGTCACCTGGTCTCCACGGTGAAGCGGTTCGGTTTGTTGACCAGTCCTTCCTCCAGACCCGGACCGTAGGCCCGGACCCGGCTGGGATCACAACCCTCGGTCACCGAGACCCTGAAGGGACTCTTCGGCACCAAGACCTCATCAAACAAGACCTCGATCAGGTGCAGACCTGCAGATGGAGACAGATGTTTTACAGTAAGAGCTGGTTCATCATCGGGGAGACTGAACCAGTTTCAGCTCCTCCCACGGATAAATAAATGAATCTGATTGGCTGTTTCATACTGTGGGGTGTAGAACCAGCAACCTCTCATGACAGTCTACACATGTATTTCTGTATCAGTGTTTCAGACCGACAGAAGACGACACACCTTCCTCTAAATACCAGTCTGAGTATTTCTGTCCCACAATGCAGTGGGGCTCGGACGTGTCACACATTACTATCAGTGGAAAAGCATCTGCTGAGAGAGGACAGGCTGCAGCTATTAATACACTGTCCATCGTCCTGCTCTCTGCTTCACCCGTCACTACCGACTGGACTTCATTCATCAGAGTCTGTCACAGCTCCACTCGTGTCTTCAGCTCTGCTTCATTTACTACGAATACTACGAATACTACGAATACTACGAATACTACGAATACTACAAATATAAGAACATTACTATCTAGGTTTAATATCCAACTCTGACTGACAGGAAGCGACCGTGTTTGTTTGGTTGTCAGGCTCTTGTAGGAAAGTGAATCGTCTGCCTGGCTGCTCGGCCCGAGTCCGGCCCGTATACGTCCACATCTGGGCAGATTCCAGCTGTGATCCTCTGATGTAGATGACAGCTGGAAGATTTTCTGTCTGTGTGTCAGAACTGGTCCAGATGTGGAAGTACCATCTGTACCATACTGTGCACAACAGTCATGCTGAATAAGAGCCAGATTCAGGCCGAGGAGGCGGGAGTATACGAGCGTGTGGCCCGAGTCTGGGCCGGATTTATTTTACTCTCTGGGTTCAGGTCACGTCAGAGCTTCACTATATTTACAAGTTATAGACCGACATTTACACTTATATAGACTCTGCTGGTGACTGAAGGCGGCCAGGTCTGTGCTGCGATCAGACAGGAAGCATAACTCTTCTATAAACATTATTTATCAGAAAGCTTCTATGAATATTTCGTATGTTGTTGTGTTTTATTTATATTTTCATTTTTATGATGTTTGTTTTCTTTTGTTTTCAATTGATGTTTTTATTTCCTCGTTTCTTGCTGTAAAGTTCTCTGTAACTTTGTTAAGAAAAGTGTTAAATAAGGTTTGTTATCATATAATCCCTGTGTTATTCTATAAAGTCAGCATGTTACCTGATCTTAGAGTCACCTGGGTCCATCATTAACATGCAGACACACTGTCAATCGCCTTGTGTCTGTTACCATGTGCATGCTGCTAGTTCACATGTTGACTCTTCAATGTTAAAGTACAGACTTCTACAGTATCTATCATGTTAGCTGAGTTAGCACGTTAGTGTCAGAGCCACAGGCGGCTCGTTAGCCTGGCTCTCGTTACCGTGTCGGAGGGAAACAGAAGCTTTATTAAAGCCACAGGCTCATTAATTTCACTGTTATGATGTGTTGCTTTGGAAAAACAAACATCCATAAACCAGCAGCCCCCCCCCCCCCCCCCCGTGTGTCTGCCAATGAACTGTGGTGGGTTCAGCTCCAACACACAGCGGCCCATGTGGTCTGAGGTCTGGCTCCTCACCGTCCTCGTACGGCGTGTACTCCACCCTGTACGTCCCGTCTCCCTTGTCGGTGATGTAGGTGTCCGTGTTGGCGCCGGAAGGGTTGGAGATGCAGGTTTTGATCTGGCCGCCGCCGCTCTTGTAGTGAGCGCGAGCGTCCACAGTGAAGTGTGTGGTCACTTCCCTCAGGATGCCTGTGGAGAGGAAACAAAGATGGCTGTGGTTAAACACCATTCAAACAAACCTGCTGCACTTTAGATTTATTCATCCACACAGAGATCATGTTCCCTGCTCCCCCAGGTGCATGCTGGTCCTAAACCTGTCGACCTACATAAATAACCTCATGTGTCCATAGCATCATCCAAAACAAAAACCTAGTTAACCAAACTAACTAAGCTAATCGAGCAGATCATTTATAGAAACTAATGTTAATATCACAAAAATGAATTAAAGTAAAACAGATGAATAAATAATAAACAACTAACAAACTATTAATAGCTCCTACGAAGACGTTTGTTTCCCTTTAACTATCAGCTACAGTTAGCATTAGCCACAGAGAAGGCTAGCTCTGTTTCCTCTCACTTGAAAGTCCCAGCACAGAGGTTGTTCGAAGGCAGCTGTCAATCACAGTGACTCTTTGATGAACAGAAGTTATTGTTTAATGGAAGAGATGGACGAGGAGGAGGAGGAGGAGGAGGAGGAGGAGGAGGGGGGGGGGGCCAAATATCACTATTTTCATCCCTCCATATTTATACTGTTTCAGTTAAACAGCAACATGTTCATCTTTCATCCGTTGGTTGAGAAGGAAGGAAACACAGTGAGAAAGTGAAGCTGAGTGAATTCCTCGTGTTCTGCTGAGAGTTTATTAACTGTGATAATCGAGTGTGAGACGTCCAGGAGACCAGTAAACTAACCACCGACTCCAGACCGGATCAGACTGGATCAAGTCCCATCATCATTAAACAGAGTCTGCAGACTGGAGCTCAGTGACGTGGCTCTAAACCAGACTGAGGCTCTGAGACTGGATCCACAGCAGACAAATAATATTTAGAGAAAAATATAGAACTCTTTGGACCAAACACCTGGAGTTTTATAGTTTAATGTGTTTTATCTCTGATGAATATTTGAGTGTTTGAGTTTTATTATAAGTTATTAATAGCTAGTATTGATATAAGTTGTTTGATTTGAGCTTCACTCCTCTGGCTCCTGTCTCTTCTAGAAGAGAGTTTTTCGTTTTTAAAGCTCATCACTGCAGAAACTCTGTGGTTTTATAATCCTCCACCAGCTCGCAGATCTTCTCTTCTAGGATTTTAAACACACTCAAAGAAACAGGCAGCGCAGCGTTTTAACTATGATCCAGAACTCTGCGAAACCTGCTGTAAGAGACTGAACATTTTAAACCACAGCTGAAACTTTTTTATTTAACTTGGCTTTTAATGAATTCCTCATATTTCAACTATTCTAACTGTTTTCTGTTTTTATTTGTATTGATCTATTTTATCATCTTCTGTCTTTCTCCCCTTTGACTTTTTCTTTTAAAGCACTGAGCTTCAAGTTATTATTATTATTATTATTATTATTAATGTCATTATAGCTTCAGATCTGATGAACAGATGTAGAATCAGACAAAGCTCAGACTGAACCTCTGTAGACCCTCACCTCTGGGCTCGACTCCTGGTCCGTAGACCTTCACCCCACTGGTGTCCACGGCCGGGTCCACCTGCAGGCGGGCGGGGAACTTGGGCACGGCGTGTCCTCCGTAATTGATGGTGATGGTGTACATGCCGTGGAACTGGGGGATGTAGGTGATGGAGTAGGTCCCGTCACTGTTGTTCTGGACATGGACTTCGGCTTTAGATCCGGAGTCTGAGATCAGCTCGATGGTGAGCTCTGCCTCTCCGGCCTTGGAGCAGTCCACCGTGAAGGACCCGGCCTCGTTGACCTTGCCCCGCTCCAGGCCGGGGCCGCTGGCCGTCACCTTGGAAGGGTCGAACACGGACTGGACCACGGCCTTGAAGGGGGACCCCGGGATGTGCTGGTCTGCGAACAGGATGTTGATGGCGTACTCGCCGGGCTCGGTGGGCAGGTAGGACACCGAGCAGGATCCGTCGCCGTTGTCCTGACACTCGATCTTGGCCTCGCAGGGCCCCTCCACCGTCAGGCCCAGACCTCCGGTACCGGCTCCCTTTGTGTCGATGGCAAAGGGAGCCGGTTTACCCACGACGCCCCCCTGCAGACCTGGACCATAGGCGCGCACCTGGAGGTTCAGGTAGAAGAGACTAAAGAGCTTGTAGTTTTGTGGTGTGTGAGACTCAGGTTCTACATGGAACAACTGGGTCTACTGAGACCGGATCCAGGGGCCAGGGGCCCCTGAACCACAAGGCAAAGTGACAACCAAAACTCTGTCTTTGTTCCTGATCCGAGTCCTTCACACTGATCCTCAGACTAATCTTTATGTGGTATATATATATATATATATTGTATATATATATCTGTCTGTCAGTCAGTCAGTCAGTCAGTCTCGTCCGTCCGTCCGTCCGTCCGTCCGTCCGTCTGTCTGTCCCTGTGAAGATGTCTGTGGTAACAACACTGACATAAAACATCTGCAGATGTTTCCTGCAGCTGGATGTTGTGACCGTGACTCACCTTTGAGGGGTCGGGGGGCATGACCCCCTCCACGGTGAAGGGACTTCCTGGGACAGGGTTCCCGTCGTAGCTGACGTCCACTCTGTACGGCCCCTCCTCGGGGGGAATGTACTTCACCGTGTGAAGCTCATTGGCTGTGCCCGACTCCAGCTTGCAGGGGATTGGTCGACGGGAGGGGGAGGTGATCTTGACGTCCAGTTTGCCCTGACCTCCGGCTCCTCGGGTGCTGACGCTGAACTCCTGATCCTTCCCAACATCCACCTCTGTTCGTACAGACAGACACAGGTGAGGAAGAGTCATCACTCAGGTGAAGGTTAAACGACTGTTTCATAAAAGGTTAACTCAAACTTTATTTTCACATATTTGGTCAAATCCATATTAAAGATAAATTATAGAAAATAAAACAAAGTGACACGTTGTGGTTTGTTGTTCTGTCTCGACTCGTGACCTTTGACCCAGGATCACCTTGACAACCTGAACTCTGATCCACTTACTGTTGTTCAGCCCCTGAACTCTGACCTTGCTCAGGTCCAGGGGCGGGGCCACACTGATGTTGAATGGACTCTTAGGGATGGGATCTCCTCCGTGACAGATGGCGATGGACGTGTTCCCCTGAGAGAGACACACACCGTTACCTCAGGACACACACACGAGTGACGGAGGAGGAGGAGGAGCTCTACCTGCTGCAGCGCCGTGTAGCGGACGGTGTAAGAGTAGTCATGGTTGTCGATGATCTCGAAGTCTCTGACAGCGTCACCTTTACCTGCCGCCGTGAAGTGAACCTCAGGTTTGGCTTTTCCTGCTCCCTTAGTGTAGATGGTGAAGTGGGTCGGTTTACCCACCTCCACACCTGCAGAGGGTTAGAACCAGAACCAGGATCAGAACCAGAACCAGAACCAGTATCAGGATCAGAACCAGTATCAGAACCAGAACCGGGATCAGAACCAGAACCAGTATCAGAACCAGTATCAGAACCAGAACCAGGATCAGAACCAGGATCAGAACCAGAACCAGAACCAGTATCAGATCAGATCAGGATCAGGATCAGGATCAGAACCAGGATCAGAACCAGAACCAGAACCAGAACCAGTATCAGGATCAGGATCAGGATCAGGATCAGAACCAGTATCAGAACCAGGATCAGAACCAGAACCAGAACCAGTATCAGAACCAGAACCAGAACCAGTATCAGGATCAGAACCAGTATCAGAACCAGGATCAGAACCAGGATCAGAACCAGAACCAGAACCAGTATCAGAACCAGGATCAGAACAAGAACCAGAACCAGAACCAGTATCAGGATCAGGATCAGGATCAGGATCAGAACCAGAACCGGGATCAGAACCAGGTTTGTTGCCATGTAGGATTTTGTTTTGGTTCCTAACAATAAACAGTCATCAACACTGACAGGAAGTGACTTTTTTACTGTTTCTACTTCCTGTTACAGATCATTCGAATTAATTAATGAGACAAATTAACGTCAAACGTTTTTAAAACCTTGAACAACAGAAGCTCAGTGTTGGTGCAGCTCTACATCAGACAACCCTCACTTCCTGTCATTAGTCTTGAGACTTTGAGCATTAATATTCATCATCATCATCATCATCATCATCATCATCACAGTTTGTGTCTGAGTGTCAGTGTGAACCAGCTCACCTGTCTTATTAAGTCCAGGTCCCTCTGCTCTGACTTTAGCTGCATCATGGGAAGGATCCACCTTTATTCTGAAGGGGCTGATGGGAATTTCCTGTTCCAACATTAAAGGTGAGAGGTTATTTGAATGTCTGGTTTCACCTGAGCGTGTTTTCATCAGTCATTCACCTGTCTCTCACCTGATCAGCGAACAGCACCATGATGGTGTACTGGCCCGGACCTGGAGGCGTGTACTTCACTGTGAACGTGTCGTTGTCGTTCTTGATGATGTCGAAGTCGATGTCGGCCTCCGCAGGTCCGACCACACCTGGAGCACATTTGATCCCGATGCTGACGTCACCTGCAGGTCAAATCAATATTCAATCAACTTTATCTGTCACAAATGAAATGAAAAAGCAAATGAAAAAGTGAAGTAATATCAACATGAACAGGATAAAAGACGTGACACAGGTATGATCTGGGACCAGGTCTGACCCTGTCCGGCCTCGCTGCAGTCCACCGTGAAGTACGTGGGCTCATTGGCCTTCAGTCCCGTCTTCTCCACACCTGGACCATAAACCTTCACGTTCTCTGGATGGCTGCCCTCTCCTATAGTCACCTGAGCACACACACAAACACAGGTAACACACAAATATTCAGGAACTTGAATCAGCTGCATAAATTGAAATATAACTACCTACGAATGGCAGCCATTTTTATATTTACATATCAACATACATAATGTTTTTGTGTATATATTTACATAGCTAGTACAAACATCTATTTATACAACTAAATTATTTATTAAAAAATAATATACTAAAAGTTGGTTTAACACTAATTTACTATATTTATTATATAGAATTGAACCTCTGGTTGTTTTTGTGTTTTATGTGATTCAGCTGATTTTGTTCTACACTATATAAATAAACGTTATTACTATTTCACTTCTATTGTATGTTTTCTGTATCTTGACTTCATCTCTTTTCCTTGTGTAAAATGAAAATGAATTAAAAGCATCATCAAAAATATACAAAAACAATGAATAGAGGAACATTTCCACATCATCTGATCCTCTGGAGAACCTCAGGGTTCAATCCTGGGTCCTCTGTCATTCTGTTTTTATCTGTCACTAAATTGCCAAATAAACAGTAATTTTTATTTACATTTCTATGATGATGATGTCGACTTTGTTTATCTGTGAAATTATATCGTTAAATTGAATTAATCTCAGTTTTCCTCCTGCAGCTTTACAGCAGCAGGTGGATTTTCTGCTTCAGTGACTTGAATGAGTGGATGCTGAATGAGCATCAGTGTTGTACCCTGAAGGGGCTGTTAGGGACGTTGACTTCTCCCCAGGTGACGATGATGGTGTGTTTGATGGGCTTGGTGGGAATGTAAACACAGAAGAAGGTGCTATCTCCGTTGTCAGTGATCTGGATGTCGATGGGGAAACCCTCGGCATCCTGGGAACACAAACACAGAGTCAGTGAGCTGCCGTTGTCACAGAGACGAGCAGGTATCTGATCAGAGGATCATCTCACCTGAGCATAGAGCTTCAACTCTCCTCTGCCGGCTCCATGGGTGTCAATGGTGAAATCAGCAGGTTTGTTGACGATGCAGCCCAGAGGCTCCAGACCGGGACCGTAACACTTCACCTGAGGAGGCGGGAACATTCAACACATCACGTTTCACAATGAGATTCATATGAATCATTTTAACCTCGAGCAGGTGGTGGTCTGACCTTCTCTGGGAAGACATCGTTGGCCGCGGGGAGGATGTGGGCCATGAAGGGACTGTCCTTGATGTCCTCATCGTCACAGATGACGTGGACGGCGTAGTCGCCTGGTTCAGTCGGCCAGTATCGAACGTCACATGACCCGTCGCCTTTATCATCACACTCGATCTTCGCCTGCGACGGGCCCTCGATGGAGAAACCTGAGCACAACATGTTCAATCAAACAGCTGGAACACCTGGTTTTATATCCATGATTGTTCTGAGGGTGGAGCTGGTATAGACTGTTCATCCTCTGGGGAGCAGGAACGTGATCAATAAACATTACAGTAATCTGCACATTACATATTAATGTGTACAAGAAGTTTTGACCTGATGGTGGCGCTAGCAGAATGTTCATGAGGATTCATCCCTCTGAGATCATGGATATACAGTATGCAAAAAAACAGGCCAACACCTCCTGTTTCCTGTCCAAAGTTTTCCTTTTTTTCATTTTCATTTTTACTTTATTTCATCAGGAAGTCACATTAAGATCAACATCTCATTTACAAGTGACACCTGAGAACAGAAAAATAAGAAATAAAAAGATTTATTAGCAGAAATACTAATTTTCAGCGATTTAAATATAAATTCAGATGTGTTTATATAAACAGCAATCAGAGTGTTTAGTTATGTATTTAAATATGCATTAAGATACATGACCAGGTAGACAATTAGATAACAGATTATAAACTTATAATGTCAAGTCTGTTTCTTTGCGATCGAGTATCACAATATGCTGATGACACTCTGCTCTATCTCTAACTCTAATAACTCTATGAAACTGGAAACAACACACAGGTTTGGTGTTATAAAAGAAGGATGACTTCACTGTGACACAACAAAAAGTATCTTTACTTTCATTCATCGTTAAATTCTGAGTGTGAAATCTCTGTAGAATTAGGAAAAATATATCCATGTTTTCATTATGTTGTCGTTACGTACCGAGTGTTCCCACCTCCGTCCCAATGGCCTCCACCACAAAGTCAGCACTCTTCCCCACCATACCGGTCTCCAGACCCGGACCCCAGGCCCTGACCTTCTGAGGCCCCGCTTCCTCGCTCACCTGTACTTCAAACGGACTGAAAACACAAACACACACGTCATCATAATCCCAGACAGAAGGACTGAAATGAAATGTGATAAAAATACATTATGGCACCAAATGTAAAGATTTAACTGACGTGAGTGTGAACATAAGGACTAAAGATAAAGAGAGACAGTTTCTATTATTCCACTAAGTCAGAGAAGCTTTACAAACATTATGGCATCAGTAATAAAAATCTTCTTAAAGATATCATTAATTATAAACACATCTGGAAATAATATACAGTAATTTCAATTCATTAATGAATCTATTCAGTCATTTTTCAAGCCAAAATAAACACTGACTGTTTCTGTCTCCTCAAATACAAACATCCACTGTTTTCCTTTATTACATATGAAACTACCACCTGAATATTTCGCACAAAACCAAACGTTTGAATCAATGACAGATGCGAAAAAAAGTTACATGAGATCTCATTGTAATCTTTTCAAAAAGTCCAGACAAGTAAGTCACGTTACTGTGCTCCATGTAAAGCAACAGATCACATATCTGAGAACCTCAGGGCTCCATGCTGGGCTCCTTATAATCCTGTTTACATGACATCACTGACTGTAAACTACAAACTCTGCTTTAACTAACATAAAACTCATAGTTTCCTGTTTGGATCAACTGTTTTAGTTTCTGCTAATGTCATGGATGAAACTGATGTGTTTCACAGGGCTTTTACATGTGTGTGTGTAATTTTTAATTACCAAAGACAATACCACAAACAACACAAAACAGATATTAGCTAAAAATCTACAGAGTTTAACGTCACAGTTTGTGGTTCAGGTGAAAACAAACATGATGAAGACAATCTGACCAGCTGAAGTATCACCTGCGTGGGATGCTGTGTCCTCCCCAGGTGACGCTGACGACGTACTTCCCGGTCAGGATGGGGTAATAGTTGCACTCAAACACCCCATTCTCCATCTCCAGGACCTTCACTGGCTCCTCCAGGCCCTCTGGATTCAACATGAAAACATCGTCCACAGTCAGTGACGCTCAGTGAGACCGACAGATCAAAGAGAAATCATGCCAGAGGTCATGAGGTCATGTGTCAGATGTCATGGCGTCTCACTTGGTCCCTTCACAGTGACTTTGAGTTCTCCACTTCCAGCTCCTTTAGTGTAAACTTTAAAATCTGCCACTTCCTTCACCCTCAGACCCTTGGGCTGCAGGCCTCGGCCCGACGCTCGGCAGGCGTTGGGGTTACAGGCTGTGGGACCAGTTAGAGGGAGACCAGGACACTGGTTAGACTGGGATCATGATGAAACTAAAACACTCACAGACTCCTAAATCTAACACCTGTCCAGACTCAGGCTTTATCTTTATGACATCATGGAACACGATTGGTCCATTGAGACGACCAATAGAATCACAGAGTGGGCGGGGCGACAACCTTTTTCATATAAAAGTGTTTAAGATTTTTTAACTTTACTCTTCAGTGTTTTAACAACCAAACAAATTACAGCTTTACAGACTTAATAACTTGGAACTTTAAAAGTCAAAAAATCTACTTTCATTAAATCAAATTAAACGTTGACATTTTTCTATTCTGCCACAAAAATTCTAAAACATTCTTGAATGTGATAAAAAAAATTGATTAACTGACAATATCGAGGCCATTATCAGTTTTAAGGAGTTTTAAGGAATTTATACGTGATGATCTCAGTATCTCTGACGTCATAATAAATGTTCTTCAGTTACAAAAGTATAGAAACTGGAGATTTATTCAAATGTAAATGGAGCCTAAAATTAGAAAAAAAAAGATTTTGTTAAATTGGAAGTGACGTTTAAAAACACTTCAGAAATACTAAAGAAAGAGGAGTCGTTTTAAACTGGGTCCAAATATAGAATAAACACCTGTATTCACTAAACTAGACATAAACCAGATTAAAAGATTTAATCCTGAACTAATCCTCAGAGTAAATCCAGATTTACCTGAACATCGTCACGTGACAGAAAAACCATCAGTGTCAATTAAACAGAGATCAACACACACACGTCTGTTTGTTAGTCAGCTGATCAGCGCTGAGAGAAGCAGAGGCTGAAAGGGAAAAAGCAGCAAAGATGGAGACGCCATGAAACCAGAGAAGAAGAGCTGCAGGGTCACGACTTCAGCAGGAGAAGAAGAATCAGAACCAGGAAGTGAAACGTGTCGTAGATCAGCTGTAGATGGCTTTGAACCACAGGTAAACAGAAAGTGTTCCAGGTGTTTGTCAGATCACATGATGACACAGAGAGAGAGAGAGAGAGAGAGGAAGGAAGCTGAAGCAGGTGATGATGATGATGATGATGAGAAGAAGAAGAAGAAGAGGACAATCATCTGGACACATTCACTCTCATCCAGAGTCACAATTAAGTTTAAATTATCATTATTAATTATAGTTACTGTTAATAATAATAGTTTTTCTAAGGTCTTTGTTTCCTCTGCCAAGGAGCTCATGTCTGTCCTGGACCTGGACCTGGATCTAGTCCTGGTCCTGGTCGTTGACCTGGTCCTGGTCCTGATCCTGGACCTGGACCTGGACTGTCTGGTCCTGGTGGAGGTTTAGTTCTAGTTAAACGTTATTGTCACTCATTAGTTGTTACTTTAATTAAATGATTAAAGAGAATAAAACCTGAAAGTTCATGTTTCATATCAACAATAAAAAACTAATTCAATCGTCTGCTGCTGCTTCAACGTGTCGACCTTACGTGACCCAACACACACACACACACTCAGACACGCCCTCTCTGGATGACATCACTAATTAGATTGATTATAGTGAGCTTATTATGCTAAGCTACGTAGCTACAAATACAAGTACAAGTTCAAGTAGAAAGAAGTCGAATGAATAAAAACTGTTCTGATCGGAATTTAAACACGGCGTCACTGGATCTAAAAACCTGCTCAGGAACCAGAACTGATCCAGATCCAGTCTGAGACTGGACCTGACACATCCAGAGAGGGTTCAGCTCCACACACTCAGCTCTGGGCTGCAGGAGGATAAAGCTGCTGAGGACCAAGCAGGTGCTGCACATGCTAGAGAACTGGACCCCCCCACAGAGAGGGGTGGGGGGGGTCGAGGCAGGGATGGTTTTGAGTTGAGGTGGAGGGAAACCAGGCTAGCGCAGGCAGGCTCCAGTCACACCCTCGCCCCCCCGGCCTGTACTAACTTGGTCGCCTGGGTTTGGGCGGTGTTGGAGGGGGGGCTCTCCGTGTCTTGTCTGAGGGGGGGGTGCGTGCAGACTGAGGTATAATCTGCACCGGAGACCCGGGAGGTGGGACACTCTGTGAAACTGAAGGAGGGAACAACAGTGATGATACAGTTTTACATATAGAGAGAGGATAGCGACCTCCAGACCTCCAGACCACCGGACCTCCAGACTGCAAGGACGCCAGACCAGCAGGCAGAGGCAGAACCACGATGGGTTCAGGAAGTCAAGAGTTCCTAGGTCAAGTCCCAAACTGACAAACACAAGTCCCAGATCAAGACAGACAAGTCCAGGGTCCAGTTCAGACAAGTCCCAAGATCGGCAGTCCCCAAGTCAAGACCCAACACCAAATACTGTTGACAAGGTCCAGGTCAAGTCCCAAGTCACAGCCTGAGCCAAGTCTCAAATCAAGACTGGCCCAAGAAATCCAAGTCCCAGGTCCAATTAAGATTCCAGACACAACTCACACAGCAACAGACAAGTCCCCAGTCCGGTCCTCAGTCCAGGTACAAGTGAGGACTGGATCTCCCAAGTCAAAGACTCGTACCAAGTCAAATTCTGAGTCTAGACCCAAGTCAAGACGAGAACCTGAAGTCCTGAATCAAGTCGCAGCTCAAAGACAGTCTGGTCTGAAGTCTGATCCACATCTCTGAGACAAGATAATCCAGGTCCAAGTCCTTGTCCATTAAACCGTCCACACCTCTGCCGGCCGACCGCCGCAGCGCCCGAGACAGTCGAACACCCCAGCCCAAAACCATGAGAGCACAGCTTCAGCCAATAACACCTGAGGAGCAAGCAGCGACTGTCCCCCAGACCTGAACCAGACCTGGAACCAGACCTGGACCCAGACTGAGCTTCAGGAACTTTAGTTCTTGAATGAGTCAGAGTTCGATGTGGAGGTCACTGATTAGAGATCAATGCTGGGGGGGGGGGGGGGGGGTGTCACAAAGTTCATGATGTTGATTTCATTAGATGAGGAACAGAGTAAAAACTGAACATATTAAAGTTTCTTTTAAAATCACCTGGAAATGAAGAGGTTAAAATCTTTCTTAAAGGACCAGAGGCTCAGACCTGGATGTGTCCATCATGGAGGACATGGACGTGTCAAACTCACCCTCAGAGATTTGGACAGTGAAAGGGCTTCTGGGAATCTGCTGCCCAGCAAAGGTCACGTACACGGTGTGAGGTCCCTCCAGGACGGGGACATAGGTGCAGCGGAAAATACTGTCCCCTTTGTTCTCCAGGACAATTTCCACTGTGTCCCTGCGACCGTTTGAATCCACAATGATGACGCCCACGTCTCCAGCCCCCGCCCCTGGAGGACGGACAGAAGGACAACAGGCTGTTTATACAGACTGAGCCTGTCCTTTATTATCTCTCACAGGAAGTTAACTCAGTTCAAACATGACATCATCATAACAGTCCAGTCCAGTCGTGATGAGTTCAGGGTCCAGTCGTGATGAGTTCAGGGTCCAGTCGTGATGAGTTTAGGGTTCAGTCGTGATGAGTTCAGGGTCCAGTCGTGATGAGTTCAGGGTCCAGTCCTGATGAGTTCAGGGTCCAGTCGTGATGAGTTCAGGGTTCAGTCGTGATGAGTTCAGGGTCCAGTCGTGATGAGTTTAGGGTTCAGTCGTGATGAGTTCAGGGTCCAGTCGTGATGAGTTCAGGGTCCAGTCGTGATGAGTTTAGGGTCCAGTCGTGATGAGTTTAGGGTTCAGTCGTGATGAGTTTAGGGTTCAGTCGTGATGAGTTCAGGGTTCAGTCGTGATGAGTTCAAGGTCCAGTCGTGATGAGTTCAAGGTGAGGTCGTGATGAGTTTAGGGTCCAGTTGTGATGAGTTCAAGGTCCAGTCGTGATGAGTTCAAGGTTAGGTCGTGATGAGTTCAAGGTTAGGTCGTGATGAGTTCAAGGTGAGGTCGTGATGAGTTCAGGGTCCAGTCGTGATGAGTTCAGGGTCCAGTCGTGATGAGTTCAGGGTTCAGTCGTGATGAGTTCAGGGTTCAGTCGTGATGAGTTAGAGTCCAGTCGTGATGAGTTCAGGGTCCAGTCCTGATGAGTTCAGGGTCCAGTCCTGATGAGTTCAGGGTTCAGTGACAGGTTCAGTAAAGATGAGTTTCTCTCTACCTGCAGTGTAAATATCAAAGTACGTTGGCTTGTTGGCCATGTTCCCCATCTGCTGCAGTCCCGGCCCGCGGGCCTGAACTCTGCTCGGGTCGCCCATCGCCTTGGAGACGTTGACCATGAAGGGACTTCTGTCGATGTCCTGCCCAGCAAACAGCACCTTCACCTGGGGGAGAGGACACAGATGTGTCAGGGTCTCTGACATCAGAAGATGGAAGTACTTGTAACTAATGTA
>BDMU01000111.1:764356-817118 GCA_002217815.1 Seriola quinqueradiata | reverse complement strand
ACATGGTAATAATCACTGACACTGACCCAGAATATTCTCCTCTGTTACACACACACACACACACACACACACACACACACACACACACACACACACACACACTCTGTGTCTGAAAACTCCTCTGACACTCAAACACAGCACAGACAGGATGTTACAGTTACCGTGGTGATGTAGTTAATGATGCATTCATGTGTTCATCACTGTGATGATTTTAATGACTTCATCAGTAAAGTGTCATCCCGTCATCGTTCTGACGTCTGTTTCTATTGGACTCCAACAAACAAACAAACAAACAAGCAAACAAACAAACAAACAAACAATCCTGTTTCATACACACTAAAAACTTGATTTCACAAAACCTTCTTCAGTTCATGTCAAACAGGAAACAGCTGACGTGAGGTCACCTCAGGTCACAGTGAAGACAGGAAGTGACAGTCTGATGAACAGTTGAAACATGATCCAGCTGATAATCATTAACCAGGACCTGATTGATGATGTCACAGACATGAACACATAGGGCCTTCTCACCTGGACCTTACCCCACCTGGTCTCAGGACCCAGGGACACCTGGTGGTTGTCACAGACTGGATTGAGAGACTTTGACACCATGATGGAGTCCATGAGTCAGAGCAGGTTTCTACTGACTCCGCCCCCTCTGGTCTCTGCTGCCGCCTCTGTCTCAGGTCTATTTTCAGCAGCTGTTGGTGGAGGGAGAGCAGAGCTCAGCTGTCCTGCCATCAATCACATCGTACTACACCCCCCCCACACACACACACACACACCTCCTCCTCCCCCGTACGAGACTCTGCCCCCCCCAGGCCTCACAGACCCCCCTCCTCCTGACAGTCACAACTGTGAAGCAACAGCTCAGACTCACGAGTCGTTTCACTGAGTTTGTTTTCATCCGAGTTTTCTTCAGTGAACGACAAACTGTTTCTTCTTCTGTGGTCAGTTAGGAGCAGAGCTCTTTATTCAAACTCCACACAGACGACGTCAGTCTCAGATCATCAGAAACCCAGTATAACTCCAGTATAACTCCAGTATAAACCCAGTACAACTCCAGTATAACTCCAGTATAACTCCAGTATAACTCCAGTATAAACCCAGTCTATATCCTAAACCACTTCCTGTTTCCTAAACCCCCTCCAGCTTAATCAACTGAGTTCAGACTCTCAGGAGCATCAGGACTTGAGTTCAGGGTTCAGGGTTCAGGGTTCAGGGTTCAGGGTTCAGGGTTCAGGGTGGGACCAGGACCTGGTTCAGGTGAATCAGGGATGTTTGTGTGTCAGCTGACTCTCAGTTCTGCTGGAGATTCACCTTCATCCTCATCATTTATCAAGAACCATCAACACAGACCAGAGACCAGAGACCGGAGACCGGAGACAAGAGACCAGAGACCAGAGACCAGAGACCAGAGACAAGAGACCGGAGACCAGAGACCAGGAGACCAGAGACCAGAGACCAGAGACCAGAGACCAGAGACCAGAGACCAGAGACAAGAGACCGGAGACCAGAGACCGGAGACCGGAGACCAGAGACCAGACAAGAGACCAGAGACCAGAGACCAGAGACCGGAGACCAGACCAGACCAGAGACCGGAGACTAGAGACCAGGAGACCAGAGACCAGACAAGAGACCATCAACACAGACCAGAGACCGGAGACCGGAGACCAGACAAGAGACCAGAGACCAGAGACCGGAGACCAGAAACAAGAGACCGGAGACCAGACAAGAGACAAGAGACCAGGAGACCAGAGACCAGGAGACCAGAGACCAGAGACCGGAGACCGGAGACCAGAGACAAGAGACCAGAGACCAGAGACCAGAGACCGGAGACCAGGAGACCACAGACCGAAGACCAGAGACCAGAGACCAGGAAGCAGAGAGCAGAGAGCAGAGACCAGACCACAGACCAGACCAGAGACCAGAGACCAGAGACCAGACCACAGACCAGACCAGAGACCAGAGGCTTCATAATAACCTTCAGCTACACTTTAATAATGAGCTAATTAAAGGAGGTTAATGGTTTTTAAAGGTTTATGGATTAATCAATGGATTATATCACTGTCACTTTAAGGGATTATTACAGGACAAATCCTTCCAAATTTAACAAACAGCTCAAGCAGCAACTGAACCTGCAACTTAAAATGACATGAAATCCTCCGTTAAGGTCAAATTTAAAGGGCTTTTGTTGCCTGGTGAAAGTTAGTGGACAGATTCTAATATTTGAAGAGTTTTTAAAGGGTTTCTGTGCAGATTAAGGATTATTAAAACCACCTTTTCAGTTAAACTGTAAACTGATGTTTTGTTGAATATTACAAGACACTGATTCATTAATAATAATAATGTAATGAACAGATTCTAAGGTTTAGGATTTAGTGGGTTTGTGCATTAACATCATCATGGGCCTGGTACATTTCAACTGGCTGTTAAACATAACTCATGGTAATAAAGGTATTTAATTTAAACAATAATTAAAAGATTTGATGATGAAATGTAATATTGAAGTAAACTCTAAATAGGTTTTGTGACATTTAAGGGTTTTTCTTTTAAGGGCAAAACACCATAAGAGTCATTCATCAGTCCTGATTAAAGGAGCTTTTATTCTGTATTAAATTGAAGGAAGTAAATGTAAAGTTCTTACACTGTCTTAAATTATCTTAATGAGTTATAGTAATTAGTAAACAGACAAACAACTGATCAGCTGATGTAATGACTGAGTGAACACCTGACCACATCTGGACCATTAGCTGACTGAGCTCAGTCACCTGCTTCAGTCTGATCATGTCTGTGAGTCCCAGTGTGATCACCTGTGTTGCGTCACACCTGCACGCGTTCGTAAGTTCGCGCCACTCACCTATGGAGACCAGCTTGATGTGCTCCCTCTCCAGGAACTCCAGCGCCACCGACACGTTCTCCAGCTTCATCTGTCTGAAGTTGGGTCTGCTGTGATACTTCCGGTACATCTTCTTCTGGCTCAGCACCTCCAGCAGCCCGATCAGCTTCAGCCCGTCGCTCAGGTCCTTCTGCAGGTCGTTGATCCGCTTGTTGAGCACCTTCAGGTGCTCGTTGCACCACCTGGTGAACGTGTTCTGCTGGATCTTCTTCCACGGAGCGTCCTCGGCCAGGTCCTTCTCGGTGGCCGGCATCTCCTCCTCCTCCTCGCCCAGCTCCGCGGTGCTCTGGTAGAACTGCGGCGGCTCCGAGTAGCTGCTGTTGCTCATCATGGTGCCCCCCCTCCTTTTATAGATGGAAGCGGAGTGGGAAGAGAAGAAAAGGCAGAAAAAAGAGAAAGAAGAGGGAGAAGTGGAGCCGGAGGGGCAGAGCCAAGCTGCGGGGAGTGACACACTTTAGGCTCCGGTCAGAGCGGGTCCACGGTCAGTCAGTCCGGTCCAGAGCCATGAGCTCCGGCGGGAAACGCAGATCAGGAAAGTCAGTTAGAGCAGCGCAGAGAGGGAGAGTGATCCACCGGCCTGTGTCGGTCCTGGGCCCGGGTAATGACGCGCTGACGGTCGGCACTGGAGCTGCAGGAGAGGAGGGTGAGAGGTTTAAAAAGCTCGGCGTCACTCCGCTGGACTCCCAGGAATGTCCCCGTCATGACCTTATACATCTGAGCCCGGGCATCCACTGCTCCACGGAGCAGCCCCAGGCCGCTGCTCATTGGGCGGCGGCGGGACAGCGGGGCGGGGCGGACCCCCCCCCCACCACAGGACCCGGGGCCCCGCTGCCGTGGTGACACCTCCGGGTATTTTTAGAGGTTCCAAACCTGGGGCAGGCACCGGGGGCCCGGTGTGAGAAGCTGCTCATAAACCGCTCTGAGCGGAGAGGATGTCGTCATCAGCGGACAGCCAATCAGATCAGTGCGTCACAAAACTTCAGAAACAAAGTGATGAAGAGGAACAGACACAAAAACATGTCACATGATGAACACATGAATATTAAAATGTTGGCGGGAGAAGGATCCTGATGTAGCCTACTAAGATTACATGTCATCATTATATTAATAAAATTGACAAATACATCATTAATACATTCGTTATTAAATAATTAAAAGATTCAATATTTTAACAATTAGTTAAATAAATACACATTCAATCAAAAAACATAAATACCTCCTTAAAGTCCATTAAAAAACAGACAATGAAATAAAATGTTTATTATAAACTCTATTCTATGAAAATAATAATAAACATATTTATTTCATCTTGTTTATTAATGAAATTATATGGGTTTAATTTAATGTGTACTTATTTAATCAAAAATCTAATTTCAATCTATAATTAATTTAATTAAAAACATTCTATATGTCTTAATATATTCTGATGGCTGGATTTCTTATTTGTCAATTTATTAATGATTTTTCTTTCATTTTTAATTCTATTAATAGAACTATCTCCAATAAATACAAATGAACTGAATCACTCAATTTTTTACTTTAAATTTCCATTAATTTACTCATTAATAATGATGTAAATACAGTATTTTAATGAGATTTTTGTGAGATAACAAATGGATATATAAATGGGTTGTAACACATTTTTGGATTTTAATTAGATTTAAAAATGATTAGTTGATTAATGGATGAGTTGATTCATAGATTGTTGTTGTTTTTGGTTGTTTTTCTGTCGTTTAATGTTTATTTTTGTCTAAAATGAAAGATGGCAGACGTTTCTTGGTCCCAGCTTCTTACTTGTGATGATTTTCTGCTCATTATTAAGACTAGTATCATTAAAAGTTCATTTGTTTAGTAATTTCTCTCCAGAGGTTCAAACACAGTCCCCCCCCCCCCCCACCCCAGCTCTGAATCTGACAGTAAATAAAGAGACAAACTAAATTTAAAGCTGCGCTTCACTCATGATGCTCTGTAACAGGGACATTGATCATTATTACAGGATCAATAACAAACATCATCATCATCAGTATCAGTTTTAGATCAGAGTGAAGAACTTACACAAAGTCTGACATTAGTTATATCTATATTATATTTCCATTAAACATGATGCATGACTCAGTTATATAACTAATAACTAATAATATAATAACTTCTGTATAAAGGTTGTTATGTTGACAGCACAAGCTGTATCGCTGTAATTGAACATAATGTGTCAGAAAATAAGATAAAACACTGATCACCTCCTCGTGTTGCTCCTGCTGAATAATGACCAGTGTTTTTACACATTATAATATCAGTGACCTTTGACCACCAAATTCTTACCAGTCGTTGAGTCGTAATGTAACGTGACATAACAAAGCACAACATGAAATATCACCAAATAACAGCAAAACAAGGAAGAACATAAAATAACATAACATGATGAAACCTAACACAACATAACATAACAGAAAATAACATGATGAAAGATAACAGCATACAGTTCTATAGTGTGGCCAAACGTGGAGGAACAAAACATAAAGTAACACAACATGGTGAAACCTCACGAAACAAAATATAAAATAATCTGGTGAAAAGAAACTTAACGTGAAAGAACGTAACATAAAAATACCAGTAACATTGAAGAACCTACATCAAAACTTAATGCCACAATTATTGTTTACGCATTTGATGATAAAGTGAGATCCTTGAAAAGAAAAATAAATCAGAAAATAATGATAAATAAGCAGGTGAAGATGTTTACTGTGAAACAAGTTGAGTTTCATAAATAATTTATCATTTGTATCTTTATAGGGTAACTGCCCTTATATTAATACAAATACAACATAAACAATAATAAGATTTCATGAGAAAATGTAGACAATAAACTCAAACCTAACATACACCTGCGGACAGTAAAGACAAGGTTAAACTAACTTTTATTTGTCTGTTCATTTACAAAATGTACATTTAACAAAATCAGCACATACAAATACAGACAGACAATTAAACAATTAACAATGTGCAGAAACATCAGTAAATAATTCAAAGACACAGGAAGAGAATAATCCATCGTCTCAAACAGCAGCAGAACAAACAGCAGCCAGATCAACATGCCGGTTTGATCCAAACTAAAACCAGTTCTTACTGCACACCTGACACCTGAACACCTGAACACCTGAACACCTGAACACCTGACACCTGACACCTGAACACCTGAACACCTGACACGACTAACACAGCGTCAAACAAACAGACCAACAGAAACAGGCAGAGAAATCTGAGGATTAAAAACAGTCAGTCTGATATTGATGTTGTCTTTCTTCTCCAGAGTCAGAGGTTTCATCTCTGTGGGTTCAGTACAAAGACTGGTCCACAACGTGTTAGCTTAGTTTAGCACAAAAACTGCAATAATAGGGAAACTGTTAGCCTAGCAAGCAGTTGCTAGTTAACAAACAGCTCAGATGCTAATTGCAGGTAAAACACAGGTATGCTAAACTACAAACAAACATTATCTGTAACTACCATAGCAGCAACTAGCCATGAGCAGTTAGCATAATTTCCAATATGCTAACTATCTGTAGCTACGACAACATGAGGTGGTTAGAAACAGCTAACTTGATAGATATGTCAACTCTAGCTACTATAACATTAACTAAATATAAATACTTCTGCGTTGGCTAGCAGTTTCCTTCTACTTCCAAACTCTATGCTAAGCTAGGCTAAACACATCCAGTTATAAAGTGGTGTGGTAAAAAAAAGCTACTATAACATTACCTAGCTACATACAGCTAACATAATATCAGCATCATCACTACCACAACAGTAACCTGATAAAAACAGCTAACATTACAACACCAAGCATTTTCCCTCTGGTTTCAGTTTTTGTGCTAAGCTAAGTTAAGTTAAGCATGACTTGGTATAGCACCAGTTACAAATACCTACCACAACATTGCGTATGCTAGCTAGCTACAAACAACTGGTATAATGGTGAATATTCTCCTTGTAGCTACCATAACAATGCCTAGCTATAAACACGTAACATAGCATCGATTATGATAATGTAACAATTATCTTTATATATTTTCATTATTTATTCAACAGGGAAAGTTCTCACCACACCACACTGTAACACAACATAGCTACATTAACAGTATCCTTCTGCCAGTCTTTGTGCTAAACTAAGCTAAGCTAAACATGTTTGGTATATTTAAAAACAAAAAAGAAAATGAGACATAATTGTTTGCAACTACTATAAAAGCTAACAACAAACAAATAGCATAATGCTTGTAATAATCAAACCTAAAAGCGGTTAAAGCTACATACCTAGCGTAACACTGATTACATTCGCTGTACGCTAGTTACCCACAACAACAAGATAAAACATGTAAATGAGACAGACTTGGAGTTGTTGGAAGGTTTTTCTCTTCTGATGGAGCTAGGCTAACAGTTTCCCCTTGCTTTCAGTCTTTGTGCTAAGCTATGGTAGGCTAACGTGTCCTGGATAAACAGAGATGAAACTAATATTCATCTGCAACATCTGACTCTGGAGAAAACTTTGCAACATCAAACCGTTTTTAACTTTTAGCTATAAAAATATTGATAAAACAGTAGAAAGTAACGAGAGGAAGAATTGGATTACAGCACTCATGCTACCACCGTCACATTCATTGAGCAGTGTCTAACTCTACAGCTGAAGCTACTCAATCTAACCCCTATTTTCATGCAAACTCACTATTTCCCAAAGCTAACATGCAACACTGAGGTGTCTACCGTAGCTAACACTTGTCAGGAAAATGCTAAAGATGGATTGATATAAAGGTTTCTGATAAAACTGAGGAAAATTCTCTGATTTAATCAACGTTAAACAAATACCTGACTTTTTATTTCCTTAAATTCTAGCAGAACCTCACATATGAAGTTGAACGTTATCAAGTCTAAATTTACATGAGATCTTCGAATGAAATCTGACAATTAATTTTTGCATTTCTGTTGCATCTTTAACAACAAACATGTCATTTTATGCAAAAGGAAAAACATTCAAGTTGTTTTTCTTCAGAAATGTTGCTGTCAAAAATGAGCGATGAAATCCGTGACCAAGAAACAAAGCATATAGTACTTCTACTACTATATAGATATGTATTGTTCCTGTACAAAATTTATGCTCACAAATATTTGCATTTTTGCATCAAAATAATCTAAATTAAAAATTAACTCTGTGCTGTGAACAGGAACTTCTGCATTAAAAAATCAAAAACAAATATGGTACAACAAAAAAAAGCATGTGTTTGAGGAACTGTCAACATTAACAAGAACATTACAAACACTTGCAGTGTGTGCTTGATCAATGCATTGATGCTGATAAGTGATCACCAACACTTAACCATATGTAATGTCAGCTGGTAGATATCACTAAACCAATAATCAGTCCATCCCCATTATTTTTGCAAACACTTGAGAAAAGCTCTGAACTACAATCAGCTGTAAGAAAAATAACTCTGTTTAAAACAAGCACCAACAGGAACTATTCTATGTACAATACAGTAAAAACTATTACCAAGTGTTCATAAAAATAAAGATACAGAGGTGCAGTGTTTGTACAGTAACGTTCAGTAACGCATGCAGCTTCTAGGAAGATCGTGTTTTTACTCACATGCAAAAAAGAAAGAAAAAGGACAAATATTAAAGAGGCTGATTAATGGTTATTCAGTCAGCATCCAAACCTGCTACCAAAACTCATTTTAACATTTGGTACTAATATTCACATTTTTACAACATGTTACGGGATGACACTGTGTGTATCAGATCAAGTTCTGCAAGTCACAAATAAAAGGTAAACTCACATCATTGACATAAAAATAGCGATGACAACAAACTGTCAGTTCAGTGGAAGCCCAGATACACCACACAAAGAAAAATTAAATAGTCAAAGTCAAAGTTAGGCTAAATTTCAATTTACTTAATTAAAATTAATTTTGATGAATATTGTTTTGACCTATCATTTTTTCATTTTTGTCATCCTTCTTAAATCTTGGCAGAAATGGGCTTCCATATATTACAAAATAAACCATGTACATCTTGAGCCGCCTCTTTAACCAAACTACAAAACACCAAACTGATGTGACAATATTTACAGACTTAATGTGTTTGTCTTTAAATAATAATTATGTCTGTCATGACAAACTGTGCAAAGGTCTTAATGACACATGCTATTGATCATTTAGGACAACAGGACTGGTTTTAAATTTAATCAATATCTGTAAGTACCACATTAATCGTCAAATACTCAATAAATGATTCTAATGTGATTTGATTCAGTTTGTCACATTTTAGCCAGGGAGGGGTTAGTTATTTCTGTCATATACTGTAAATAAACTGGAATGTCTGTCACTTTGAAGCTAGTCATTATTTGGTGAAGGTCACATGCATTATCATCACAAATCAAGACAAACAGTTTCAACAGTTTAACCTAAATACCTGATTCCAACCTAAACAGGATCACAGTCATCTAAACATGTGATTATATTTTCTATGATTATTTGGTCACCACTTAAATGTAAACAATAAATCCTCTATTAGAATCTTTTTAAAGACTTTAACTTGTCTATGTGCAAAACAAGAGGAAGATTCATGATTCCCAATAAAAAAATTTAAAGCTACAAAATCTGAACAAAAGAAAATGTTTGTTCTGAACTGTCAGAAAAAGAAGGAAGATCTGAGACATGTGTGAGAGATCAACTTAAATGTAAACGTAGGAGGGAATACAGATTAGTTTCTCTTCAGGATTCGAGATTTGATTGGTACTGCATCTCCACAGCCTAATTCAGACAGGATTGGTCCTCTAAACAAAGCCTATCAAATGGTTTTATGACGAGGCGAAGGTGTCCCACAGGGCTCGACACTTGGTCCTCTTCAATTCACTATTTACATCATGATATCTGAAATTAAATCACCTGATAAATAAACCAGATACAGTTTGTACATCTTACATGGAGTTGTTAGCTAGTTTCTTTAGCTAGGCTAGCAGGTTTCCTGTCTTCCAGTTTTAATCCTAAACTAGTCTAAACGTGTTCTGGCAAATTACTAACTGTCTACAAACAAATAACCTCAGATATGTTAACTATCTTGTCAAACATTATCTTTAACTACCATATCAGCAACTAGCTATAAAACAGCAATCATAATGTCTAATATGCTAACTGTCTGTAGCTACTACAACATCAGTGGGTTACAAAGAGCTAGCATAACAGATATGTCAACTGTATCTACCATAACATTAACTATCTATAAATACCTCTGCGCTGGCTAGCAGTTTCCTCCTGTTTTTCAAACTTTATTTTAAGCTAGGCTAAACACATCCAGTTATAAATTGGTAAGGTAAAAACCGCTACTATTACATTACCTAGCTACGTACAGCTAAAATACGCATGTACCATAACATCAATCTGCTAAAGACAGCTAACATTACAACACCATGTATTTTCCCCTGGTTTCGGTCTATGTGCTAAGCTAAGCTAAACTAAGCTAAGCATGTCTTGGTATATTACCAGTTGCAAATACCTACCACAACACTGCATATGCTAACTATAAATACTTCTGCACTGGCTAGCAGTTTCCTAAACACATCCAGTAGTAATTATAGTAATTCACTACTTCAATCTGCGGGTGATGAAGGTTAACGGTTGTCATTATGGGGGAGCAGGGAAAATATTTGATATTGATCCTGTCTGAATGGTCTGTATATGAGCTGAATTATTATTAATTTTCTTTTTTTTTTTTTTTTTTAAATTTTCATCACTTCTCTGACACATGTTCATCCTTCATATCTTAATAAAGTGTCATCTGCATAATAAGATATCATTTTCACATTTTTAGTAGAAGTAGCATTAACACTACTTTTATTATGACATACACTCCTCTACAGAAGAAACATCTTTCCCCAAAATCATATAAACTAACTGTTGATACCATGTCTTGCAAAAACAGTGTAAAATTAAAGCAGCTTTGTCACAATCTTAGCTTAATACTGGCACAGTGAAATCAGTCGATACAAATAATCTCTCTCAGAAATAATTATCTCCAACAAATATCATCCTAAGGTTTTTAAAAAAAGTGCTTTGTTACTTCTGTAGATATGCACTCTACTTTACTTACTATAAACATACAAATACAGACATTTTTAATTGATCTATAAAGGGAAATGTAGGTAAAATGAAGCGGATTGAGTTCATTTTTTTCATAAATCTCATGCTACAAAATAAACCAGTTAAATAAACTACATTAACTTTTGGACAAACACATGACAAGATAATATACAGCATTAAGCAGGACTGAAGCAGAGTCATAATGTATTAAAACACTAAACAATCATTTCTATCTGCTACCATTTCTACGTCATCAGTGTAACTCAGCGAGTGCAAAATATTCTTTTAGTCCAGAGTGGAAAAATAAGGCAAAAAGTTTTAGATCTGAAACAATTTGCTGATTGACAAAAAAACTGATTGGATTGATTGGATTGATTATCAATTTCAAAATTCTATCTGAATAATATCTTTATAAATGGAATGCCTTTTAGTTTTTGGACTTCTTGTGTCATTGTGTTTTACAAACCACAATACCAATTGATTAATAATAAAATTAAAACTAATTGTTAATTGTAGCTCTGAAAGATTTCATATTGTGTCAATAAATTATTTAAATTCTCAAACACCTGCAGTCATGACACAGGAGTATGATTCAGGTTTTCATTCATAAAAAAAAAAAATCTAAACATTTTCATGTTCATAGTCTCATAGACTGACATGTCTTATATTATTAAAATCTAATGATTGTGTGATGTGAAACAAATATTAATACTACTACTACTGTGAATCAACAGCTCAGTCCGTTTCCCTCGCAAACAGCAGCATTTAGCAGCTGCAGAGCCGCGTAAACCAGCAGCTGGTAGAAGAGAGTGAACATTGGACTGAGATTCATCACTTCAGGATGATTATGTTGTTTCTGCATTAACCATCAGACCTTTGTTTGCTGATGTATAAAGGCAGTTTTGGAGTCGACTTCCTGCCCTCTCCCTAAACAGTGCTTTTATTTTGTCAGCTCCAACATATCAACTATTTGTTTAGTGGAAGTTTAAATAAAAAAACGACCTCATGTTCACTGAAATAAAATACAAATGTATAATTTTCATAGAAATTTCATTTTATATTTTTCCCCCCAAAAATCTTTTCTTTTCTGTTTTGAATATTTAACAATTAAAATCAATTTGGTTTAATAAGAACAAAACAAATTCGCAACATTACATTCTGTATTTTTACCGTTCCTCATTCTCTGATTTCCAGCAGCAGTTTTTTTTTTGGCTTTATCCACATTTTTCACTTCATTTTCTATCAGTATTGAGATCTGTCCTTGAACTAGCATTTACTGTGAACACTGGAGACTGGATGGATGTATTTCAGTATGATTCAAAGGTATTTATACTTTGATTTTCCTTTTGATGCATCGAGATTTCAGGAGCAAATGTTGAATTTTTTACTGCAATGTGTCGATTTTACAACTTCAGCTACTCGTTATTTAGCAAGTTCAAATTTTACATATAAAACTTGATAAATAAAATGCATTATTATAGATACAGCTCCATGTTGTCCAACTATACCATTAAAATGTTGAATTAATGCATCAATATTAATCCAATACTATGATATATATATATATATATATATTGATATAACGGTCTGAAAGGGGCTGGTTTGTATTTCAAGTACTTTTACGTTTGATATTTTGAGTAGCGGTTGTTGATAATATTTCTTTACTCGCAATGAAGTAAAATTTTGAATACTGGTGGTGGTCAACATGTTTATGGAAATAAAGGTTAAAATCACTTTATAATGACACAGTACATCTAGATATTTTCAGACTCTTGAGTCATGATGGTGGATGTTTGAAAACCAAGTGAAATCATCTGCTGAGCGACAGTAAGAGCTTCAGAGTCTTTATGGACGACTTTGTAAATGAAACGATCTTACTGCTTTTCCCTCCAGCACTCACTGACGTCTGTGGCTTTCAGGTCAAACCGCCATGGCAGCGCCGTCCCACTAAACAGAGCGATGCGATAAGCAGACATCAGGACAGCAACATGTATGAGGGCAGCACTGGATGGGTGACAGCAATCCCACAATCCCAGAGTTCCCACCGAGGTCACTCAGTGCAAGTCCTCAGGCCCTGGTGAAGCTGGGGACGACCAGAACTACGATGGCGGCCACAGCGACCGCCGCCACTGCCAGGCTCAAGCCTTCAGAGTCCGTCTGCAGAGACAGGGAATAACACGGGGGCGGGGTTACAGCGAGTCCGGAGTTTCAGAGCAAACACCAACTGAGAGCAGCAGCAGCTCGTATGTATCCAGACCACACCTGGTTCATTCTCTTCAAAACACATTTCAAGGCAACCCAAAATCATTGGCGTCAATTGTCCTCTGGGGGGCGCTGCAGTAAGTAAAAATATGTTTTTGCTAATAACCACTGACATGTTTCTAGTGACACCGTCAACGGTCGAGTCATGGAAACTTGTCACATCATCCTAATTGATGCAGCGGCCATTTTGGATTTTATTGGAAAGTGTTTTTCCTGCCGTTTCTTGGACAAACTTTATCTAATATTTACCAGAGTCGGCCCCGATGACCTTCAGACCGAGACTCACAAAACTGGTTTGTTGTTGTTTTGGTTTTCACAAACATTCGACCATAACAGCCAATAGAAATTGGCGGCAAAGGTGCCAATCAAAAAATCAAGTCATATCTTAGAAAATCTGCTTAAAACTATGCCCTTGGGGCGTCGTGTAGCGTAGTGGTTTAAGCAGGCGCCCCATGTATAGAGGCTACAGTCCTCACTGCAGTCGGCCCCGGTTCGAATCCCGCATCGGACGGCCTTGTGACTGCATGTCGTTCCCCCTCTCTCTGCCTCCCCGTTTCCTGTCACTCTCCACTGTGCTGTCCATTAAAGGCATAAAAGCCCAAAAAATATACTTTAAAAAAAAAAAAAACTATGCCCTTGACATAATGACCTCATGTTTCCATGGCAACTGTGGCCTGTTGGGCTGTTTGGCCCCCACATCGCAGCTTGCAGCTATATTTTATAGTTATAGTTTATAGATGCAACCACATGGAACAAGTGTTAACTAATGTTCCTGTCTACAAGAGACAAGAAAGAAAAGACTTTAAAACCTTCTATGGTCTCTCTGAGGGAACTGAATTTACTACAAATATCCTGCACTATTACAAACTCCTCATATTTATTTATGGCAGTAACGAGCCTCCATACGCATGTAAGTACTATAAATGCAGTGGTGTCGTGTGTGAGAGATTTTAGCAGTGACTAAAACACTGTCATGTTAAAAGTAACTCTGTAAGCAGATCCCTCCACTCGCTGAGCTTCACTAACGATTCACACACACACACACACACACACACACACTGACCCTAAAGTCCTCAGCTAAATGAACGTACTCGAAGACACAAGCCATAAAATCCCTGCTGGACGACAGGAAGTACAAACTTGAAGTATTTAATTTTTCCAGGATGAAATCCAGCTGGAACTAAAACTATCTGCACGAGGTGAATGACTGAAGAAGTGATCCACGGTGTCTTTGTTTCACCCTGTGGAGCTTTGGACTAGTTTTAACTTCTTTAATGAAAACTATGATTAAATGTATTTGAGAAAAGAAATTTGAGGAAGTTGATCGTGTTTTTTTAAACAGTGACATAATCCAAATGTTCTTGCCTGATTGGCTGCACTGCACATTTCTCTTCCTGACCTTAATTATCTTCCCAGTGACTTTGGACACCAGCAGCACCGTGAACGCACCGCCAACAGCATCAGCCTGGACCGAGATACTGTATGCACTTGAACGCCTCGACTGTAATAGCTCGGACGACATCGTGAAAAGAACATGACGGCAACAACAGCATGTCAGCAGATGGATTCAAATATGACGCAGCCGAGAGAAACAGTGTGTTGTGTTGTCGGAGAGAATCTGCAGCGACAAAGTCACTGGGAAAAAAACCCTCCGAGTTCTCCACACAGAAACTAAAGGTGATGCTGAGATGATAAATATCATTGCATTACCACATTAAGGCATCTACTAAAACCAGAAGTGTAACGTTTATATAAAATACGGTCAATAATTTGTGGTGGAAGTTTTACCTCACAGATAACAGACTCTACTGTACATCAAGGCAGTTATCCTGGATAAACCTGAGTTTTCAGTCACTCTCGGAGGCTAAAAGAAGCAGAGTGTCTGGTAGAGTGAGAAGGGCTTGGCCATACCTGGTCCCTCTAGGACGCCAGCTCCTCCCACCAGCACCAAATCAAGGCCACTATAACAATCATTCCTATGAAGGGGATGGAGAGAACAGGGGGCTCAGACGGACGAGTGCAGTTCTGGGAAGAAGACAAAAGGTAGGAGTGTTGGGGGAGATGGAGAGAGGAGTGTGGTGAGAGGAAATAAAAAGAATCAGAACAAGAACAAAGTCAGAGGGTGAGAGGGACGACGGCGAGCGTGGAGCGAAGAAAAACAAAATAATTGAAAAAGAAAAGACAAACATCGATAGGCAAGCATCAAAAACCATCAAATTACAGAGAATTTGATAAAAGTTTATTTTGAACAAAGATTAAAACATGACGATGAAGGGAGGGAGGAAACAGAAAGAGCAGGCAATTAGAGAACGACATCAAAGATGGTTAAAGACAAGATGGAGTCAGCAGTTCATCACCGCAAAGTCAAAACATCTTCATCTTGTCCTTTAACGATCTCTGTCGACAAGCTGGAGTGTTGCTTTCACAGCAACACCGCAGTGTGTGTTTAAACCGCCAGGTACTCCACAACCACGGAGTACGAAGATGTAAGTGAGTGATATGATGAAGAGGAGCAGAAGTGGGACCGAGTCACTGATTCACAAATCACCAAGTCAACAAAAGTCAAGTCCCAAGAGTCTCAGAGAAGCAACATTTGACAGTCAAGTACCATGTAGACCCAAGTCAAGTCAAGTCTCAGGTCAAGTCCCAAGTTTAGTTTCACTCAACTCCTGTGTGTAAAGTCCCACGTCAAATACTTAGTCCACAGTCAAGACAAATGAGTCAAGACAAGGAAGTCCCAGGTCTAAACAGGTAACTCCTCATAGTTAGCGCCTTGTACTCCTTTAGTCTCAAGTCTCATGTCATGTCTCAAGAGCCAAGCCCAACTTTAATCTCAAGTTTCAAATAAATACTACACCTGGAAAGTCCCATGCCGAGTCTGCCTCAAGTCCCTAGTCAGAATAGATGAGTCCCAAGTCAAGCCTCAAGTCCCAGGTCATGACCAGCAAGTTTGTTCAAGTCTCAAGTCAAGAACCAAGTCCAGAGTCAGGACAGACGAGTTTTGACATTCAAGTCTCAATTGTTGACACCCAAGGTTCAAGTCAAGAGGTAAACCTCATGTCTAGTCGAACATCCCAAGACAGGCAAGTTGCAAATTTAGTTTTTAGTTTTAACCCTCGAGTTCCAAGTGATAGATAAGCCTCAAGCCTTGAAACTCCAGTAACAAGTCTAGTCTCAAGATCCAAGTCTGAACTTCCAAATAACTCAAGTCTCAACTCAAAAAGGTCCAACTTCAAGTGAAGTCACAGAGAAGCAATCCTCAAGTCCCAAATCACGTCCCAGGTTAAAGACTGATAACTGTCCAGTCACACGTCTAGGAACAAGTCTTGACAGTAAAGTTCCCAATCCAGTACCAAACCGTCTCTCAAATCACACGAGAAAAATGTTGTTTTAAGTCCAATGGCAAGTTCCACGTCACTTCTGAGTCAGGTCAAGTCCCAAGTTTAGGGCCAAGCCTGACCCTCCAGTCCAGATCAGATTGAGACGGAGACTCGTCTGCTTTAGGACTGGGGCCTGCATCTCATTGTTTAGGTCTCTGGTCATTGGCGTTGAAGTACAGGTACAAGTCTTTCTTGACTTTGACCAGTGGGGTCTTTGAGTTTGTGACTCTGGTCCACACCTCTGGGTGTGGTGAGGTCGGACAAATAGAATCCAAATCTGTAGGTTTGGATTGAACCGTCTTTAAGATGTTTGACACATGATTTGTTATCAGCCAATCAGATTCACCCTGGCTGTCTGTATGCTCGTTGTCTTGTGGTTTTTCTTATATAATAGTTGAATACAGCCTGTGATTCCTGAGGGAGTACGTTCACGTAGAAACAGACAGATGACGAAAACAAACTGCGCAGCAGCGACGGATGTTAAGAAGAAGCTCACAACAAAAGGCTCAGAAACCGGCTACATGAGCAGAGCTGCGATGAGGCATCCAGAGAGCGTTGGCCAAACTTTAACTGATCGAATGCACACAGCACAGACAGACAGACTTCATGGAAAGAGCATGGATCTGGTGTCAGGACATTCTCCATGTGTAGATTGTGTTGCACTTACCTTGAATTTTAAATTATTTTACACAATTACCTATTTTATCTGCACTGATGTGCCAACGTCACAGTGAAATGTAGGAATCAAATAAGTGCGAATACAAAGGAAGAAGACCCCACTCCCAGAAGCAACCGAGTCGTTGACCTCTGACCTCTCACCTGTGACTTCCTGCCCACCAGTTTCTGCAGCTCGGCCTTGCAGCGCTGCAGCTCCTGCTCCAGCGCCGCCCGCTCTCTCTGGCTGCTGTCGTACAGCTGCTGCAGCTCGGCCAGCTCGCCCTTCAAACCGTCACACTGACAGAGAGACACGTTAACGCTGCAGCTGTGGCCAGATGTTAGCTCACTGCACATCTGTAGTGTTGTCATTTTAAACAGTCTGTTGCTTGGTTTTAAAAAATCAAAACATGTCAAAATGATTATTTTATATATATTATATGGTCAGATTGTTGTGACTTTAAATGTTTTCATACAAACAATATTGATCAGCACATTATATCTCAACATTTAGTGATCAGTATCCGGGCTCATATATCAGCTAATATTACCTTGTTGTAAATATGTTTATATCTTATATTTCCCCTTGGAGATAAATCTATCTATCTATCTATCTATCTATCTATCTATCTATCTATCTATCCTATCTATCTACCTATAAGTAACAGGAAACTGAAATGTAAAAAGAATGTGTGTAATTTCAGACAAGAACTTTCGAGAAGAACTGTCATAACTCTTAAAAACATTAAAGGAGGAGAGTTTGTGTTAAAGAGTAAATAGGGGCTGATGTATTCAGATTTCTGTATGTATGTCAATGACAACAAGATTAATCTGCAGTCAAACACATTCAGCAAGGTCAAAGGTCATGGTTCGTCCTGTTACCTCTCTCTGGACCCTCTGAGCCGTCTCCTCCGCCTCCCTCAGCTGGACCTTCAGGACGTTCAGCTCCGAGCTGCACACCGTGTCCTGGACGGAAGACAAGTCCAGATCCTCTGGGGGGCGGCCCTGGTGTCCAGGACCAGCCTGGGACAGAGTGATGTAAGAGTCCGCCTTCCCCTGGTCCTCCTGCTCACGCTCAGTGCTGCCCTCCACTCTGACTGCCAGGTACACGTCGTCACACCTGTTCACCAGGACGACAGGTGGCTCAGAAGGTGCAGACGATTGTGACAGACATCAAGTATATATGAAATAATATTTAAAAAATTGTTCAGTTATAAAACCAGATAACCTGCTTAAATTATGTGTTTGTGTAAAATTTGAAATAAACTGAAACTTTTTTTATTACAGCTCTTAATAAAAACAAAAATCATTTTTTTCTTAATTAGTTTTTACCACGTGTTCTTTATCATTGCTGATTATTATTATGTGACTTTACCACCATATACACCTGTAAATACACCTGTAAATACACCTGTAAATACACCTGTAAATACACCTGTAAATACACCTGTAAATACACCTGTAAATACATCTGGATGAAAAATAAGAATCAGTCAGCCTCAGGCACATTCAGAGTTCGGTCATCAGTCTAAAACATTTCCTGTTAAAATCAGTGAATCACATCCAGCTGTGATGGTTGTGAACATCTGTAATGAAATTTCAGTTGTTTGATTGACAGCCGGTTGGACCACTCACGCGTCTCGTTGCAGCTGCAGTTTCTCCACTTTGCTGCTCAGCTCTTTGTTGTCGTCGGTGAGAGACTGACGCTCGTCCGTGAGAGAGAGGAGTTCGTCCTTCAGCTGACTCACCTCACCTGGACACAACACATCCGCACTCAGCACAGCGACAGGAGCTGTCGGCGCCCCCTGGAGGTCACTACACCTGACAGCCTGTGTAGAACAGAGTTCCTCACCGTGTGTGTGCGTCTCAGGGTGTCGGCTCTTCATGTTGATCTCCGCCCTCAGCGTCGTGATCTCCAGCTCGTACTCCTGCGCCGTGGCGTGGAGCCTCTGTAGCTCCGCCCTCAGCCGACACAGCTCCTCCTGCAGGGACGCGATGTCGTTCTCTCTCTCGGCCGCCGCCTCCTCGGCCGCCTGCTGCAGCACCAGCACCTCCTCCTGAGCCGAACGCAGCTCCTCCTGCACCTCGTCCAGCTCGCTCTCCTTCTCCTCCTCCAGACTGTCCATCTCCTCCTGGACCGAGCGGAGCTGGGCTGCAGGAGCAGGAGTCAGGATTAGAGAGGAGTGGGAGCTCTTTCATTCCCGTCTTTGTGAGGACATTTCAGACACGTCATTTCAGGACGTCTCCACTTTCTACAAATGTCCACAAACACACGGTGGAACGTCTGGACCTAAAGGTGAGGAACGTACGGAGGCCCTGAAGGTCACACAGGATAAAAATATCACCTGCAGGACGTCAAGGTCTCCGTAGGAAAGTGAGACACTTCTGAAAACAGTATTCTTAAAAGTGAGAAGACGTTTCTCAGACAGGAAGACATTTGACAAAGTGAAGAATGTGGACACGTCCAACATTGAGGACAAGTGAAGTCAGGAGTTTCCTGAAAGTGTGGAGACACTTCAGGTGAATTTTAATGAGTGAAAACATTTTTAGAAAGAGAGCAAATCAGCTGAAATCATTTTTGAAATCAGGACATTTTTTGTTAGTTTGATGTTTGTGAAGAGTGAGGACAGTTTCAGTCTTTGAAGACATTTCTGGTGATGAAGGGGATTTTTGGAAGGAGACATTTTTAGAAAGTCCCATCCAGTGTAAAGGTCTTTGTCCATGTGTAGTGTGATTATAGATCAGGTCCAGGTTCTGTATGAAGAAATGCACACAGCCTGTATTCAGAACCAGAACCTTGAAACCAGCCGTCAGGACTTCTGGAACATTGTGATGTCACAACAACAACACGTCTTCACACTCAGAATCTACATGTATGTGACACGTGTGAGTGAGTTGAAAGGTCACGTACCCTGCAGTCTCTGGATCTGTCTGGTGAAACTCTCGGCCTGGTGGGCGCTCGCCAGCCGCTCGTCCTCCAACAGACCTGAGCGGACAGAAGAGGAAACAATAAAATGAACAAACTGAGTGTGTATATTTAGTTTTATGAGTTATTATTCAATCATTTCAATACATACATTTAAATTAAATACATAATTTATTCGTTATAAAATATTAAATAGTTAATTCCATGTTTAATCTGGATATTCTAAACTTAAACAATAATAATCATATAGAATAAAGTTTTGATAATCCAGATGAAACTGTTATAAACCAACTAACAGATAAATAGAGAGATACTTTATTTATTCCCCAGGGGAGAGTCAGGCGTCCAGCAGCGTGTGTGTTACATGTGTGTGACGTGTGTGTTACATGTGTGTGTTACATGTGTGTGTTACATGTGTGTTACATGTGTGTTACATGTGTGTTACATGTGTGTGTTACATGTGTGTTACATGTGTGTTACATGTGTGTGTTACATGTGTGTTACATGTGTGTGTTACATGTGTGTTACATGTGTGTTACATGTGTGTCACTGACCCTGCAGCTCCATGAAACTCTCCTCATGTCTCTGGGAAACCTCCCTGGTCTCCTCCAGCTCCAACAGCAGCTGTATCACCTGAGCTCTCAGCTCCTCCAGCTCGTCCTCTTCATCCGTCACTCCTCCTCCTCCTCGCTCTTCATCCTCCATCTCCTCCCTCTCGTCCTCCTTTTCCTCCTTCACCTCCTTCTCTTCCTCCTCCTGGCCTTTCTCTCCGTCTCCCAACGTCTCCTCCTTCTCCTCCAGAGACTCCCTCTCCTTGGCCGTCAGAGTTTCTGCCAACATGATGGGCTTGTCCACCTTCAGCTCACACAGCTCGTCTGAGGAAGGAAACACACAGAGGATTTATCATGTTTCAAATCACAGGACAGAAAAGGAGAAACTCCGTCCTGTGGCTCCACCTGCTGGTGATGGTGGAGAAAAACAGACCTGATGAAGGTGGAGGAATATTTTATGAACTACATGTCACCACGTCATCAACAGACACTAATATGTCACAGAAGTTTGTCCTCAGAAAAGAAAAACTGCTCATTTACAGTGTCGATGATCAGAACGTACAAACTACAGCTGCATAATAATGTTTATAAAAACCTCTGAGATAAGACACACACACAGGTCACCTAAATAAGAATTCCCTGGAAGGCTTTTATTGTGAAAAAGGAAGTTGTAATTGACTGTAATTAACAGGAGTGTAAAACCAGTGAAGGTAGAAAAACGTTCTGAATAAAAGAGTTTCTATTCGAGAGACTGAGCTGCAGAGGTGAGTATGACTGACTCTGATGTTTCGTTAATAATTATTATGATAAATTTATTATCTGACATTATAAATGTCTTTGTTTACACATACTGCAGCAGCAGCAGTTTGTTCTTCACACATTTTAAATCTGAATTCAATAAACACTCAGTGAATCCATTAATATTCAGACGCCTCCAGCTCCATGTCAACACACAGACACTGACCAGATGGATCCAGGACCTCCTCTATGACGGGCGGCAGCCGGAGTCCGTCCATGTTTTCAGCTGATGGAGGAGAAGCTGCTGCAGAGACACGGGGGGGTGAGGGAGGATCAGAGCGCCACACAGAGGGGTGAGGAGGGGGGGGGGGACGAAGCAGATGGAGCCCAGGAAGCCTCCTCACGCTCCGGGCAGAGCGAGCCGCTGCAGCCCCTTCATCCTGCTGGAGCCGAGAGACGAGCGAAGACTGGGGGGGAGGAGGGGGAGGAGGGGGAGGAGGGGGAGAGCTGTGAGAGAGAGAACTGCGACAGCAGCACAGCTCCACCGATACTGGATTATACAGGTCGATACTGAAGGTGATATCTGAGATCTCACATCATCATCACTGTGATCTTAACAATGATTCTGTGAATCACAGCTAGAAACTGAATTTATTACATCAACACATTTGACTCTCCAGGATCACACGACTGTTTCTTCAGTCTGTTGGTGTTAATTCACCAGGTTTTAAACCTTCTCTTTAACTGTGACCCAAACTTACAGCAGACAAGACACAGGTGAGGGAAACAGACACAGGTGAGGGGGGGGGGGGTCAGGTGACTGTGAATGGAGGGACACCTGGTGGCTGGATGGGGAATGACAGCTCATGGACATTTCCAGAGAGGTGAGGATGTGGGTGAACAGACGATCATGTTCCTTTCAGGATGAACTGTCACTGCGATGATGTGCCACCATCAGGTCAAAGGTTTAATCTGCTCAATACTTTGGTTTATGATCAGATACCTGCAGAACTAATCAGCTCTGCGGTTACTGCTACTTAGCAACTGTTAGCATGCTAACATGGACGCTACGAGGGGATTTCTGTACTTCGTTGTTCAGAGTTGAAACAACACATTGATGCTGTTTCCATTTTGTGTCACTTACTATCAGAGTTACTGCTAATTAATACATTTTCTAGCTGATCCAGGTCACTTTGTGCTGACAACAGTTACAACCTAATACCAGATTACAAAGTGAATGCTACCAAGATACACAACACGTGAATTAGCAGTTTAATCAAAAGTTTCAACATCAACAACGCAGGAAGTTGTCCAACAAAATGTTTCCGAGTTGTTGTTCTGTCTTCAGGGGGCGTTCATATGAACTTTCACAGTCAGAAACTAATTGTTGTAATTATTCCAACACCACACGAATGCACCTCAAGATCACGATCATCAACAATCCATCCAATATCTGCTGAGCTCTTCCAGTCTAAACCAATGTCGACATCATGGTGGCGCTAGATGGAAAGTCACAGCTGAAGGTTGTTGACTGATTGATATTTGTCTGGATCAAAACATTTCCTTCTCTGCAGCCACATGCTAAAGTGGCTAATGTGGCTAACGAGCTCACATTATGTTGAAGCTAAAATCAGCTGCTGGTATCGGTGTGTGGAGAGCAGCTGTCTCTGGATCCATCTCTGTGACCTTGCTCCCTCTGATATAAAATCAGCTCACACTTGTCTGTCCTCCATCACTGCTGCACACATGAACACAAACACACACAGAATGAATAAATACCTGGTGCTGAGGTGCAGACGCTGCAGTTTCCTGATGCTGCTCTGTTTCCTCTGTGTGTAGCTGCAGACCTCCTCCTCCTCCTCCTGCTGTCCTATATTCATCAGCGCTGCTCTCGCTGTGATGCAGAGCGACGTCACTACATGCTACAGACAGACACAGGCCATGACGTGAACACACACTCAACCTCCCGGACATTATTAACTGTTTAATATCACAGTCACCGGTGAGAATATAAAGGATTTACATTAATTCATTAATCCTGCAATTATTTTCTTAATCAATTAATTTCCTAATAACAGATAATTTGGTCTTTAAAACGTCAGAAAATAACAAATACATGTCTTCAGATGTCCAAACATATTCAGTTTACAGTCCGAGACCGAGAAAACCATCAGATCCATAAAGTCCAGAAGGTTCTGACCACAGATCACAGGTTCAAAGGTTCTGATACGACAGCAGCTACAGTACGGTGAGTTAGAGAAACACTGTGACAGCACATCCACACCGTCCACCTGTCCACATCAAGCACCTGCGTTTGTGCTGAGCAGGTAAAATTGTTGTTCTTGTTGTTGTTGTTGTTTACTCCTGACGAATGAGTTTCCTTAAGTGGACGATAAAGCTAAACCTGATCTGACCCGGAGACACAGAGACATGTACTGAGGATTAACTGACATTGTGAATTAAATCTTAAGAATCAGTTTATATTAATGAAGGAGAGCGGCGTTATTATTTTCTGCTGTATTCACTCAGATGTAATACGTGGCTCCTGCAGGTCTAATTTCAGGTGTCGTGCCGCAGGTGCGATTTCACACCAGGTAACACAAACACACTGCAGGACTCGGTGCTTCACAAACATCCCGCTGATAAAAATGGAAATGCAGCAAACTCCAAACATCACTTCTGAGGGGTTGCTAGGCAACACAATTCCTGACTGGATAACATTAGAGACGTGACGACGAGCGAGGACAGAAAATATAAACCTGACTCTGACTTGAACTGTACGAACAAATGAGACGATGGTCAGAGAAGAGGACGTTAGAGGACACAAAGTCGTCAACATGAAGCCGCCTGAGTGGTTCAGCTGAGATCCACTCATTACTTATTCATTTATTTTGATTATTTATTCATTCAGCCTCCAACACTAAACATACACAGAATATCAGCTACAACACAAACCACATCCCATGATGTTTTTGTATCACGCAGAATTTAATTTAATTCCACCAAATCCAATCTGAGACTAAGAATTATTTAGTACATGGAATTTATTGATGTTAATATCCAATATTGTAGGGCTGCACCAAAGTTATTTTCATTATTGATTAATCTGCAGCTTTTCTATATTGATCGATTATCTATAGAATATGAATAATTCCATTATACTTTCCCACAGTGACGTCATGTGACAGTACAAAACCCAGTGATTCAGTTTATTATAACACACAACTATGAAAACCAGAAACTTCTCACATTTTGATGGATTAACCATTTAAAAGAAGCTAGCAAACATTAGTTAGCTTAACTGCAACTTCAGGCTAAAGTTAGAAGCTAGCAAACATTAGTTAGCTTAACTGCAACTTCAGGCTAAAGTTAGAAGCTAGCAAACATTAGTTAGCTTAACTGCAACTTCAGGCTAAAGTTAGAAGCTAGCTAACATTAGGTTAGCTAAACTATACTTACTGAAAGTAAAGTGTATTAAAGTTTAAACAAGCTACATAGTTAGCTACTGCTACTTATATTTACCTACAGTGTCTGAGCGACGCACGTGAGCAGAGACTCGAGGGCGGAGCCACAGATGGAGTGACGCAGCAGACGAGACGTTCGGCCAACATCAAGGTTATGAAATGGTACGGTCCACTTTAGGGGTGTCTGAAATCGTATTACAAGGTTCTTCCGGGCATGAATATGTGAAATATATAGTAATATATTGTAGGAGTCTGTTGTGTATCTGTGTGCAGCTCTGCGGAGTCAGTGATAGTTATAGAATTATATAAGAAAGGATTTTTTATTAACCTAACAGTAATTTTATTGCAATTAAGTTTTGCTGCCATCTTGACTCGCTGCACCAGGGTGTTTCCTCTTCATGTGCTCGTGCATGACTGTCGTGCTAGAGTGATATGTCACATGCACTTTGCAGAGTCTGCAGTCTACCGCACTGTCGGTGTCAACATTAAAGTTCCCAAACTCTGCAGGACCGTGAACGAGCCTTTTTTTGCCGCGTGTTGCTCCACGCGCTCCGTCGTGCTGCTGGTAGACGCCGCCGTGTTGTTCAAATAGATTACACAGACGCAAATCATTCACGTAGTCACTGACTTCTATTACGTCACCGCGTTGTCCCAGTCCGTGCGCTGCGCTTGTATCCGGGTAAACCAAAGACGATGGATATAAACGGTCCCATTAGAAAGTTCCGGTTCTGTTCTAAGAACATTTTCCCTGCGTGGTTTTACACGACGCGTCCACACTCAAATTCCACGTCGAATAATTTTTATAATCGACAACGTCGATTACGTCGGATAATCGTCCCAGCCCTAGAGATACTGCAGGTCCCAAAGTGATGATGATGATGATGATGATGATGATGATTCCTCCAGGTGACGCAGATCACCTGATCCAATGAATGGGATATACAGGAACATCAGTGATGACAATGTTTCATACATGATTTTACTTTTTAAAAGATAAGACTTAAAATATTATTTTATTTTATTTATAAGTATGACCAACACAGAGATAAGTTATGATGTGTTCAAATTGTATGTTATAATAATAATATATAATACAATCAGACAAGATATAATACAATAATATACTATAAAATACAATAAGTTAGAATAAGACACAACATGATAATATACACTTAAATATGACAAAGGAAGACATGATAAGAGATGATAAATGATGTCACAGTAAAATACATACGTAAATATACGTAATACATAGTATAATACCATGATACGATACGACACTATGTAATAATACTATACAAAAGGATATGTTTCTACACTAACTATATAAAAAGTACAGTGTATTACGGTGTTTGTTATATGACTTTGCAGTGTGTGTTTTGGACAGTGGGATGTGACCTGGTTTCTTCGGGCCTCTTGCTGCTTCTAGAGCTCATTAATAAAACATGTGGAGATCCAGCAGAGCAGAAGGAAACTGATCAGAGGGCAGCAGAGAGAGGACGAGAGAGCTTTAACTTCACTACACAGAGAGCGAGAGAGAGAAGAGAGAGAGAGAGAGAGAGAGAGAGAGAGAGAGAGAGAGAGAGAGAGAGAGAGAGAGAGAGAGAGAGAGAGAGAGAGTTTAACTTCACTACACAGAGAGAGAGAGAGAGAGAGAGAGAGAGAGAGAGTTAACTTCACTACACAGAGAGAGAGAGAGAGAGTTTAACTTCACTACACAGAGAGAGAGAGAGAGAAGAGAGAGAGAGAGAGAGAGAGAGAGAGTTTAACTTCACTACACAGAGAGCGAGAGAGAGAGAGAGAGAGAGAGAGAGAGAGAGAGAGTTTAAATCAGCTGGAGGATGCAGGGAGCATCCTGAGAGACTGAGGATTAATTACTGATGTGACGCAGCAGCACAGAGGTGAACACAGACATTATTACTGTCACCACAGGGACAGGTGGACGTACCTGTACAGTTATATGGTCAGAGGTTTTCTTTAAGAGCTAAAAATGTGATCTTCTGACAACTAGAATTTAAACACGGTGTTTTTAAAATGTTATTGCAGAGTGGAACTTAATGTATTTTTAATTTTGCTGCCTCAATATGTAACTTTAACTTTATAGTAACTTTTTTATCAGTGATGTGACATTTGGTTCATTTGTATTTGTGGTAACTTTATTAATCTGTTGTTATTGATCTGTTATCAGTGTTATAACCATAATTGTGTCCAGTTAAATCAGATATATGTAAATATATCTTGTCCCCTTGTTGTGGTGAAGAGTTTCTCATGAGTCGTCTTCCTTTTATTTTATTTATATAAAATGCATCATTCATTGAACAGCTCATGGACTTCATAACTTTAATAATAACTTAATCAATCATAAATGAATGTGTTTGACCACCACTGCGGTTTGTTGTAGTGTTTCATGCGGACGCCACCTCGCGGCGGGTTTCAGCCTCACAGCTCGGGACATGAACGAATCTGCTGCCGGAAACTGAACAACACAAAAACAAAGGAAGCTTAAAAAGAGAGGGGAAACTTTGCTTTTACGTTTACGTGGATTTCCAACGTTTCTTATTTTACAACCGGTAGAAATATATTTTTTTGTATTTATTTCTGTCGAATCAGAGAACGTGAACTGAAACTAGTTTTATGTAAATGCGGTTCATGTGTTTCACAACCGGCAGTTTGACGGTTACGAGTGATTCCGGAGGCTGAGGACGACAGGTCGGTGAACTGCTCCACTCCTACATCAACTTCCCGCGTCTGCACTTTACTAACGAAGGCCGCGGTTACCGGAGGTTAGTGTGACGTCACTCAGCGGGATCGGTTAACCTTCAGTCACCGGTTAACGTTAAGCTAACTGTGTGTGTGTGTGTGGTGTGTGTGTGTGTGTGTGTGTGTGTGTGTGTGTGGTGGGGGCATCGGTGTAAATCAACTTAATTTAACCAATGCATGATAGGAATATGAAACACCTGAGGACAGGTGAGCTTCTCGAGTCGATGTCAGGCGGGTTTAAAGATCTCATCACTAACAGGTGACAGAAATAATGTTATTCAACAATCAAACAAACAAAAACTACAATTTATGTTAATTTTATCAAAAAGGAAAAGAATATAAAATACGTTTTTTAATAAAAATCATTTACATATATATTTATATAAATAAATAAAATATTAAACTAATTTAATTTATTTGTTATGGAAATCATTTCCTCATTTTTTAAGTGAGGATATTTTCTGGCTTCTGTTATTCACAGATCTCATTTACCAGTGAGACATGAGTACAGAACAATAAAATGATATAAAAGGTGTTTATATTATATGTATATATATGGAGTGTGTTGTATCACAGGTCAATTCATGCTGATTAATCTTATTAATAAGGTTAATAACAGTGTTTGGTAACATGATGTTTTACACCGCGAGATGAAGTTTCTAATAATAACTTGAGACCATGTTCACTTAGTACACTTCATTAATTAATTCAACCCATTTATTGGTATTTTATGATCTATTGTTATTGATCAAACTACCAAACAGTATAATCAATGGTTGGAATGTTTTTGACCAGCTCTTACTTAAACTTATCAGTAATATCAAATCAATATTGTCAAATGAATTAACTGCCAGGGTCCACTGTGCATCATGAGACCTATACAAACTTTAACTGGAGTACTGGAGTGAGTACAGGCCTGTTACGTGTATCACAGTATTTACTGTTACCTGGACTTCAGTAAAGGACCGTGATACTTCCTCATCACTGATGACATCACAGCGTCTGTTTGTGTTGCAGGACGTTGAGTTGAAGATGTCGGGGCTGCGGTTCATTGTGAGTGGACTGCGTGGAGGAGGAAGACTCCTGAGAAGTCTTCCTCACGTCCAGAAGACGTGCGTGTCCTCAGAGACCCTCCACATCAGACTGTACGGACGTCCTCCTCGTCTTCCTCTGAGGACTCAGCTGTGTTTCCTGTCTCAGGGCCGGGACCCGTCCCCCTCTGCAGCTAAACTGAAGCTGAGGACCCGTCTGCTGGTGACTCTGCTGTTCGGCGGCGGCTTGCTGGCCGTGTGGTTGTACGTGTACTCGGAGAAGCAGCAGAAGTTGCGGCAGCAGCGGATCCAGCAGCTGCAGCGGGTGGCTCTGGGGTCAGGGGAGCTTCAGCCTCCTGGACCACAGGGGGCAGCGCAGAACCAAGCGGGACTTCCTGGGCAGCTGGGTGCTGATGTACTTCGGCTTCACGCACTGCCCCGACATCTGCCCCGAGGAGCTGGACAAGCTGAGCGCCGTGGTGTCGGCTCTGGACCGGGACGCCTCGCTGCCGCCGGTCCAGCCCCTCTTCATCACCGTGGACCCGGAGAGGGACGACGTGCCGGCGCTGGCCCGATACATCAAAGACTTCCACCCCCGCCTGACCGGACTGACGGGTACGTCAGAGGAGGTGAAACACGCAGGACAAGACTACAGAGTGTACGCCAGCCCCGGACCCAAAGACGAGGACGGAGACTACATCGTGGATCACACCATCCTGATCTACCTCATCAGTCCTGACGGGCTGTTTCTGGACTACTACAACAGGACGAAGGACCAGGAGCAGATCACCGAGAGCGTCAGGAACCACATCAAGAACTACATCCGGCTCTGAGGAACCGGACTGAAGCGTTAACGCTGCAGACTCCTGGAACCTGGAAATGTTATATACATGAATGACTGAGGCAGCTCCTGGACCTTCCCCCAGATCACATCACCTTTATGTTGTATGAAGCTCACACCACTAATAAAGATTAAACCTCAAGTTTGAATTCTTTTTTAAAGCAACACAAGTTGTTCAAATGAACAGAAGACAAGAGTTCAGACTAAAGTCTCTTAGATCTGACGAGGAGACCGACACTGGGTCCCCACGACCTCCGAACACCAGCCCCGTGTAGAGCTGCAGCCACTGATCCATAATCCATTTATCGGAAAAAGTTCTAACGAAAAGTGTCAAACATTATCCAGCTGCTTCTCTTCGAGTTGATAGTCATTTTAAGATTTCCTATTTTTTTTTAAGTGTTGGTCGAACAGAAACAATCTCAGACTGTTGGAGACATTTTTCACTTTTCTGGTATTTAAAAGCAAAACGATTCATTAAGAAAATAATTAATCGATAATGAAAATAAAGTCTAATGTTTGAGGTTATTAGTTATTATAACACATCAACACGTCGCCGTGACAACAGTCACGTCTTGTACTCTGCACTAGTTTTGGACCGGGCTCTATCAACAAATGTCGCCGACTGATTAATGATTAATCCGACCATCAGTTTTTACAACATGCTCATTTATTTATTACAAAGATTCATATTTCAAAAAGACAAACAACGTCAGCACATTTCCCGGAGAGAGGGACATTTACAGTCTCATATGAGATTCAACACATGATGCAGAAGAGGAGGAGTCCAGGAGAAGAGGAGCAGACAGGAAGAGAGTGAAGCTCAATGTGTGTGAGCATCAGTGTGAACTCAGCTGCTTCAGGTCAAAGCCGTCATGGTCTTGAATCTGTCTGTGGCTCTGTGAGTGCTGAGCAGGGTCAGTCCCATGGAGTCCAGACTGTCCTCCAGACCCTCGGCACTGTCGATCTCCACCGTGTAGTCGTTGGCCTGAGAACCAGACACCTGTCAGTCATAACGTCTGTCTGCGGCCGAGACACAGGTGTGGTGCTGCTAGAATGAGTCGTGTGTATTTGAGTGTGTGGTATTTACCAGCTGCAGTGAAGCCAGCAGATATTTACAGGCTTCAAAGTTGTCCAGACCGTGAACGATAGAGGAGAACGGTCTGCGCTGACCGACGCCGTTCAACGCTCCGACGACCCGGTCTCCGTAGTCGTGGATGTCGAACGCCAGACGCTCCTCCTGAAAAACACCAGCAACAGGAAGTGACGCGGGGGTGGGGGGCAGAAGTCAGGGTCTGAAACCAGTCTGAACTGGTTTCCAGTGTGTGTTACCTGCAGAACCAGCTGAGGTCGGATCATGTCCTCCCAGTCTTTAACCCGTCGGGACAGAGCAGTTTCCTGAGTGTAACCTTGACAGTTCACCACCAGCTGCTCCTGGAGACGCCACAGACACAACTTTCATCACTTACTCTCTACGCTCTTTTTATTACACAGAATATATTTTATTTATTATTTATTCTCTGTGGAAACCCCTCCCTCCCACTTCCTCCTGTTACTTCAGGCTGCACATCATTTCCACAAGAAGAACAAAATACACCTCAAATAGAAATATAATGTCGTGCTTTGCCAGGGAAGACAAGTATTTCTATATTCTAACAGATGATACATGTAAAATACAAAGTCTAAGTTTCAATACAAATGGCTCAAATCTTTTGCTCATACAATAAAGATCTAGAGGTTTGAAACTCTACACATTTAAAAAATATGAAAACTTGCTTTATCATTATATTTATTATGTTTAACAGACTCTTCTCTCGATGCTGAAGCTCCTCAGTGTTTCTCTCTTTAACACTGATTTAATGTAAAGCTCCATAGTTGCAGGTATTGGGACGTGAACTGTGTCATTACTACTTGACAAAAGTGAATGAAACAAGGTCTTTAAAGGTTCATTGGTTCTGTTCATCCAGGCAGCAAACTGCAGTTTGAATAGTGAATGACAGAGTGTTGATGACGTACCACACGCAGCTTCACCAGATCTTCATAACTCAGCTCGTCTCTCGGAGCTTCTGCACAGACAAAAAATAATAATCACCACAAACTGACGTCTTTAAAACTCCCAGAAACTAAATCTACAACCTGAAACAATCTAACGACGGCTGAACACACCTGTCCCGCCACTCTCAGGTGTTTTATTTACCTGGTGATATGACGTCTGGTCCAAACTCAGCTGGAACGTCATCAGGAAACGCTTCATATTCGTTGTCTGAGTTGACGTCGTCTCCACCTTTAAAAGATCATTTTAAACTTTAATCAGAACAGCAGGAAGAAGTTCAGGTGTAAAAACTGAAAGCTGAGTGTATGAGTGGAGATCTTTTACCCAGCAGGTCGGGGTGTCTGAATCCTTCCACAGGCTCCTCCCCCTGCTGCTGTGGCCCCTCCTCCAGCTGCAGGAAGGTTCTCCTCAGCTCGTCATCAGAAACCACCACGCCCTGAGTATAAAAGAGAAAGGCTCCAGGTACAACAACACGCACACACACGCGCACACACACACACACACACACACACACACACACACGCGCACTTACTGCTTTCCTGAAGATCCTCTTCCTGGTCTTCAGTTTGTCTTTCATCGTGCTCAGATAAATGTAGTTCAGGTCTGCAGACACATGAGGCTGCAGCTTCACTTCCACATCACAGATTCAATGAAACAGGGTTTTAGCTCAACTATTTATAAAGTCACATTTGGCACGTTTGCATTCTGCAAAGGGTTAAAGTTAAAGGTTAAAGGTTAAAGTTCCAGTTTGTGTTGTTGGTCTGAAACATACAGACTCTTCTCAGATTCGTTTCCTGGAACCTGAATCTGTTTGAATCATTAAATCACATTTTACTCGTCTGAACTCTGAACAAAGATGGAGTTTGTAGATCTGAAATATTATTCAGATTATGTTGAGTATAAGAAGTACAGGTTGACAGAAAGCAAGAGGAGCAAACCTGTAAATGTGGGTCCATTCTTCAGCTTGTGTTCAGGAGGATCATCTACAACACAAAACAAAAACCCATCATCCTCATCATCAGTTAAAGCTCCAGAACAGATCAAACACATCAACTGTGTCCTCACAGGTTCCTCTGAACCAGCTCCTGAAGTCCTGAAGTGACGACGGTCGTTTCCTTTTCCTCTTCCCTCCGTCATCCAGACCATCAGGAACCTTGTAACATTTCCCTGAAGGAGAAACACAAACTGTGTCAGCACAGAGAGCGACTCCTCCCTCTGTGAAAACACCTGAGTCCTGATGCTCACCTGATTTAAACGGTTTGTCCTCCCCGACGACAGAGTACGGGTCATGAAACATCCACAGGTTCACCTGAGAGCCACAAATAATAAACTGCAGAGATGAAGCCAATTTCTTCTCACAGCAGATTTAGACATTTGATCTGTATTAGAGCCACTGGCGGAGGATGAAAAGTGAAGTTTCAAAATATTAGTTTAAATGTTTTAAAAAGGATAGATTTGTGATCTGGAGAGAAGTCACAGTATTTAATTAAGTTGCAATTTCTTTACATCAAAGGTTGATATAAAGAAATAAAAAATCTCTGAATAAAGTAAGAGATTGTAATATTTCATATTTAAGTGATGATTTTAGGAGAAAAAGTTCTAATATGGGAATAAATTATTATGAATTAACTGGAATAAGACAGAGGAGTTATCGTACAGCAGGCGGCGCCTCCTCCTCAGTTTCCACCTGTCGTCTCTCTCGAATCATCCGGCCTTCACCTGGAGCCTGAGACAAACATCAACAGTTTACCACAGTGAGAAAAACTCAGCAGATTCAATGTGTACTAATGGAAACTCTGAATCTATAAATGCATTGGTTTATAGATTTAAAGAAAATATATATTCGTGTTGGTTAAATCTCCATGTAGCTGAAAACAGTCCTGCATTCACAATCTGAAGTCAGTTTTCCTCTAGATATAAGTGCACTTGAATGCACCATGTTGACAGACCTCAGTTATAAAGTAAGATTAAACAGAGTTAAGATGATGGACTCCGACCTGCTGCCTGTCGATGTGCTCCTCTGGCTCCTGGTCCAGCTCCATGTTGTTGTCGTCTAACGGCAGGAAGTTGTCTGCAGCGTCACCTCCATCGTCTCCCACATCAGCCGCACCTGCTGCAGCCTCACCTGTGACCCGAGCCACAGCACCTGGACCACCAGACAACATTTAATCACAAACAAATAAATAAACAAAAAGCCTGGGAAAATCAGCAGCCACCCAGTTTGAAATACTTTTCAGATAAATAAACAACGTCACTGTACAACCGAAGACTAATCACATTCTCTAATCAAACTTCCACATCAGATCAATAACTTAAAATGATCCGCTTCACAGTTTGGAATCATGGAAACATTACATATAATTATCAGTAGACAAAGATCATGTTCACCTTCCTGCTGCTGCAGAGACTCACTGTCCTGTAGAAACCTGGACCCTGATCTGAGCGTGAGGAGGATCAGATCCTCGTCTCCTGGGAGGAACATGTTGATCCTGAAGTCCTTCTGACTGCACAGCACCTCACCTTTCAAGCTGAGACACACACACACACACACACACACACACACACACACACACACACACACACACACACACACACACACACACACACACACACACACACACACACACACACACACACACACACACACACTCTATTATCTGAAGCTGAAACACTTCCTGTGTAGACAGGATGTTGTCCCTTTATTTTGAAAGGATAACAACATCTGTAGAGTCTGACCTGATGAGAGGAAGTTTGTGCTTCTCGTGGGTTTCAGGAGGAATCAGAGACTCGGGAGGAAGAGGAGCCACATTCACAGTCTGAAGACCAGAGACCAGATACACATCAGATTAAACTAGAGAGGAAGTGACTCATTAAAATGCAGAAGAAGAGTGTGCTCTCAGTGTCAGTGGAGGATGAACTGACCGTGTTGGAGTCACCTCTCTGTGAGTTCTCTGAGACGTTGATGTCCAGGGAAGTGAACTAAAAGAGACAAAGAAGAATCTGTCAGACTGGTTCTGATGCTGATCCGGGCTCGAGACCGACTCCATGTTTTCAGAGTGTGCGAGTTAAAATTTCAGTTTCTCGTCAGATTAAATACAATTTAATTAAACTTCCTCCTCTGGTTGAGCTGAGCTGCTGCTTCTTACCACGGCCACATCCTCAGCGTCGTGGGCGCTCGCTGCTGCGTCTGCGTCGCCCTCCTGAGACTCTGCCGCCTGTTTGTTACGTCTGTCAGAGAAACGACTCCGTCACAACATTTCTATCACAAACACAACCATTAAACTAGAAGAAATGTCTGTCGTTTTACTGTGAAGCAGCACAGATCATTAGATGAGACCGACTCTTACTTCTTGTTTCTGTCATTGATGTACTCCAGAGTTTGGTAAACGAGACTGTGCAGCAGCTCCACCTGAAACAGTCACACAGTAACACACAATATGAGATTTTTATGGATCAGATAAACACACTGACTCTTTATTTTAATGTGTTATTGTCCTGTGGTTGTACCTTCTTGCTGTAGATGCAGGCTGAGCCCTGGATCAGCAGCGCTGCTTCTGCAAAGTTCAGTCTAATTTCTCCTCCATCAAACGTGATGCACATCTCATCCAACTACAGCAACAGAGAGAGAGAGGGTTCAATCTCTGTTAACCCCAATCAAAACAAAATAAACAGTAAGTTGGAAACGTCAGTGGTACAAACCTCACCTCTTCTAAATAGTCGTTTAACTCTGAAGCCACATCGATCTCCCAGTTCTTGGTGAGTTCTCGGATGGGCTGCAGCAGGTGAGCGTACCTGCTCTCTGTGGACTCCATGAGCACTTCACTGTGAGTCACAATACAACAAGGGAAAACACTTCATTACAGGTTACAGGAGGAAAAGTACACAGGTACTATCAGAACTACTAATTATGCAGAATGGTAATTTATTACAGCAGCTGTGTCATTACCTCCGTCTTCATTAGGTTTATAATGTTCAGGTTTCTTTATTGTCAGAAATGTGTAAACCCAGGTCTGTTGATCACGGAGCTCAGGGTTAGTTGGTTTACTCAGAATATTAGAAACACTATGACTAACTATGAGGATTCATTACACTTTTCTGACAATGACAACAGAAACTGTAACGGTGGGATCTACTGGATTGTATTAGATTATACAGGTTTACCTTTAGATTATACAGGTTTAATTTAATAAAGTGGGTTGTTTCTCATAACTTTGGCGCTGTGCACAGATTTAGCTTTACAGGAGAAAAGTAACAGCTTGACGCATTGAATCATCTACGACTGCAACACGGCAGCTTATTAATTCTTAATGTCTTAAACAGTCTTTTGTCTCATGGAGGTAACTTTATACCGCAGGTAAACAAAGTGACAGATTTAAGACTTAATTCGTTTCCTCCGACTGAACGACTCCCAGAGCCGGAATATAACATCATAATATCACCCGCCTCTCAATAATCTAGTTTGTAATAATAAATACATGACGCTAACATTAAGTTTTAAAGCTGTTTTACGGTAAAGGACAGTAAAATATAACTCACCTAAGAGAGCGAGTCGGTTCCGTAGCAGTTAGCAAACAGTCAAACAGCCCGCGCTGCAGTTCTTCTTCGGTGCTTCTGTCAGTGTTGGTTACAGCCGGTGCTGCCCCCTGTCGGCGCCGTGCTGCAACACAGGCCGCTGTCCGGTAGATGGCGGGACTGCGCTCTGGATCACACGATTCATTAACAAATTATTAATTATCTGAGTAAAACATTATAAATAAAGCACAATGACAAGATTAATAACACAACAGGTGAACAAAGAAAGATGAAAATGAAAGATCTGCAATTATCTGTTGAATCTTTGAGGAAAACCACGAAGCACATTCCTGTTTTTTGTTTGTTTTTTAAATGTTCAACTAAGTGTATTCATAAGAAGATTGTTTGTTTTTTTTTTAATTCTAGTTACATTTATTTAAATTGGAAAATTTACACCCAATCAATCAATAAAGAGAAAAAGATAAGAATTCAACAAAAAAGAAAAATAATAATAATTTAAAAAAACAAATAGATTTAATAGATTTAAAGAACATATAATTTTAGTGACAGAGGGACTTGATTTCCCTAATAAAGTCAGGAAGTTAACAAAACTGTTTTCCTTATAGTCAGAATAAGTGAAAAAAAATCACGTTGTTTTGCTTAATTTGTAACTTTAACTGTACCTGTGTGTGTGTGTGTGTGTGTTGGTGGGGGGGGGCTGCTTTCCCTCGTTTGTCCTCTGTGACCCTGACTCACTGCAACTCCAGTGAATTTATCATTTAAATACAGTAATAAATACAGTATTTATGTCTGACAGAACCTCTGTGTGTGTGTGTGTGTGTGTGTGTGTGTGTGTGTGTGTGTGTGTGTGTGTGTGTGTGTGTGTGTGTGTGTGTGTGTGTCAGTCCACCTTAAATCGCGGCTCTCTGCACCACGTGACGTTATTCCTGGAAAGTTCCTGGAAATGCTTCTTTTGTGTTTATGGTGATATCGGTTATTAGGCGGCTCGCTGGACTCGGCTGTCCCGGACACGCACACTGACGGACGGACACCGTGTTCAGGACACACACGGAGCTTTTGTGGCTCCGCGGGAAACGGGAGCGGGTCGGGTGTTTTTTTGTCGGTGGGCGCCCGGAGAGCAGCCGCCTCAGCTCGGACTGACAGGTTGACGGTCCGACCCTCCGTCCGTCTCCGCCGCGACACGCGCCATTAGCCACAGGACCGAGAGCGGGGCAGGAGCGACCCCGCGGCAGAGGAGCCGTCCCGCGGATCCAGACCGTCACTGTTCCCGCCGACATGTCGGACTGTTGTACACGGGCGATAAACTGGCGTCGCCGCTTCTGAACCAGCGGCTCTGGTCTGGCTCGGCTCGGCTCGGCTCGGCTTTGCTAGCAGCTAGCTCCGACACCGACACTCAGGTACGTGTGGTCCTATTTTATCAGTGTCCATGTCCCCGATACGTGACATTAGCTGGGCTCTACTGCCCGCGTGCGAGGTGGTGACGACACACACCGGAGACAAGGTGAAGCACCTGTGCTGTCCACTGGTGTTTAAACTGTCCGTTTCTCTGGGGAAGAAACAGGAAGAAAACTCACTTTTCACCGTGTAATTCAGATTTATATCACTTTAAATCTTGTCCTCTGAAAATAAAATGGTAGGTTTTCTTCTTGTTGTGAACAACCCGCTCTTAAATTCCGCAGTATTAATGTATTAAAGGTTTTGTTATAAAATAGGTAAATATCTCTATTTGTGGCTGGATAATTTACCACATTAAGCCAAATTATATTATAATTATAATTTCCTCCACGGCCTCTGTCATGTAAACATGCTTGAAAATAAAATGCTAAGTTGTTATTTACAACCTGATCTTCAATTCCGTGAACATGAACAAACTTGCTAACAGGTATTATTTTTACTAGGAAAATGTCTAAATGGATCATTTACCTCTTTACGCCGAATTCTGCTTTAAATTCCAGTGATTTTTAAGGTGCAAATATCCTAGAAAAAGTTTCATATGTTCCTAACCCTGCAGTCCAGTCTTCCTTAGATTGTCCTATAATCACAACGGCTCATCAAACAGTATTTACTTAACTACCACAGATATGCGTCCAAGATACACAGTGAGCAGAATCAACATTTCAGTAACATCAGGTAAAGCACAGGTGAGGTGGTGATGAGAAACCCTGCAGTCAAGGTGTTTAATGTGTCTGTTTCTCTGGTGAAGAAAATAAAGAAAACTCACTTTTCACCAAATTTAATTCAAATTTCTGTTGATTTTAATTTTCTCCTCGGCCTCTGTCGTGTAAACCTGCTGGAAAATAAAATGGCAGTTTTTCTTCTTGTTATTTGCAGCCTGATCTTCAGTTCCACGTACATGAATAAACTTACTGTCCACATCATTTCTCCGGATAATTTACTTCTTTACGCCAAATTCTGTTCAAAATTCCAGATATTTGAGGAGCAAACCTGGAAATGTTTTACCATGTTATAAAGTCCAGAAGAAGAAAAACAACCGATCAAATAGGATTTACCTGGATAAGGTCCACAGATTAAAATCAACATTTCAGTAACATTAGGGGTTTTATTGCACATCTAAGGGGCAGGTGACGGGAGAACACCTGTACTCTCACCTGATGTTCAGTTTGTTAGTTTTACTAGTGAAGAACAAAGAAAAATGTCTATTCATGTTTCTCTGTTTTACTTCTTCTCCGAGGCCTCTGGTGTGAAACCTACTTAACTATTAAATCTCAGTTTCCTGGTTTTTATTTATAATTAATTCTTCAATTCTGGATTCAAGAATAAACTAATCAAGCAGAGTCTTAAGATCGGTAGAGGATCAATAGACTTTTATCACCTTGCACCAACTTCTATTCAAAGTTGTTGCAGTTTTTCATCACCTCTGTTGTTGTTGAAGGTCATTGATTGCACAGGTGAGGAGGAAGACTCAGGTCAGTCTGAAGCTTTTCTCAGATCAGTCTGTTTTTCTAGTGAAGCGTGTGAGAAACGTCACGAGGCCAAAGAAATATTCAAAACTCTTTAAATTTGACATTTCCTCCGTCGTCAGCTGGTGTATAAACATGTCGTTAGTTCTTTACAGTCCACTCTGAAAGTCTGCTCACGAGAAACAACCTACCTATAAGCATTAGAACTGATAGATACATTGATTGATTGGTTCTCCAGCTGTAAAATAGAGGAACTTTTCTTTAAATCTAATGTCATGTGTTTTGTGGAGTATAAAACTATTAGAACTGTGTGTTCTTCAGTCCTCTGTTCACACCTCTCACACAGGAACTGATTGTTCACTAAATACTTTAGTCCTCGCAGGTAGGAGTGTGTTGTGTATTAAGGAGTATTAGAAAACAATAGAGGCCATTAGAATCACACAGTAACAGCACAGTTACTGTCTGTGGGTAAGAAGAATGTGTGTGTTGCTCCCACAGTCCAAACTAAGCATTACTCATCACTAACTTATGGTATTTCTGTGAAAGCTGAGCATCCAGTTTGAACCAAATTACTGTCGGAAAACAAAACATTTTAGACCTGACTGTGTTCTCATGTTTCCCATGTAGAAACGAGTTTAAATTAAAACTACAGTCAATGTTTTGCCTGAAGCCATTTATTTAACTATAAATGTCTTAATGTTACTGTCTTGACTAATTGTTTGGTTTCTAGTAAAATGTCCATTTAAATTCAAGGGTTCATTTTCAAATGTCTTGTTTTGTCCTGCAGATATTCATGTTCAGGGAAAATCAGAAAATCTTTTTGCTTGAACGATTGATCTGATTGATCAGTTATCCATTAGGTTTCCAGTTACGTGCTGATAGTGAATTATTTGCTGAATTAAACAGACGGACGTGTTGACCCGTGAAGTCTGTTTTACAGTGTTTTGTTAAACGGACACATTTTTGACTGGACTCGGGTCTGAGAGGAAAGAGACGAGTTTCCAGTAAATTTCCTTTTTCCTCTGGTTTACAGAAACTTAAACACACCCTCATAATGATGGTGGTGATAGTGTTTATCTGCAGTGTCTGATGGTTTTATTTGTTTCCAGGACAGTATAACCCCCCCACCCCACCCCCCCCCCTTCGTCTGGCTGCTGCAGACCTCGTCCATGTCTGAGCTGTGGGCCTACAACTAGGCTGAAGGTTGGATCTGTCCAATGACCTGCCAGTCCTCCGAGTCCACAGACACCATCGAGAGCGACAGACGAGCCGCCAACAACTCCAGGGCTGTGGAATCGGACGAGAGTCGCATCGCCTCAGCCATGAAAGACCTGAAGAACACAGGTGAGAGAGGAAACTCCCTTCACCTGTTACTAAGACATCTGTCACTGCTCACATCCAGGCTCCTGTATGTGAGAAACAGACCAGCAGACGGCTGATCTCTGGCTGATCGCTGGCTGATGTGTGGCCGATCGCTGGCTGATCTCTGGCTGATGTGTGGCCGATCGCTGGCTGATCTCTGGCTGATGTGTGGCCGTTCGCTGGCTGATCTCTGGCTGATCTCTGGCTGATCTCTGGCTGATCTCTGGCTGATCTCTGTTACTATCGTGTCTGTTATGTGTCTCTGATGTTTTCTGTCTCTGGTCTCAGGCTGGTACTGGGGCAGTCTAACCGCCACTGAAGCCAAAGAGATCCTGCAGGACGCCTCGGAGGGAACCTTCCTGGTGCGGGACAGCTCTCAGAGGGATTACCTGTTCACCATCTCAGCCATGACGTCGGCGGGTCCCACCAACCTGCGCATCGAGTACAAACACGGGAAGTTCAAGCTGGACTCGGTGGTCCTGGTCAAGCCCAAGCTGAAGCAGTTCGACAGCGTGGTCCACCTGGTGGAGCACTACGTCATGCTGTCCAGGACCAGCGACAAGGCGGCATCGAACTCTCAGCCCTCGGCAGCACCGCCCAACGGCACGGTGCAGCTGCTGCTCACCAAACCCGTGTACACGGCCACGCCCTCGCTGCAGCACCTGTGTCGTATCACCATCAACAGGAGGACGCGGCGGGTCCAGGATCTGCCGCTGCCCAACAGACTGAAGGACTACCTGACAGACTACGCCTACAACGTGTAGACAGGGGGTGGGGCTACAGCTCAGCTCAATGCATCAGCTGACCACTGACCAGTCCCATCACCTGCTCTACAGGTACCTGGCAGGGACACGCAATAACCATGCTGAGGTCTCCCTCCAGACGGGGGTCAGAGTCTCAGCTGGAGGTCTGCATCCTGATCACAGACACTTCAGGGTGGAGGCGGAGCCACCAACACTGAGGTACTGACCCTGACCACGACACGAGCAACACAATACCCCCCACCACCACCACCACCACGCAGTCACACTTCCTGGTCTCCTTTCAAATTAAAGCTCCAAACCAGATTCCCATCTTTTATCAACAAATAAAAAGCTGCTTCAGACTCATTAGTTTCTAATAATAAAATGTTCTAATTTCCCACAGTCCAAACGTCTTTAAATGTTTCGTTTTCAGGTCACTGTGACAGAAACAGGAGATCTGTGACTCTGGCCTGAAAAATCATCAACAAATACAAAAGTTAAAACCACAACAGGATCACAAACAAACAGAGAGAGAAAGAAGTTTCCAGTTTTCTGCTGCTCAGTGAATAATGACTGACGACTGTTTGATCACCAAATAATTAAAGATCAATTTCTAATCTTGTTGCAGCTCAAACTTGAGCTGACGATTAAACTATTGTCACGATGGACGAGAAGCAGGAAGTGTCATTTGAACTGAATAAACTTTATTGATACAGGACTTTCAAAACCTTCGTTACAAAACATTAACTAATTATTAGTTAGCAGTTATTCTGCAGGTGAATTATTACAGTTTAATAATCATAAAGTGGAACTACACTGTTTGTCCTGCAGCTATTGATTGCTGTCATCATTAATTGGTTTATTAAATGTCAAACGGTTTCCCAGGGCAACGTGGTGTTTTTTTTGGTCAAGTAAAGATCGGTTCAATAAAGTTGAATGAACCAGGTGAGTCCGATTAAAGTAAATCTACTCCCACGCTCACCATCGACCCATAAATAATATCTCTGAAGCTTCGTTTTCTTCTTGTTATTCCTACCTGTAAACACAGGGAACGGAGCCATCTGATTGGCTGAAGTGAAAAGTTCACCTGCGGCCAAACGTCAGTGAGGTTTCTCCTGATCGATGAGCAGCGTAGAAAGCAAACTCTTTCCTCTGAACACACGTCAGACTCGCCGTCATGTTTGACTTTGTACCTGCTGGATGTAGTACTCTGTAACTGTGGACCAATCAGATCGCAGGAAAACACAACACCTGTTGATACTACGCTGCTGTAACTCTGTACTGATCCTCCGTTTCACATGTTCCCAAAATCAGTTCTTTTATCCAGAGCTGAATAATTATTTGAAATATAATTATGAACGGGTGAAATATTCAAATCTCAGCAGCTGCAGTTTTTCTGACAAAGGTAAAATGTGTCACATTGTTAGCATTAGCATTGTTAGCACCATCAGTGTTGTGGTGCTACAGAATGAAAAACGTCCCTTCCAACTCAAATGTTTTATTTATTTATTTATTTTGCATATCGTGCAGCCTTAATTTCATCCATTAATCAATTAACAGAATTTTCTCGGAGTCCAAATTTAACGATCATCGACTGACGAGTTGTTTGAGAACGACTCTGCACTTCTCATTTAAAGAACCAGCAGCAGGAAACGATATTAATATAGCAGCTGATCTTTTCCTGAGTGGAAGTAGTTTTAACGTCTCAACCTGCGACTGAAAACCGAATAACATTAAAAAACAAGATCATAGATCTAAAAATAAGGGAAAGAAAAACTGTGTTCAGTCCTCACTCCTTCAAGTGACCAGTAATAAAAATCTCAGAAACTCAAAATCAGCTGTGAGGTCAGAGGTCACCCTCCGTGTTGGCGTCACTCCTCCAGTCTGTCAGGGTTCAGGTGTCAGGGTGATGTGGTCATGTGACAGTGGGTCACTCAGGTAAATGGGACTTTGTTATTGCACACGTTTGTCCGCAGGTTCGATGCTCGTACTGTTGCGTCTGACACTGTGTGAACTCTCCACCACGTCTCTGTCAGTGTGGATTATTCTCATGTTCCTCTTCTGTTTGTATTTTTGTATTGGGGGGGTAATCATGGATGGGGGGGGGTCACTTCTTTTCTCCCTCAGCTACATGATGAAGTGGACGAACAGTTTCCTGTTTGCATGATGAATGAATAAATCTTTATTACATGAAACAATGAGTAGGACAATAACTGTACATATCTCTGCTGTGGGCCTGAACCTGCAGCTCAGCCTGTTTGATTTTATAAATATTTATTGATTGTGTCACACTGTGTTTTCTGGTACAGTTTTTGACTCTGAGCATGTGTCGTCCCTGACGCCGGCGGGCGGCGAGCTGCAGCAGCTCCGCCTCTGTAACGTCGATCAGCTGCAACCATGAGAAATAAAGTTTTATATGGTGCTTCATCATGTGTGTTTTCTTCACACGTCACAGCTCTGTGTTCTCTGCTCACTCGCTGTTTTCACTTAGAAAAGTTTTTACATTTTTATATTCGGTTATTTGTGTTTTTAGTTTTCACTCAGTTTTTAAACGGTCACATTTCACCCTCTGGAAAAACCTCTGATTCAGTTTCACAACATCAGTTATATGAAACATTTTATTCAGATTTGTTTGTTTAATTTTTCCCTCATGTTTTTATGAGTAGGTCAGTTTATCTTTGTCTCTTATCAGCATCCTGTCAGTGATCAACAGGAACACACTAATGTAAATATAAAAGCTACTGGACTAATGTGGGAGAAGAACATGGAGGAACAGGAAATACATTTTGTTTTTAGGTCAGTATCTACAGACACCAGGTAAATAAATCAAAGAGATCTGTTTCATAGAAACCTTCACGTTAACTTGATGTATTTATACTGAACTCAGTATTAGTCCATAATAATTTAATTTATTCAGCTGTTACAAAGTGTGAGTTCCAAACGACCAACTCCTTTATAAACTGTTAAGTTTTAGAATTTCGTGCTGATTCATATATATATATATGTATATATACATATATATATATATATATATATATATATATATATACACACATATATATATATATATATATATATATATATATATATATATATATAACAGTAGCTCGTGCTGTTTGTTACACACCTGAGGGAAACCGTTCAACCTAACCGCGTTGAATATGTTATGATTTTAGGATTCTTCATAATTCACTTGGGACTATAAATAGTTAGAAATATATAGATGAATGTCTGACATTGCTCCTGGTGTTCTTGTAAATTCGGCTTATATTTTATTCACCAAGTACAAGTTTATTTCATAAAAATCTGAATTGTGTCTGTGGTTCAAGCTGCTTGCTAGCTGCTAGCTACCGCACACCGCGTTAGCCGTTAGCACCGTTAGCAACAAACGCTGGTATTCGCTCGTACTTAGAAACACCTGCTGTGTTAAAGGTTTGCTGAGTGTAGGACGGACGAATAATAAACCCACACATTTATTTTTTATCTCATTTATTAAACACATTCGTTAATTAGAGGATTTTCCAGACTTGGGAACCTGGGTGTTCACAAAACCTTGGTTCCGCTTACGTGTTTCCAGTCGGACACAATAACATTGAGTAAACTGCAGTTAACTGGGCGGGCTAGTTACTAGTTTTCACGATAGGTCGTTACGTTAGTTGATTATGAGATAACTAGTATGATTTACGGAGGGAGTCACCGGATGAGATCCTCAACATGGACCCGCTTCACAAAGCGGTTCTGCGGAAGCTGAGAGTTTATCTGTCCGGCGAGCTGCTGGTCTCAGACTCCATCGTTCCCTTCCTGTTCCAGGAGGAGGTTCTGACCGGGGCCCAGGTCGAGGACATCGAGTCCCAGTCCACAAACAGACTGAAGACTCTGAGGCTGCTGGACCTGCTCCCGACCCGCGGGCCCCGGGCCTTCCCCTCCTTCCTGCGGGCTCTGGAGGACTTCAGCTGGGTCAGAGACAGACTGCTGCTGGAGCTCCAGACTCCACCTGGACCTGGACCTGGACCTGCACCTGGACCTGGACCCAGCTCGACAGGTGAGACCAGGGCGGGAAGGTACGCCTGTTTTTACCAATATCCCAGGAGTTAGTCCAGCTGAGGTTCTGAAACCAGTTCCAAACGTTGTAGTCCACGTTTAAAACCTGTTCACAGGTTTATACTCCATGTAGACCACATCAGTCCGGATCAGGTCTGTCTCTAAAACTACCACAGTAAGACTTGTCAGACCTGGACTGGATCAACACGGAGACTCAGGAAGCAGATGAAAGACTAGTTTTATATTTATTAAGTGTTTATTCTGAGGTCTGAACACCTGCAGACAGGTGAACCTGAAAGCAAAGAGCTGAGCTCACACACTGAGGCTCATTCAACATGTAAAAACATTCAAAAATATAGAAGAAATAAACATTAACAATATAAACATCATGTGCTCGTCAGTGACGGTTTAAATCTATCAATCCAACTGATCAGCTAATCAATTAACCAGCTGATCATTACACCTGTATTAAGTATAGATTGAAGACTGGGCAGGTCTATCAGGACCAGGACCAGGACCAGGACCAGGGGCCTGAGAGTTCAGGAGGCTTGGGGCCTGTGTTTGTAGTGACTGTTTGATGAGCCTTTCAAAATAAAACCAGACATGACTGTGGTCCTGATTTGGTTTAGTCACCCAAACAAATCGATTAGATTGTTGCCATGGTTACATGATCAGTTCAGGCATTTTCTGACTGTCAGCACGTCCCATGAAAGAAACAATCATGTGGTTTGTTGACATTTCTTCTGAAAACTTCTCTTCTCTTTTCTGTGGAGATGAAATGATCTTGAAGTTTGTATTGAAGATGCAGCGTTCAGACTGTATCTGCTCACAGTGTTTCAGTGTTTCAGTTTCTCACAGTGTTTCACAGTGTTTCACAGTGTCTCACAGTGTTTCAGTGTCTCACAGTGTTTCAGTGTTTCACAGTGTTTCAGTTTCTCACAGTGTTTCACAGTGTTTCACAGTGTTTCAGTGTCTCACAGTGTTTCAGTGTTTCACAGTGTTTCAGTGTCTCACAGTGTTTCAGTGTTTCACAGTGTTTCAGTGTTTCAGTTTCTCACAGTGTTTCACAGTGTTTCACAGTGTTTCAGTGTCTCACAGTGTTTCAGTGTTTCAGTGTTTCACAGTGTTTCAGTGTTTCACAGTGTTTCACAGTGTTTCACAGTGTTTCACAGTGTTTCAGTGTTTCAGTGTTTCACAGTGTTTCAGTGTTTCAGTGTTTCACAGTGTTTCACAGTGTTTCAGTGTTTCAGTGTTTCAGTGTCTCACAGTGTTTCACAGTGTTTCAGTGTTTCACAGTGTTTCAGTGTTTCACAGTGTTTCACAGTGTTTCACAGTGTTTCAGTGTTTCACAGTGTTTCACAGTGTTTCACAGTGTTTCAGTGTTTCAGTGTTTCACAGTGTTTCAGTGTCTCACAGTGTTTCACAGTGTTTCAGTGTTTCACAGTGTTTCAGTGTCTCACAGTGTTTCACAGTGTTTCAGTGTTTCAGTGTTTCAGTGTCTCACAGTGTTTCACAGTGTTTCAGTGTTTCACAGTGTTTCAGTGTTTCACAGTGTTTCACAGTGTCTCACAGTGTCTCACAGTGTCTCACAGTGTCTCACAGTGTTTCAGTGTTTCACAGTGTTTCACAGTGTTTCACAGTGTTTCAGTGTTTCACAGTGTCTCACAGTGTCTCACAGTGTTTCAGTGTTTCACAGTGTCTCACAGTGTTTCACAGTGTCTCACAGTGTCTCACAGTGTCTCACAGTGTTTCAGTGTTTCACAGTGTTTCACAGTGTTTCACAGTGTCTCACAGTGTTTCACAGTGTTTCAGTGTTTCAGTGTTTCACAGTGTTTCAGTGTCTCACAGTGTTTCACAGTGTTTCCGTGTTTCAGTGTTTCACAGTGTTTCACAGTGTCTCACAGTGTTTCACAGTGTTTCACAGCGTTTCACAGTGTTTCACAGCGTTTCAGTGTTTCACAGTGTTTCAGTGTTTCACAGTGTTTCACAGTGTTTCAGTGTTTCACAGTGTTTCACAGTGTTTCAGTGTTTCAGTGTTTCACAGTGTTTCACAGTGTTTCACAGTGTTTCAGTGTTTCAGTGTTTCACAGTGTTTCACAGTGTTTCACAGTGTTTCACAGTGTTTCAGTGTTTCAGTGTTTCAGTGTTTCAGTGTTTCACAGTGTCTCACAGTGTCTCACAGTGTCTCACAGTGTTTCACAGTGTTTCAGTGTTTCAGTGTTTCACAGTGTCTCACAGTGTCTCACAGTGTTTCAGTGTTTCACAGTGTCTCACAGTTTTCACAGTGTCTCACAGTGTTTCACAGTGTCTCACAGTGTTCAGTGTTTCACAGTGTTTCACAGTGTTTCACAGTGTCTCACAGTGTTACAGGTTTCAGTGTTTCAGTGTTTCCACATGTTTCAGTGTCTCACAATGTTTCACAGTGTTTCCGTGTTTCAGTGTTTCACAGTGTTTCACAGTGTCTCACAGTGTTTCACAGTGTTTCAGTGTTTCACAGTGTTTCACAGCGTTTCACAGTGTTTCACAGTGTTTCACAGTGTTTCAGTGTTTCACAGTGTTTCACACTGTTTCACAGTGTTTCAGTGTTTCACAGTGTTTCACAGTGTTTCAGTGTTTCAGTGTTTCACAGTGTTTCACAGTGTTTCACAGTGTTTCAGTGTTTCAGTGTTTCAGTGTTTCACAGTGTTTCACAGTGTTTCACAGTGTTTCAGTGTTTCAGTGTTTCAGTGTTTCACAGTGTTTCACAGTGTCTCACAGTGTCTCACAGTGTCTCACAGTGTTTCACAGTGTTTCAGTGTTTCAGTGTTTCACAGTGTTTCACAGTGTTTCACAGTGTCTCACAGTGTTTCACAGTGTTTCAGTGTTTCAGTGTTTCACAGTGTTTCAGTGTCTCACAGTGTTTCACAGTGTTTCAGTGTTTCAGTGTTTCACAGTGTTTCACAGTGTCTCACAGTGTTTCACAGTGTTTCAGTGTTTCACAGTGTTTCACAGCGTTTCACAGTGTTTCACAGCGTTTCACAGTGTTTCAGTGTTTCACAGTGTTTCACAGTGGTTTCAGTGTTTCACAGTGTTTCACAGTGTTTCACAGTGTTTCAGTGTTTCAGTGTTTCACAGTGTTTCAGTGTTTCAGTGTTTCACAGTGTTTCACAGTGTTTCACAGTGTTTCACAGTGTTTCACAGTGTCTCACAGTGTTTCAGTGTTTCACAGTGTTTCACAGTGTTTCAGTGTTTCACAGTGTCTCACAGTGTTTCAGTGTTTCAGTGTTTCACAGTGTTTCACAGTGTTACACAGTGTTTCACAGTGTTTCAGTGTTTCAGTGTTTCACAGTGTTTCAGTGTTTCACAGTGTTTCACAGTGTTTCACAGTGTTTCACAGTGTTTCAGTGTTTCACAGTGTTTCACAGTGTTTCAGTGTTTCACAGTGTTTCAGTGTTTCACAGTGTTTCAGTGTTTCAGTGTTTCACAGTGTTTCAGTGTTTCACAGTGTTTCACAGTGTTTCACAGTGTTTCACAGTGTTTCAGTGTTTCACAGTGTTTCACAGTGTTTCAGTGTTTCAGTGTTTCACAGTGTTTCAGTGTTTCACAGTGTTTCACAGTGTTTCACAGTGTTTCACAGTGTTTCACAGTGTTTCAGTGTTTCAGTGTTTCACAGTGTTTCAGTGTTTCACAGTGTTTCACAGTGTTTCAGTGTCTCACAGTGTTTCAGTGTTTCACAGTGTTTCAGTGTTTCACAGTGTTTCACAGTGTTTCAGTGTTTCACAGTGTTTCATCAGTGTTTCAGTGTTTCACAGTGTTTCACAGTGTTTCAGTGTTTCACAGTGTTTCACAGTGTTTCACAGTGTTTCAGTGTTTCACAGTGTTTCACAGTGTTTCACAGTGTTTCAGTGTCTCACAGTGTTTCACAGTGTTTGTTTCAGTGTTTCAGTGTTTCACAGTGTGAAACAGTGTTTCACAGTGTCTCAGTGTTTCACAGTGTTTCAGTGTTTCACAGTGTTTCACAGTGTTTCAGTGTTTCACAGTGTTTCACAGTGTGAAACAGTGTTTCACAGTGTCTCAGTGTTTCACAGTGTTTCAGTGTTTCACAGTGTTTCACAGTGTTTCACAGTGTTTCCGTGTTTCAGTGTTTCACAGTGTTTCAGTGTTTCACAGTGTTTCACAGTGTTTCAGTGTTTCAGTGTTTCACAGTGTTTCAGTGTTTCACAGTGTTTCACAGTGTTTCAGTGTCTCACAGTGTTTCAGTGTTTCACAGTGTTTCAGTGTTTCACAGTGTTTCACAGTGTTTCAGTGTTTCACAGTGTTTCAGTGTTTCACAGTGTTTCACAGTGTTTCAGTGTTTCACAGTGTTTCACAGTGTTTCAGTGTTTCACAGTGTTTCACAGTGTTTCAGTGTTTCACAGTGTTTCAGTGTCTCACAGTGTTTCACAGTGTTTCACAGTGTTTCAGTGTCTCACAGTGTTTCACAGTGTTTGTTTCAGTGTTTCAGTGTTTCACAGTGTGAAACAGTGTTTCACAGTGTCTCAGTGTTTCACAGTGTTTCAGTGTTTCACAGTGTTTCACAGTGTTTCAGTGTTTCACAGTGTTTCACAGTGTTTCAGTGTGAAACAGTGTGAAACAGTGTGAAACAGTGTCTCAGTGTTTCACAGTGTTTCAGTGTTTCACAGTGTTTCACAGTGTGAAACAGTGTTTCAGTGTTTCACAGTGTTTCACAGTGTTTCAGTGTTTCACAGTGTTTCACAGTGTTTCACAGTGTTTCAGTGTTTCACAGTGTTTCACAGTGTTTCACAGTGTTTCAGTGTTTCAGTGTTTCACAGTGTTTCACAGTGTTTCAGTGTTTCAGTGTTTCACAGTGTTTCAGTGTTTCACAGTGTTTCACAGTGTTTCACAGTGTTTCAGTGTTTCACAGTGTTTCAGTGTTTCACAGTGTTTCACAGTGTTTCACAGTGTTTCACAGTGTTTCAGTGTTTCAGTGTTTCACAGTGTTTCAGTGTTTCAGTGTTTCACAGTGTTTCAGTGTTTCACAGTGTTTCAGTGTTTCACAGTGTTTCACAGTGTTTCAGTGTTTCACAGTGTTTCACAGTGTTTCAGTGTTTCACAGTGTTTCACAGTGTTTCAGTGTTTCACAGTGTTTCACAGTGTTTCACAGTGTTTCAGTGTTTCACAGTGTTTCACAGTGTTTCACAGTGTTTCACAGTGTTTCAGTGTTTCAGTGTTTCACAGTGTTTCACAGTGTTTCAGTGTTTCAGCGTTTGTCTGACGTCGTCACACGGCAGCTGTGATTCTCAGAATGAGACGAGACTGTAAAAGCAGTGGAGACTCTGGGATAAGACGGACTCAGTGAACAGACACTGAACCGCAGGATAAAGACTGAAGTCTGAAGATTCTTAGAACTGATCTGAGGTCTGAGCGTCTTCCTGGAAACGACATGAATCATCAGCAGCACAAATGATAACGTCGACTTAAAGCAGCTGTAAAGTTTCATTTTTCCAACAGAAAGAAAAATTAAAAAAACTCATACTGAGATCTGAAGTTTCACATAGTCATAAAGTGTTGAAAATAATAATTCTGAGATTTGTGTCACACACAAAGACACATTGAAATACTGAGATTAAAGTCCTGAAGTAAAATAGTGTAATTTTAGAGAGAACATCACATTTCTGTCAAATAAAACAACATTAATATTATAATTATTTTTTTTTATATTATTAATATTGTAATAATTCAATTCTGATATTTTGTGAAATTAAAAAAATTAATTTGTGTGAATTGAAAGATTTAAATCTGAACTTTGATTAAATTAGAAATGGTCATAATTGATTTAATTATTATTGAAATCAAAGTCTAAATTTAGAGATTAAAGTTTAATTTGAGATAAAAGATTAAATGATGAAATAATAAAATAAAGTCAGAATTCGATTTTCAAATAAAAGTTAGAACTGATAATAAATCATCATCAGCAGAAACTGATCACTTCTGATCAGAGCAGCTTCCAAACTTTCGCAGGACAATTCCAGGAACGTCGTCTTCAGACTTCAGACCGACCGTCGCTGCCGGAGAACAAAGGACGAGGAGATTCCTGGAAACGAGTCGGTTGGTTCAGAGAGAAGAAGAACTGAGTTCAGAGAAGGAGGAGAGGAGGAGGAGAGGAGGAGGAGGAGGAGGAGGAGCAGGAGGAGGAGAGGAGGAAGAGAGAGCAGGAGGAGGAGGAAGAAGAGGAGCAGGAGGAGGAGGAAGAAGAGGAGCAGGAGGAGGAAGAGGAGCAGGAGGAGGAAGAAGAGGAGCAGGAGGAGGAGGAGGAGGAAGAGGAGCAGGAGGAGGAGGTTGTCTAAGTTTAACCTGATGAACTGAATGAAAACTGAGAGTGAAGTCAGACCGTGTCGTTCCTGGAAGCAGCTGCTTTATCCACATCTTGCATAACAACCAGCAACATGTGTGTGAGTGTGATGACATCACCGCAGCTACAGGAGGCGGAGTCTCCACATGGTGTCCAGGTGTTTTCAGACACCGAGCTGCAGGTACAACAAACCTCCAGACTCAGCGCCATGTGCAGTTATGATCTATTTCTAAGAGGGGGAGGGGGAGGGGAGCGCTTGTTTTCCAGCCTCCTCCTCCTCCTCCTCCTCCTCCTCCTCCTCCTGCTCCTCCTGCTCCTCCCCTCCCCCTCCCCCTCCTCCTCAGTCGTTTATTGCCTCCTGCTTTCCAGGAACCCTGGCAGCAGCAGCAGCAGCAGCAGCAGCAGCGTCTGTCTTCAAGCTGCAGAGCTGGATGTTTGCGATCACGTTCATCACATGATCCGGATCTGGATCCGGATCCTGCTGATCCCCCAAAACAACACAGGGTTAGGGTTAGCCTCCAGAGTCCCCAGAGGAGACCAGGTCCAGTGACACTGGACTCAGGCCACAGATGTGACTGTGAGAGGATCCGGTTTCAGGTCCAGATCTCCAGACTGAGACCTGACCAGTCCTGATAATAAGATCATTAGATTTTTACTTACGATGGATGGTGCGTTATTAATTATAAAAATCGGTGTTTGTGTGAATCTCCACGTCCCCGCGAAGGAGGGAAACTTCAGTGATCCTCGAGGAATAAATAAAGAAATGAAATGAAAAAACATGAGAAAGTTGATTTCAAATAAGAAAAGAAAAAGACAAAGAAACTTTCCAGACCCTTTTTTACATTTAATAAAGTTTCATATCATTCCTAAAATTCATAACATGCTCATTCATGACTGACAAAATATCACAACTGTGATTTCAATCCAAATTCTGACATAAAAGTTGTGAATCTGAATCTGATTAATTTCTCTTGATTTTCAAGAAAATCATAATTTCATTTATTCAGCTGTTAAAAAGTGTGAGTCAGGAACCTTCACACCAAAGTTCACTGATAAATCATTACATTTTAGGATTTCCTGCTCATCTGTAAACACGTATTAGAAAATAAATATGATGGTCTTCAGTGACTTTGAGATGAATTCAGAAGATATTTAATC
>BDMU01000111.1:711856-759356 GCA_002217815.1 Seriola quinqueradiata | reverse complement strand
TCCTTATATGGAGTCTGACTGACTGAAGCATTTATCTATCTATCCATCTATCTATCTATCTATCTATCTATCTATCTATCTATCTATCTAGCTTTCTGTCTGTCTGTCTGTCTGTCTGTCTTTCTGTCTGTCAGTGGTTGTGAGCTCTTGCACTCTGTGACCTGCTGCTGCTCTGAAACTGATTTCTTAGAAGATGTTTAACATGAACACACACACACACTCACTCAGAGTTATGAGTTAGCTGGGAGCTGTTTGTATGAATGTAATTTCTAACACCTGCTCTAAAACACCAGGACAGATGTTTTTTAATGACAAATATTATATCAGAAATTCTTTTGTTAATCCATACTTCCCTACCCACAATGCATCAGTGTTGTTGTCAGACAACAGTAACATCAGGAGTCTTGTCTCCCCCTACAGGAGGCGTCCTGCTGTTTCTCTGATCCAGCTGCAGTGAACAGCTGCGACCAGCAGGGGGCGTCACACACTCATGAACACATGAGCGCAGCTGTGATAGGACACAAAGCAAAGACAATACACCAACAATATCAGACGACTGACGTCACCATGACGACAATAATCAATAAAAACCACAATCTGAACTCGTGTCCAAGAAGACCCAGTAACAGGAGACAGAGACAGGATGTGGACAAAGGAACAAGAAGGTCAATAATCACTGATGTATTCACTCCTGTTTATAATAATAACAATAATCTATATCCTGTCAATACCTCAGTCCAAACCACAGGAAGTAAAGAGTCAGAAGACAAACAGACACACCCACAGTTAATAAACACTTCCACATTATTCATTAATATTCATCAGTGTAGTAGGAGCAGAAACACCTGAGAACCAGCTGACATCAGGTGAACTGATCACATGATCAGGTGTCCTCCGGATCAGACCAACATGTGACTGTTGTGTCGTGATAATTTCATGTGTTTTTCACTCTGATTATTTGGATTATTAAAATGATTTATATTGAATATTAAACTGTGGATCTTAAAACTCTGATATTGTTTCTGTTGACTTCATGGTGTTTCATAAATATAAATTAAATATAATATATACAGACGAGACGTTTCCTAGAACTGAAATTAAAATAAATTCAAATACAATTCAACTCTATACTAATATATAATTATTTTCTGCTTTCAGAGAATCCTAGTAAAAAAATAATTGATGCAAAGTTTAAATGATTTAAAGATAAATCGTGTATTTTGCAAATATAATATTTTATCATGTTTCAGTCACAGTAACTAAAGAGAGAGAAGCTGCTGTAAGTTGATCATGTGACACGTGTGCAGACGTCACATGATGTCTCTCAGTGAAATGTAAAACTCCACATGTTTCTGTTGCTGTGCTGCACATTAGAGATTTTATGCTTTTATTGTGAAACACGTTCCAACTTTTGTTTTGAAAGGCTCCACATAAACATCCACACCTGTAGTTAAAGGTGAGAACAGAAGTTTCCACTGTGTTTCTGTCATTGATCACTGATCAGGTATCAGTATCAGGTCCTCATCCTCCAGGATCTGGATCTGGTCTTTAGAGGGACTCAGAGTCCAGATCCAGTTTCAAGACCGGAAGTGTTGATGATGGACAGACAGAAACCCTCAGTGAGGTTTCATTAATCCATCAGAGGAGATCAATACATCTGACAGGTATTCTCTTTAATAATCAATCGATTGTTCCCGCCATTCTTCCTCAGACACAAAGATGGTGGTGAGTTCACTGTCACAGAAAACTGAGGAATCGGGAAATACTCTCATGTGAGCAGCTGCTATCAGTGAGTTTATGACGTCAGAATTGTTGCCATTGATTATCGATTCATTGATCAGTTGATCCTGTTGGGTTCTGGTTGTGTGGTCGGTTCACAGAGCACATGCTGTAATGGTGATGAAGATGAAGATGAAGAGGAGCAGGAGCAGTGGGGGGGAGGGGGAGGACCCGTGTGTGTCTCCATGCAGCCTCCGGAGCGCAGGGCGGGGCGACGCCGCGCAGCAGCAGCAGCAGCAGCAGCTTCATCACCGCTGACCGACACCGACCTCCTGCTCGTCTCCAGGCCGCGGCATGGACCCCGGAGCCCGGCCTGCTTCCTCTGAATCACAGCGGGTCCGGTTCGAGCTGCGGTCCGTTCGGCTGATGGTGACGACGATGATGATGGTAACAGTGCTGATGAAGATGATGATGATGGCGGTGTGCAGTTAGAGCTGCGGAGCGGAAACTGAGCGCAGACTGAGCGGGAGCATCGCGCTCCGATGCAGCAGAAAAATCGCCATTGTTTGGATGCGCCGCAGCTCGAGAGGAAGAACCCGGAGCTCCGTGAAACCGTGTGACCGACAGACGCCATGCTTTCCCCGCTGCTCCCCGCGCTCTGCCTGCTCTGCTTTGTCCAGGTAAGCTGCTCTGTTTTCGGGTTAATACTGAGCGTCGGAGCCGCGGCTGCCGCCTGGCTGATGTCATGTGAGGCAGCGGCGGTCTGTGGCTTTGTTTGGACAGAACAGATCCGATCAGATCGATTCGGGTTCAATACTGAGGTTCTGTGAGAGCGGGAGTCGGTGGAGTGGAGACACGGACGCGCTGTGGCACCGCAGGTCGGTTAGAGAGGCAGCCAGCAGCTCGTTGTGTCCCGCAGAAAGTGGGTCAGTCGGCTGCAGCCTCAGTGAGTCCCTGCATGTCTGTCAGCATCACTGAGCCTCACACACACACACACACACACACACACACACACACACACTGAGGCCTAACAACACAAACACCAGAAACACCCTGTGAGGAGGAGGAGGAGGAGCTCAGCTGCTCTTCCTCTCTGAGCAGCTGCTTTAGCTTCACCTGCACAGGTGTGACGTCCTGCTTTCCGTCACTGCGGCTCAGAGGTTCTGATCACACTGGTTCAGCTTGGTTTGTTTACTGAGACAATAAAAGCCTCAGTTCGCTGCTGTGTTTTGACCTGAGGACGTGTTGTAGAGGGAAATCTACTTGTAATGTTTCAGCTGATATTATTGATCAGTTGATCAGTGAAGATCATTAATATTTCCTGGCTGGAAAGTAATCTGATTTTAAATAAACCTGTAAATTTAATTTCCACTGATCTGATTTCAAACTGACCAGGTGCTGTGTTGTGTTCAGGGGTTGAGTTCAGGTGTTGTGTTCAGGTGTTGTGTTCAGGGGTGTTGTGTTCAGGTGTGTTGAGTTCAGGGGTGTTGTGTTCAGGGGTGTTGAGTTCAGGTGTTGTGTTCAGGGGTGTGTTCAGGGGTGTTGTGTTCAGGGGTGTTGTGTTCAGGGGTGTTGAGTTCAGGGGTGTTGTGTTCAGGGGTGTTGAGTTCAGGGGTGTTGAGTTCAGGGGTGTTGTGTTCAGGGGTGTTGTGTTCAGGCGTGTTGTGTTCAGGGGTGTTGTGTTCAGGCGTGTTGTGTTCAGGCGTGTTGTGTTCAGGGGTGTGTTCAGGCGTGTTGTGTTCAGGGGTGTTGTGTTCAGGGTGTTGTGTTCAGGGGTGTTGTGTTCAGGGGTGTTGTGTTCAGGTGTGTTGTGTTCAGGGGTGTTGTGTTCAGGCGTGTTGAGTTCAGGTGCAGGAGAGCTGATGGTGTAGTTTATGAAATGTAATGAAATAATAAAATGATGCTCATGCACTCAGAGCAGCGGTTCTCAACATGAGGATCAGGACCCATCGGGGGGTCCAGTGTAGATTTGAGGGGTCCTGGGACAGAAAAGAAAGAACCTGAACACACTGAACCTGAAGAGCTGCTTCCATTAACAATGAATCTATCGACCGGTGTTCAGGTTGTTACCTCTCCTGTGATGTCCTGCTTCACGGAGGCTCTACTGTTCACTCTGCCCTCACTCATTTAAATGGTTGGGCGTAATATTAGGAACAGCTCAGTCTGTTGTAACGTTGAACAGCAGCACAACCTCCGTCCTCCAGCTGAATCATCAGCTCGACACAAACTGAAGCTTCAGGACGGAGGAGTTCCTGCAGGCTCCAGCAGGGACACGAAATAACTCCCACACCGTTTAAAGGAGAGAGTCACACACCTGGACAATGTCCTTCAGATGTGTTAGTGTCCAACAAAGACTCATTCACTGTGACAGGAAACACACTCAGTGACTTTATACTTTTAATTCATTAGTGGATGAATAACTTTTCAAATAATAACTGAGTCAAATAAAAGAAAACGTCTCTTATTGTTGGACTCCGACATGATGTTGCAGTTACAGTAGAATTCACTTGATTCAAACCACCGACCGAGTCCACAGCGATCAAGGCAGGGCCCCCCGGGGGCCAGGTGTCCCGGGGGCCCTACAGGCCCCAGGTGCACCATGTGTCAGTGCACACCTGCAGGGCCAGTAACAGGTGAGCCTGAGGCTGTAGAAAACCGGACTGAGCTTCAGGTTCCAGACCAGCTTCTAAAACATCATAATATCATTGTTCTTGATTTTCTTTCTTCATCCTTTGTTTGTTTCGGTTGAAGCTTCTCTCACACTCTCAGTCCCTGTTCGGTTTTATCTGATGCGTCAGTTTCCAATTTCCTCAGTGATATCAGCAGCGCTGGTGGATTCATATTAAACTGAGTGTCCCTGTGAAAACAGACCATTTTTTAAAATGATCACGCCAGGATTTGTTTCGTATTATTTCACCAAAACCCGTAATCCAAGAAGAACAGGCTGTCGTCCCGTCTGAGTGACTGGTGGTTAAATACAGTCGTCAGGTCGTTAGTTTCAGATTTCTGCTCATTTCATCTTTGATGAAGGATCCAGTGTCTCCGTCCAACGACAATAAATAATCAGCGCCGCTGAATAATGTCAGAACATATTAGATTGAACTTATAAACTACACGTGTGTTTACTTTACGTTAATAAGAATGTTTATGAAATTATAAAAGTTATGGAGGAAAAATCTCTTTTACTGTCAACACCAAGCCACCGTCTTTATCACTGTCGCTCGCAACAGCTGCGTGAACTCTAACGACTCGTGATCTTTCTTCTCATCATTAGAGTCATTAGTGTGATTCAGTCTTAACGACGAACACATTCATTCATGTTAAAGCTGGAGAATCATTAATCATCTACATTGATCCTGTTGAAGCTCCTTCTCCACTTTAGCTGATGAGCTAACTTTACATTAGCTTACTTTAGCCAATGTTACATTAACTAACATTGCATTAGCTTTCTTTAGCTAACACTGCATTAGCTCACATAAGCTAACGTTACATTAGGTTACTTCATCTACCGTTACATCAGCTTTCTTTAGCTAACATCACATTAGCTTACTTTAGCCAGTGTTACATTGACTAACATTGAATTAGCTCACATAAGCTAACATCACATTAGCTTTCTTTAGCTAACGTAGTGGTTTCACAGAGTGACTAAACGAGCTGCTGCTCAGCCCTGAATGTCCAAACAGTTTATTTTCTATCCTTTAGCATTAGCTGTTAGCAATCCTTAAGAACCTTTTAAATATTGAAAAAGAAGGTGAACTGTTTAAAGACACCAGACACCATCAGCAGCACACGTTCATACTGGGAGTCGGGTTTGGGTTTTAAATGTCACAGTAGCAGTCAGGTTCTGTTGGAGTTCCTGTGATGAGCAGTTTCCCTCTTGTAAATATCGATCACACAAACGTTGTTGTTACGGTGATGAAACGGAGAAATCTGTGCTGCGGCTCATTGACACGAGGGATTTTAAAACACTGTGTTTGACTGGAGACGTGGACATGAAACAGGCAGCAGTTGTGGAGCTTCAGATGTTGGAGACAAACCCAGTGGAACGAGTGTCTCCTCAGATGTGATCTGTGCTGCTGTGTGATAATCATCTTATTACCACCATGTGAGCTCATTAATGCTCTCAGCCTGCTGGAGGATGAGACTCATCTCCATATGGAAAACAAAAAGAGTCATTAAGCACCACCCGGGGATTGAACCTCCAACACCAAATATCTGATAATGACATAATTAACATTATGATCCAAACACTGAGTTGCAGGTTAAACACAGACATGAGATCTGTGAGCGTCAGGATGATGATGTTCAGTGATGATGCAGGTGCTGTCAGGTAAAATAGGTCTCTTCATCATGTTCATCATCAAACATGAGAATAATTATTGTTCAGCCAGAAATTATTTCCAAAATCCTCAGTAGGTAAATATTCTGAGGCTGTTCCAGAGGTGAGTGTTTTTTATTATGAATTAAATTCCTGACCTCAAATAAATATTTGTACACAACATGTGACCAAACCCGCCGATACGACGTGACGCGAAACGATACGACGTGACGTGACGCGATACGACGTGACGCGAAACGACGTGACGCGATGCGATACGACGTGACGCAACGCGGCATGATACGACGCGGCGCGATACGACGCAACGCGATACAACGTGACGTGACGCGAAACGATACGACGTGACGCGAAACGTAAGACGCGATAATATACGACGTGACGCAACGCGCAACGATACGACGCGGCACGATACGACGCGACGCGATACGACGTGACGTGACGCGACACGTTAAGTAAAACAATCATACTTCAGTCAATTTGACAGATATTGTGATACGAGTCAGTTTAAGTGGCAATGTTAATTTTTACATTTAATTTTCATTTAAATAAATATAAAAATGATGATGTGATTTTATTCTGGCTTTGTACCAACAAGGAAAGTTTCCTTCTTTACTTAAATAGTTTATTTAAGAAATAGTTATGTTTCATTTTATGCTGCTTTATACTTCCAAACTAACATAAAACTAAAATAACTTTAGTTACTTTACAGATTCAGATTAATCATCAAAATATGATCAACAAATAAATTATGATCATTAAGACTTTATTGATCCCTGGATGAAGTTCACAAACTACCCAGCTGTAAGACAGACCTTTTTATATTTCAATAATTTGATTTATATTATTCTGAAATTACTCGTTAAAGAGACTACTCATTATTTGAACTTTAAGTATATTTATTATATTTAGAGGCTTTTAGGTTCTTGTAGCAGGAACATCTTTCACAGAAATCTGAAATGTGGAAACTGATTTAAACCTTTTCCAAACGTGTGTGTGAAATTGTCAGTAGCTCAGCAGGCGGCTTGTTTTAGAGCGTGTGTGAAGTCCGGGTCTGAATTTGCATATGACAGACTGAGTGTAAAGCCTGTTATCTCCCAGCTTCAGGTTCTGGCAGCTCCTCTGGTGTAAACTGTGTTTCAGGAATCACAGATCTTTGATCTCTGGTTTCAGAAACAAGAGACGCTCAGAGCGGAGGAACCTGCTCTGCTTCACACGCTGGATTTGCTTGTTTTTTCCCTCCAGAGGAAAGACTGTCAGTGTGTGGTGAATTCTTCCTTAATGACCTGTTTGTGCTCATTATCCTGCCGGCAAACACAGAAAGGACCTGCAGGTCTCCAACATGGCAGAACACCAGCGCTGGCAGCTCTCTGCTGCTTCTCCCTCCGTTAGCATCATTAGCCGTGAAGCTCTGGATCTGAATGAAACGTGACATTCAGCGAACGTTACATCTTCAAATCATGTTTCTCAAATTCATTCTGTTCATATGATATAATAAAGCATCAGTGTTTTACAGATACTGTGTTGATATCACATTAAAAACCTATTAGCAGATACTTTTAATTATAAAACAAGCTTAAACAAAAAACATAAAGCTGTCGATGTGGATGTGGATAAGCTTATTGATAGTAAGTACGCTAACTCTTGTCCTGGGATTAACAGTGGATTACTACTGTAGGTAGCGAGGTGTTAGCTACACATGCTACGTTATCAGCTGACCTGAGAGCAGACGAACAGTTTATTACGTAACTTTCACTTCAGCTTTTGTGTTTTTGGTTTAGAAACAGAACAGTCGGATAAAGTAATCTGATTACAGTCATAGTTTTTAAACACGTGACCTCCGTGTTACAGACGTGACGAACATCGATATCAGATCTGGAAACCGATCGATCGGCGCGTGGCTAATGCTGTGGTAGTTATTGATTGGCTTGTGGCTTCCTGTTTCCGTCATTCTGAAGCTTGCCTCTCGTCCTCTCCGCTGGAGCTCGGCTCCTTTTCTCTCTGGGGTCGGAGGTCGGATAAGCAGCCATTGTTGCTGCTCTCATTCAGGCTGTGGGCAGGCGGCTCACGACTTTTTGTTTTCTACTTGGAAGGAGGGAACTGCTGTCAACACGGCTGCTGCTCATTCCTCTTTGTTTACTTGGACTAAAAGCCAGAGGAGGAGGAGGAGGTGGAGGTGGAGGTGGAGGTGGAGGGAACCTCGGCCCGTCAGTGCAGCATTTTTTCTTTAATTACCTCCTGTTTTCATTAATTAAAGATGTTTGTGCTCCTGTTTTGTCCCGAGGAGGTTTTCAGAAAAACTGCAGCGTCGACTAAACGGCTGGTGTTTTCAGAGACGGTGAAACAGCAGATTAATCTTCACGTTTCAAACATGTCGGAGCTTTAAGACCTAAAGTCAGTTTGAATAGTGAGAACATCACTGTCATCGAATTACTGAAGTCAACACTTTTTGGTGTCCAAAGAGAAATCAGATGAAACATCATAAACGCCAGTAAAGAAATGTTGGAGCTCTTTAGAAACATGTTGTTGTTGAACAGAGATGATTAAAGACAGGAAAATATCCTCATGGGGAATTTGTGTCGGACACACTGTTCTGTAAAATCACTTTCATTTATATTATTATACATTTTCAAATATCCATGTTTTTCACCACAGGTCTGTCACTTTATCTGAAACTGAGGTTTCGAGTCAATGATATGAATGTGTTTGGTGACTAGTCGACGAAGCTAAGCTAACGAGCGTGCTAACTGACTATTAGCTCAGAGATTTATTTTTCCTCCTCAAAAACTTTTTATCGAACCTAATGGTGAAAAACCGTCAAGAGAAACAGATCAGTGACTGTGCAACCACGACTCACCTGAGGACTCACCTGAGGACTCACCTGAGGACTCACCTGCTAAAATCTGAACCAATCACGCTTCGCTGCTGGAGCTGTTGTGTAACGTGTGTTTGTTTTTCTGCTGCTCTAAGTGAACGGGTCAGTTCAGCTGTTGATCATCAGTTATCTGAGTGTGTGTGTGTGTGTGTGTGTGTGTGTGTGTGTGTGTGTGTGGGTATCCAGGCTGCAGTTTGAAGCACAAAGAATAAACTGGGTGTTTTCCTCTGCGTGTCTAATTCAGTGTGATTAAGCGCTGGCTCTAAGCGGAGCGTCTGTTACCTCAGCAGACTGCACTGATTACATCCTCAGATTATTAGTGCACTTTCACATGCGGGGTTTAACCCTGACAGCGATAATCCAAACAGCTCTTTAAACTTCCTGTTGTTCTCCTGACTCGTGTCAGACGGGTCGCACGGCGGTGTGATGGTTAAACGTGTTCAGCTCTGCGTGTGAAGCTTTTATTCACACACATGTTCTACGCTGAATTTCACCTGACTGTGTGTGAAGAGGTTTACTGCCTTAACATTACAGATGTTACAACAGCTGTTGATGTTCCTGACCTACAGCCTGTAAAACAACCCGTGTTTTACATTGAAATGTCTACACACGTGATGTGGCGGGAAAGACTTCCATCTCCAGATGTTTTCTTCCAGCCAAAGTCTAAAAACACAAAACTAATGGTTTAATGATCATGTGACAAAGTAAAAGCAGGAATCACAATATTTGACATTTTTTACTATTTGTGTTTGAAAAATGAATAAAATGATTGATTGATGATGAAAGTAGCTGCTGATTAATCTTGTGTTGATGGACGGCTGATGAGTTTTTAAAAAGAAGCTTCGAGATGAATTTTCTGTCACGTGGCAAAGAAAGCTGGAAATCCTCAAGTTCATGATATAAGAACTTATAATCAGGAGCAGATGAGTTGGAAAACAGCTGGAAACATCAGGAATACAGTAGTAGTACAGACATGCAGTGGTGACTGCCGCTGTCTCTGTTGTGCGTTAAAAATCAGATGGAAGTGGAGAAGAAAAGTGTTCGTCGCTCGGGAGCAGAGTTTTAATGCAGAGTTTTGATCCAGAGTTTTAATGAGAGTTTTAATGCAGAGTTTTGGGCCGGACCTTGGGGCGGACCTTTGGGCCGGACCTTTGGGCCGGACCTTTGGGCCGGACCTTTGGGCGGACCTTTGGGCGTGTGTCTGGGAACTGAACGTCATGAAATGAAAATCATTCCTGTGACAGAAGCTGAAATGTTTCATCATCTTACATCTGCAGAAAATGATTTACACATTTATCACAACGTTCATTTATTACTGGCTGCAGCGGCAGCAGTGGAGAGCAGATACGCCGTCAGCCGCCCCCCCCAGCCTCATTCATAGTCTAATGGACTCTGGAGGTCCCGGTCCCCCCCCCCCCCCCCCCCCCCCCCCCCCCTTACACAAAGAAAAACAAAAACTGGAGGTTTGCATGATAATGTTGGCAGCTGCCTGAGGGGACGCCTCCTGACCCCCCCCCCCCACCCACACACACACCCCCACCCCCCCGTTCAGCACTCATTCACAGGGTCAGATACTCCATTCATTCACCAGCTCTGCTCACTGAGAAACGCCTGTGTGTGGGTGTGTGTGTGTGTGTGTGTGTGTGTGTGTGTGTGTGTGTGTGTGTGTGTGTGTGTATGGAGTGTGTGTGTGTGTGTGTGTGTGTGTGTGTGTTTGTATGGTGTGTGTGTGTGTGTGTGTGTGTGTGTGTGTGTGTGTGTGTGTTGTATGGAGTGTGTGTGTGTGTGTGTGTGTGTGTGTTTGTATGGAGTGTGTGTGTGTGTATGGAGTGTGTGTGTGTGTGTGTGTGTGTGTATGGAGTGTGTGTGTGTGTGTGTTTGTATGGAGTGTGTGTCCTCTTGTACTTCTCTCCTTTCAAGCATGATGATGATGGTGATGATGATGATGATGGGGATAAGATGAAGAGTGTGTATCTTCCTCTCTGTGTTTGAGGATGAATCATCAGAGTTTATGTTTCATGATTTCAGATCCAGGTCTCGTTGTTTTTCAGCTTTTTTTTTATGGTCTGTGAAAAACAAACGTATGAAACCTTCATCAGCAGCTTCGTCCGTGTCTCAGGTGAAATCAGCTGCAGGTGATTCATGTCGATTCAGTGACTTGATGACGGTTCATCGGTCTGTGCATCAGGCTGTAGCTGCGTCCAGGTCAGAGGTCGGGCTCCACGTAGACGTGGTCGCCGGGCCGCGATGAGACGCTCTTCTCTACGGAGGATTTTCTCTGTATGTCACCAGCTGTTCCCGCCCTTACCGCTGTGTCACAGAGCACGGCTCCTGTCGCCTAGCAACGTTGACGACACATTACTTTTTTGTTTAACAGAAGCTGCGTCCCAGTTCAGGGTCTCATCCTTCAGATGCTGCATTTACGTCCCAGTTCAAACACCACCTCCTTTTCCTGGACATCCGGCGTATCCCATGATTCATAGCTGACACACAGAGAGACGCTGAAGGTCACACTGTTGCTGTAAAGACTGAGTTTCAGCTCAGATCAACGGTACAACTGTTAAAACTAGAGACTGAAACAAAAGGTTTTAGTGAAAGGAAGTTACGTGTCGTCATGGTTGCTAGGCGACAGGAGCCACACTTTGTGACTCAACGGTAAAGGCGGGAAGAGCTGGTGACACGCAGCCTTCTCGGTCTGTGACGGACGTCGTCTTCGTGGACCTCGTCCTCTCAACTCCGACATTAAAAGTGAGATCCTCGTTACCGCTGTGCGACGAAGACCCGCCTGTTGGAGAGGAAGGAGCGTTTGGAACAGGACAGTCGCCGAGACTCCGTCGGTCTTTGAATGCAGCATCTGATGAGACACAGTCTCTGTTGAACAGAAGGGAAGTGAAACATTTCTGAAGAAACCATCAGCTGATCTCATGTCAGAGGGTCAGAGTTTTAGAGGCATTTAATTTGACTGTGGGGAGAAGACAGGAAATGAGCGGGGGGGGCACAACAAAGGCTTTTTTTCATCTTCGATTATATTTTTATTAAACTTGAAGCAGAAAAAAACAAGGACACACATGGGGGGGGGGGGGGGGCTGTGGTGGACGACCTCTCACATCTGGGAAGCCTGATACACTTTGCACTTCAGTATCAAACTCAGACTCCATCACCGGCTCCTCCTGACGAAGCCTCTGACCTGCAGCTTCATCACGACGCCAAACAACTGAACATGTAAAGTGTCTGTTACAGAAGTCAGCAGGTTACTCATCGCTGAGTCCAGCTGCTCAAACAGCTGACCCACATCCAGCATGCCTCTGGCTGCAGGAGGAAACTCTCAATCAATGACACGCCTGGACGCTGGAAGGCAGCACGAGGCGTTCAGGGCTGTAAAGCATCTCATGAAGCTGTGTGCTGATGAATATGAGACTCTGCAGAGAGAGAGAGAGAGAGACAGAGGGAGGGAGAGAGAGAGAGGGAGGGAGACAGAGGGAGAGAGAGACAGAGAGAGAGACAGAGGGAGGGAGAGAGAGAGAGAGAGAGAGAGAGACAGAGGGAGAGAGACAGAGGGAGGGAGGGAGAGAGACAGAGGGAGGGAGAGAGAGAGAGACAGACAGAGGGAGAGAGAGAGAGGGAGGATTGAGGGAGGGAGAGAGAGACAGAGGGAGAGAGAGAGACAGAGAGGGAGACAGAAAGAGAGAGAGAGACAGAGAGGGAGACAGAGGGAGGGGGAGAGAGAGAGAGGGAGGGAGAGAGAGAGAGACAGAGAGAGGGAGAGAGAGACAGAGGGAGGGAGAGAGAGAGAGCGAGAGACAGAGGGAGAGAGAGGGAGAGAGAGAGAGAGACAGAGAGAGAGAGACAGACAGAGGGAGAGGAGAGAGAGAGAGAGAGAGAGAGAAAGAGAGAGGGAGAGAGAGACAGAGAGACAGAGAGAGAGAGAGAGAGAGCGAGATCAGCACAGCTTTGATCAACACTGTCCTCCATCTTTATTGATTACCTTCATTTATTGATCGGCCTGTACATTTTTTTCCACGTTCCAATGAACATTCAAATAAAAATTTGAGGGAGAAAAGTCCAGGTGTTTTTCAGGGTCTGATCCTCTTTATTAGAAACAAAAATCAATTATTAAAACCTGTAAATGAGTTTGTTTCTGATACCTGTGCACTTAGATACACACTAGATCATAAGACACGTTTTATTGATCAAAGACGATATCAAATCAAGTCAGTGACGGATAATAAGACCATTTATTTTAAAGTGTGAAGACAATAAAATAAAAAAGTGAGAGTTTGAATTAAATCTGTTCGGTTTTAAACTGAGATGAGATGTATTGTTCAGTTTTATTTTGGCGGGGTGATGCGATCTGTATCTTACAGGCTGTGTGAATCCTCTGTGGTTATTACAAAGAGCTGCTGTAAATATATTCCGGTGCGTCTCGTCGTCTCGTCCTCGACCCTGAACGCCGGCGCCATGCGGCTCGTTCTGAGGCCTGTGAATAAACAGCCCCTGATGGAGGAGGGCATTAGCATTCAGCCTCTGCTGCCCCGGAGGCTCTGCGCTCCACCGTGTCCGTGGTAATCCTGGAAGCAGACAGACATAATGAGCATCTCCTCCCACCCCGAATGTGTCTCTCCTTTCATCTCTGTCACCCTGGCAACCATGGAGCCGCAATGAATTGCTATGGATTTTTTTTTTCTTCCTCCTCCCTACAGCCGAACCCCCCCCACCCCCAGAGGAAGTCTGATCTTACTTTGATGACAACTCAAACAATTGGACTGTCACTGAGGATGTTTGACCTTTGACCCCCTGATCATTCCACAGTTATATTGTATTGTAGTTTTAGTTCTTCATACACCATAAATACTCACTACAGCTCCAAGTGTGGATTAATCCGCCGCTGAAAATAGTCCCCAACAAATGCACATCACCTCCTGTGTGTGTGATTTAAAAGCTGCAGTCAGCAGCTGAGTGCAGCTTTCTACCCACAATCCATCACTCCTACTGTCTGCAGCCATTCAGGATATAAATCCAGCTGTAAGTCCACCTGGTCTCACGTCACGTCTCAGGACCAGGTCTCTCCAAATACCATCGCACTAATTAAAGCAGAGTGGCGTCTCGGCATTTTAAAAGGCCAGGAGAGGAGGGGAGGGGAGGGGCTTTATGAGGGCGAGCGTCAATCCCCCACCTTTTATAAAGAGAGAGAGAGAGAGAATGAATTTATTGTAAAATGGCCTCACATACTGAGACGGCGCTCTGCAGCTCTGTGCGCTGACATCACTCAGAGGGTTTTAAAGTGACGGGAGGCGTCACTCGGAGAGGAAAACAGAATACAGGGGTTTTCTGAGCAGAGGGCCAGGACTGCTGTGTTTCCTGCTCCGTCATCACTGTTACTGAACACACACTCAGGGCATCTTCATATTCTCACCATCAGCTACTACAGCAACTACAATACCCATGAGTCTTGGCCACTGGAGAAGAGCTGCAGTCAATTCAGAGCAAAGTGTCACAGATACAAAACTGTAAACATTTAAAAATATCATCCAGGACCCAGAGCGCAGGTTTGACCCAGAGCGCAGGTTTGACCCAGAGCGCAGGTTTGACCCAGAGCGCAGGTTTGACCCAGAGCGCAGGTTTGACCTCGACATTAGAGACACAACAACCCCCCAAAACAAAGAGAATTTTTTATTAATAATCATGATAATTAACTTTATTTATATAGCACTTCAAACACAGGAAGCAGCTCAAAGTGCTTTGACAGACACAAAAGACAGTGAATTAAACGGGGAAATCAACCTACCGTTTGTTGCTGTGGTTTTTAATGATCAATTATTGGAGGGAAATTCTCTGAAATCCACATTTGTTTTAAGTTTCAGCTGTTTGAGGCAGAGTGAGACTTCCTGCTTTTTTGACAACAACCTTAAATTAAAAAAATTCTGTTAAAAAAATAAAAATCTGGATGAAAGGTTGTGAGGATGAGGATAACTCAATACTTAATTTGTAATCCATCACGTTCTCGTCTGCTGTTTATCTTTTGTTACTTCAGCTGCTGCAGATCTTTTCTGTCTTTATTGAACATCACTCGTGTTGTTGTCTCCTCCATTCACAAGAAGAAGAAGTGAGTTTATCTGTTGACAGAGCTGGATTTCGGTCAGCTCCTGCTACAGAGTTTATTCTGGTGATAAAGAGGTTGAACAAAGGAGAGATTCACCAACAGACGAGTGTGTATCATGTTTTTGCCCTCGGCCACTTTCAGTGAGACACACTGGTTACAGAGACGTAAAGAGAGCTAACACTGAGGCCTCTCAGCGTCTCACAGATATTATTGTCCTGCTGTGTTTCCAGTTCACTGAGATATATTTAACGTCTCATTGTCACATTGTGGTGGTGACTCCCATCATGCCTCGGTGCGGCACGTGGGTGGGAACTCGGAGTTTCGCTCTCTGACTGTCAGATTATGAATGTGGGTCAGAATCTGAGCAGACGGATTATCTGCAGGTCCACGGTGACAGTTGATGTAAACTCTTTGTTTCCTGTAAATCTGCTTCATATGTCACATGATGCTGTTATTGATATGAGCAACATGCTAATCCACACGCAGCAGTCCACTGGAAGAGCTGCTGATTTAACAGAAGGAGGGTTTACTGTCACACAACAAAGACGACTGCTGCTTTACATATTCAGAGTGAAGGATGGGGTTAGCCTAGCTTAGCATAAAAACTGGAAGCAGGGGGAACTGTTAGCCTAGCTTAGCACAAACACTGGAAGCAGGGGGGAACTGTTAGCCTAGCTTAGCACAAACACTTGAAGCAGGGGGGAACTGTTAACCTAGCTTAGCACAAGGACTGAAAGCAGGGGGGAACTGTTAGCCTAGCTTAGCACAAGGACTGAAAGCAGGGGGGAACTGTTAGCCTAGCTGTTGTAAAATTTTGTAATTGAATATATTTTTTAAATATAGTAACTTTAACTAAAACTAGTTTTTCTTGTGATTCTAGGTAAATATTTTATAATTATGAGACAGTGTTAATTGGAAGTAGAGGGATGTTTGTTCTCAGGATCTTGACACCAGCTGCTTGTTTCTGTTTTTAACTGATTCAGTTATTATTTCATAATCGGCAGTTAGAGCTGAAGCCATCAGCTGATTGAACAGTTTAGCAGATTGAACCGATCAGCTCATTGACAACAGAGAAGGAGCTCACAGGCTGTTGATGGATTCTGATTGTAAATGAAGTGCATGTCTGATTCTCTTCCATTTTGTGTATAAGCATCGACTGATTAATTGATCCACATGGAGGTTTCTGCACCGTTGTTATGTGGTTTAAGAACAGGAACCAATCAATGATCATTATCAGATCGATGTTAATCAGATTGAATCTGTGATCAGGATCTGATGGGACGTGGTCTGACGTCATTTCTCTCCAGCAGGTTTCTGGTTTCAGGGAAACTGGAGCCAGGTTTCAAGCGGTCACCTTCATCCTGTGTGATGATGATGATGATGACGGAGGTGCTCAGTGAGGAGTGTCCTCTCCTGCCGTCAGAGTTAATGAAGGAGCAGCAGATAGTGTCAGACCACCTGTGTCTGACAGGAAATCAGCTGCTGCTGCTGCGACCGGCTCAGACCAGGACACAGGAAATAACCTGGTCCCGTCTGAACCGGCTGGGACTGTTTACTTTGATTTCAATCAGAGATTTCCCAGAGACGATCAGGGATTTATTGATCTTGGTTCAATAAATATATAATTAAACAAACCATGATGAATTTAAACAGAGACAACGCTTGAAGGATTATTTGATTTGTCTTTTTTTTTTTTTTTTAAATACAGGAACCTGTTCTCGATTGTGAACCTGGTCTCTTCATCATTTGAATGTCAACCTTTATTTAAATTTTGTTGTACAGCCTAACAGAGTCTTCAGACACTGTTTTCCCAGCTGACTGCAGCAGCTTGTTAGTGAACATGACAGAGATGTAAATACAGTGTTTGATCCTTGGCTCTCATCTTTGTTTTCTGCTCATTAAACAGCTGATCCTCTTCCTCCTGATCTGATTCAGTTTGAACAAACAGGAGAAACTCGAGCACAACACGACGCTGCTGTTGCTAAAGCTGAAGCTGCTGAAGCTGAAGCTGCTGCTGAAGCTGAAGGTGCTGAAGCTGAAGCTGCTGAAGCTGAAGCTGCTGCTGAAGCTGAAGGTGCTGAAGCTGAAGGTGCTGAAGCTGAAGCTGCTGCTGAAGCTGCTGAAGCTGCTGCTGAAGCTGAAGGTGCTGAAGCTGAAGGTGCTACTGAAGCTGAAGGTGCTGAAGCTGAAGCTGCTGCTGAAGCTGAAGGTGCTGAAGCTGCTGCTGTAGCTGCTGCTGTAGCTACTGCAGGTCACTGTGTGAAACTCAGAGCAGTGTTTCTCTTTTTAATGAGAGATCTGAAGCTAAGCTCTAGAACAGAATAAAAAGAGCAGGATGCTTTAACTGTTAGTGCTGTACAACACCCTGAGACCTCTGCTGCTGGTTAACACCTCCACCCTCACACCTGAGACACCTGAGACACCTGAGGTCCTCTCAATGTTCACTCTCAGGTCACATCTTCTGTCTGTGTTCAGACAAGAAACCATTTCACATTCAGAGACAAAGACCAGCTTATCCTCCATAGTCCTGGTGGTGAAATGAAAGAAACATTTACATCATCTCCTGAAACACTAAGGAAGTTTAAGGGAGGGGGAGGGGGGAGGAGGAGGAGGGAGGAGGAGGAGGAGGAGGGGGAGGGGGAGGAGGAGGAGGGAGGGGGAGGAGGAGGAGGAGGAGGGGGAGAAGGAGGAGGAAGAAGAAGAGGAGGAGGAGGGGGAGGAGGAAGAGGAGGAGGAGGAGGGGGAGGAGGAGGAGGGGGAGGAGGGGGAGGAGGAGGAGGAGGAGGAAGAAGAGGAGGAGGAGGAGGAGGTAGTGAAGGCCTGTCACTCAGAAACCATCAGTGGTGCAGATGGAGATGAGCTGTGTGTCGGTGCGGTCTATTTACAGGATCACATGATTCACTGTGATACAAATTCCTGTTGTTTTCTGAAGGGGACTGAGGTAGAACTGACATGATCAGTCAATTTATTGATTAGTTGATCAGTCTTTGAACTGAACTCTCAATGTTTTTCACTGTTTTCTTTCATTTAATCAACTGTAGAATAGAAAAATTCAGCAGATGAATCAATAATTAAAAACTTTCATATCTACAGCTTCAGACTGAATCTACTATCACCTCTCAGCAGTGTTGGCACATATCCTGAGTATTTCTTTATATATTGCTATTTTGATTTATGTATCATAGTATTATCTTTATAATCTTACTTCTTCTTTTCTGGTCTTTGTCGTTACATTTCCTGAGGATGAGAAAAATATTCTGATTCTGATCACGTGTCTTCATGTTCGATGTCCTCCAGAGTTCGTCGACCTTCCTCGTCTCCGTGAACGACGACGGTTTGATCGTGGCGGCTCTGGAGCACTCAGACCTGCAGGAGAACGTGACGGCCTACGCTGCCCAGGTCTCTGGAGAACCCAGACTGACCCTGGTCCAATTTGTGAACTCCAGCGAGCCGCTGCTCTTCAACACGTCCTTCCACGGTCTCTGCTACACTGTGGGACTGCTGGTCAAACTGGGACAGAGCTGGTCCAGACCAGTCAAGACCGTGCCCGTCCTCACCAGTGAGTAACTGATGGTTCTTTAACATGACCAACACATGATCAACACATGATCAACACATGATCAAAACATGATCAATACATGATCAATACATGATCAACACATGATCAACGCATGATCAACACATGATCAACACACGATCAATACATGATCAACACATGATCAACACATGATCAACACATGATCAACACACGATCAAAACATGATCAATACATGATCAACACATGATATACAGGTTTTCTGTAAATCTAGTCAGTTTTAGACTTTACAGAGTTCATTATTAATCCATTAACCAACAGATGAAAGAGTTGCCTGTATTTTCTGAGGCGAATCAAAGATTAATGAAGGATTCTTGTTTCAGTAATTGGTCAAAATGAATTTATAACCATTAAATTCACATTAAACTGTGACAATAATTTATAATTATGTAATAATTTATATAATTTAAAGAAAATCATATTTCATTCATTGTAAATGTGAATTCAGAGAAAGTATAGTTTTTATAATTTGAGGCTGATTTTGATTTAATGTGTCCTGTGGTCCAGGTGTGTGACCTGTGGTCCAGGTGTGTGACCTGTGGTCCAGGTGTGTGACCTGTGGTCCAGGTGTCAGACTTGTGGTCCAGGTGTGTGACCTGTGGTCCAGGTGTGAGACCTGTGGTCCAGGTGTGAGACCTGTGGTCCAGGTGTCAGACTTGTGGTCCAGGTGTGTGACCTGTGGTCCAGGTGTCAGACCTGTGGTCCAGGTGTGAGACCTGTGGTCCAGGTGTCAGACTTGTGGTCCAGGTGTGAGACCTGTGGTCCAGGTGTCAGACTTGTGGTCCAGGTGTGAGACCTGTGGTCCAGGTGTGAGACCTGTGGTCCAGGTGTCAGACTTGTGGTCCAGGTGTGAGACCTGTGGTCCAGGTGTGAGACCTGTGGTCCAGGTGTGTGACCTGTGGTCCAGGTGTGTGACCTGTGGTCCAGGTGTCAGACCTGTGGTCCAGGTGTGTGACCTGTGTGTTTCTGTCTCCTCAGAGCCCCTCCCCGTCCGCAGTGTTCAGATATCGGACTATAAAGAGTCTCCAGAAACAGGTGTGGTGTTTGAGATCGAGCCTCCGGCAGGAAACGTCTTCAGCAGAGTCAACATCAGCTTCAGTGAGGGACCGGAGCGACGCTCCATGCTCTATAAAGGTAGGTAATGGGGCTGCTGGGTAAAAACCCCACCTGTCCAGGGGGAGGGGCCTGTTCCTGTCATGTGACTGTCACTGATTGACTCTGATATTTGCTGTTTGTTGCTGTAGACTTCTACAAAGGGAAGACGGTGTTCAAACACTGGTTACCGGGGGTGTGTTACCGGAACATCACCTTCCAGCTGATCTCTGAGGCCACCGTGTACCAGACTGCTCTGGTTGCACACAGTGACATCACACACACACCTGTTCACCACAGGACAGGTAAGACACAGGACAGGAGTCTGTTTGTTTATGTTTGTGATCATTAAAGTTTGTGTTGATATGTTTACAGAATGACTGAGTAGACACTAAGTTGCTTTCAAGGGAAGTCCAACAGCAGAAAATCCCTGTTGTTAGTCTGTAACCATGGCGACAACAGGGCGTTCGGTGTATCCTCTGGAGACATGAAACTTTTATGTTGAAGAAACTGTTCGTAGCTCCACAGAGTAACGAGGAGCTGACGCAGTTATAGATGAAATGTCATAGATGATACTCTGACGTCCTGTTCCCATGAAGGCAGCATTGAGTTGAAGTAAAGAGTTGTTGCTATGGAAACAACTCCCCTTCTTGTTCCTGTTGGTTTTAAAGCTGCAGACCTCGTTTGAACTGGAAAGATAAAACATCCAAGGTCTAAATACAGTTTCAAACCCTGCTACACTCTCAAGATTTATCTGTAAACACATTCATTCATTCATGAATAAATAATAGAATTTGAAAAACTATTTGAAAAGACATTTAAAAATGGAGAAGCTAAATGACTAAGCTAATCGATTAGCTAACAGGAAAACAGCTGGAAAAAAGAAATTGAAATCGAAGAAGGAATCCAGGAATTAATTCTTATTCTGAAAATGTCTTTTCAAATAGTTTTTCAAATTCTGTTTTTTATTCATGAAGAAGAAATGTGTTTATAATTGTATTTATTTCCTCTCTGCTCAAAACATGGAGCCGGTGACTCTGAACCAGTTCACTTGTTTATTATCAGTTTCCTGTCTGACATGTGACTGATGGTGATGATGATGATGGTGATGGTGGTGATGATGATGGTGATGATGGTGATGTGAGGATGGTGATGATGGTGGCGATGATGGTGATGATGATGGTGATGGTGATGATGATGGTGATGATGGTGATGAGGATGGTGATGAGGATGATGATGGTGATGATGATGGTGATGAAGATGAGGATGATGATGATGATGGTGATGATGGTGATGAGGATGATGATGATGATGATGATGGTGATGAGGATGATGATGGTGATGATGATGGTGATGAAGATGAGGATGATGATGATGATGGTGATGATGAGGATGATGATGAGGATGATGGTGATGATGATAGTGGTGATGATGGTGATGATGATGATGATGATGATGAGGATGATGAGTAATGGCGGTCTGAATGTCGCCGTCTGAGCGGAGCCTCATTATAGAAACAGCAGCAGACTGATGAGACAGTGTGACTCATGCTGCTGAGTCTCTGCTGCATTATTGATGTGATGAAGAGTCAGAGCAGGTCAGTCTACTACACACACACCCCGCCTCCTGCTCTCAGCGTCTCCACTGTCTCTTTATTCTGGGCAAATCAGCTGATTGTAAAATGAAATGAAATTATGAATGATGTTTTGTGACTCAGCTGGTCAGGTGACATGTGACAGGTGACAGGTGACATGTGACACCTGTGTGACATGTGACAGGTGACAGCTGTCTGCTCTGTTGTTGTTAATTATGATAGTGTAGTTTGTGTTGATGTATGAACCCAGTTTCGGACTGAAGCGTGTCTGAGCATCACTTTAAATATCACCTGTCGGTCAGAACTGTTACATGTTCATTTGTTTTAGATATTAAACGTCGTCATGGAGACAGGCTCCTGTCAGTGTAATAAGCTTCTGTTTTCATCTTTATTAAAATTTATATTTTCATCATGTTTTAATGTAAAATCTGAATCTGTAAAAAGTCCATTTGATTTATAATTAAAAGTTTAAATCTGACTCATTCTCTCTCTCTCTCTCTCCTCAGTGCCCTACCCCCCCCTCAACATTTCCCGTAAGATCGTGCACCTGAGCCAGAGGGCGGGTCCAGGTGAGGCCCCCAACACAGTCCCTCCTGAGGGGAACCAGGAGAGTGGGCGGGGCTCCCGTCGAGCCCGGGACGTCCCGCTGATGGAGGAGCAGGAGGAGGAGATGCACACTGACGACAACTCTGAGGAGGCGGCAGGAGTTTCCACCCAGATTGCCTTCAACCCCCCGCAGAACCTGACGGGGCCCAGCGCCGCCCCCGACCTGACCCCCAACCAGACTGCGGAGACTCAGAACTACTGGCTGGACCCCACGGACCCGTCTCCTGCCGACAGGGAGGATGAGTTCGTCAACGCCGTGGTGTCGGAGTACGAGGACTCCAATGAGCCGGGGTCAGCCATGGGTCTCCCCTCCGACCCCCCCGTCCTGCCCACCAGACTGCCCCCCATCCTGCTGGAGCTGCGCTGGCTGCCCCCCAGACCCCCCACCAGCTACGACGGCTTCAACATCTACATCTACAGAGACGGTAAACATGCAGGAAGTGGATAGCATGAGGAATTTCACAATAAAGTTCAGTAGAGGAAGAAGAGTGGGATGTTGATGATGATGATTATGATGAAGATGATGTTGTTTGATGATGATGATGATGATGATGATGATGATGATGATGATGATGATGAAGATGACCTTCAGTCTCTCTGTTTTTCAGGGAATTCGACAGAAACAGCGACTGTGGATGAAAACACTCATGAGTTCTTCACTGAACTCACGGAACAAGGAACGTACCGAGTCCAGGTCGCCACGCTGAGCTCATCTGGAGACTGTGAGGCCAGAGAGAGCGCCGCCGACACCGGCTTCACCTTCTACCTCGGTAACAACGACACTGTCACTCTGCAGTGAACACACTCCCTTAAACAGTAACAATCATTTAAGGATCAATAATATTATAGTTACAGAAGATTATTAATTAATGGATTGTAACTAAGGAATTCTTTGTTCAAAAATCCTTTAAAATGAACCTTAAACTCATGATTATTTTCATTATGAATTGATTAATTATTGATTAGTCTTTCAGCGTTAGAGATTGTGAACACACAGTATGTACATTTTTTTAAAGATTTGATTTAATGTAATTTATCAAAATAAAATCATCAAATCGTCAGTTTGATGAGCTGAAACCTGAAAATGGAAAAATGTCTTAAATAATAAATCCTGAAATATCAAAGTAGTTTTGATTAATTGATGAAATGTTGCAGCTGTAGATTATATTAAGTAGAATTTGAATATTTTAATTAAAATGTATTGAAGGGCTTCACTGCTTATTAATGGATAAATAATTGGATAATACAGTTTTAAGGGTTTTTTTATGTTTGGTTCAAGGTGGATTTAAAGACTGAACATGAATATTTTATTTAAAGAAAGAGAAACTGATCTGGTTTTCTTCTCTGAATCCCTGAAACCCACGTGGACTCGTGTATCTACCTGGTCCAGGTCCTGGTGGCGAGCTGCTGGAGGAGCTGAGGGAGCGTCCTCAGGCCGTCAGCGTCCGGCTGCTGGACTCCAGCACCGCCGCCGTGTCCTGGGCCTCGTCCTCCGAGAGCCACAACGGCAGCCTGGTGTCAGTGGTCTCTACGACCTGCCTGAGACCCAGTCTGAGCCAGAGGATGGAGAACACCTACTGCAGCGAGGTCAGGGGGACTGGGTCTGGGTCTGGGTCTGTAGACTGAGCTGGGTCTGGGTCTGGGTCTGTAGACTGAGCTGGGTCTGGGTCTGGGTCTGTAGACTGAGCTGGGTCTGGGTCTGGGTCTGGGTCTGGGTCTGTAGACTGAGCTGGGTCTGGGTCTGGGTCTGGGTCTGGGTCTGTAGACTGAGCTGGGTCTGGGTCAATTTGTGAGACTTAAAAACATTTAAAAATCTTCCTTGTAAAATCAGAACTTTGTTTTATAATTTTACAGTTTTTTGTTTGATATAATTTAGATTTTTTTTATCATATTTCATTTAAACTATTTTTATAAATTACAACTTTGTGCACAAACGATGGAACTGTCTTTATTCTTCAAATGCAGCTGAACTTCCTTTTCATTAATCTTATAATATCACAACTTTCTGTTGAAAACATTTCACCTTCTTCTTCTTCTGCAGTTACGACTTCACTTCCTGAAAATGATCTTTGAAATTAAAACTTTAGTATAATAGTAGTAATAGTAACATTAGTAGTATTTATAGTATTTTTCTCTAAATCAACTTTGTTTTCAGAAATATTTCAGCTTCATTCTTAAAACATTGACTTATTTTTTAATGTGACATTTTCTTTTAAATTCAAATTCACATAAAAACTTTATTGCAAACTTTTATGTCTTAATTCTTAATATTGACTTACGACTTTATTTCATCTTTATTTTTTGAATTATTAACATTAATTGAATAATTAATTAGAACGTCCTCTCCGGGAACATCTGGTTCTCATGTGACCTCTGAGCGGAGGGTGTTGGAGGTCAGTGTTTGCTCAGCGGCACGGCGGCAGCGTGATCAGCAGGTTAAAGTTTGTTTTTCTTCACAGGAGAACTCGACGAGTGACGTCGTCTCTAACCTGACCCCCGGCGCTCAGTACAGGGTGGTGGTCTATCACACCAACGGACCCCTGATCAGTCCTCCGTCTGAGCCCGTCATCATCGACATAGGTGAATGTCCCGAGTCATCCCAGGTTGTTCATTCACCTGGACTGTGAATATAAATCATCATGTGTGTGTGTTTGTGATGTCAGAGCCCACTGGCGTGCGGGAGCTGGCTGTTTACCCTCTCAGTCCCACGGCGGTCATCCTCAGCTGGCAGCGTCCGTACCACGTGGCGTTCAGGAAGTACGTCCTGCAGACCTTCTTCTTCAACCCCGTCACTCTGGCCTCGGAGTGGACCACCTACTACGAGATTGCCGCCACCGCTTCCATCATCGCCTCCGTGGTAATGCAGACGAAAGCGTGTTCGTGTGTTATGACAGTGATTTCTTCTTCTTCTTCTGTGTGTTTTGACCGGTCTTCTCTTCCTCTCTGTTCCTGGTGTTTCCTCTCAGAGAGTCACTGACCTGCTTCCCGCCTGGTATTATAATTTCCGTGTTTCCATGGTGACGTGGGGCGACCCGCCACTCAGCTGCTGCGACAGCTCCACTGTGAGCTTCGTCACAGGTACTGAGGTGTCTGTCGTTACACCTCCCTCACGTTCATGTGTTCACGCTCATGTTTACTGTCGACTAATGAATTACGAGCAGCCGGAGTTCATGACGCACCGTCAGGTGGAACCGCCACACACACCTGAACAATCCAACATGTCCGCCATGAGCTTCACCTCATCAACAGTAACACTGTTTTCAGTCCAGTCACTTCTACTTTGTCATCAATGTCAATATTTCCTGTAGCTATTTCACATTAAAAGCCTATCAGCAGCTCAAAGCACAAAATCCCCTCCTTTCCTGGTAGGCTTTTAATGTGAAACATCTGCAGGAAGTGTTGAGTTTTATTGACAACAATGGAGAAAACAGCAAAGTAGAAGGGACTGGAAATAATCAAAGAGTGAAAACAGATCGTGCTATTTCACTTCCTGCAGGGTTTTCACATTAAAAGCTTCCCAGGAAAGGAGGAGATGATGTGCTTCGAGCAGCTGTTAGGGTTTTAATGTGAAAGATATATACAGGAAGTGTTGTTATGTTGACAGCCAACAGTTTCTTTTATATATTTTTCACTGAATCGATCACACATTGTAGATTTTTGTATGTTTTTAAAGTTTATTTATTTAATTTATACAGGGACAAAGCAGCTGTTAGCCGTGTTAGCTAAAAGGCTAATTTTGTTATCCATTAAAATAACAACCAACAATTTGACCTGATTAATTCATTCATTCTCTGTCTGTCTCTCTCTGTCTCTCTCTGTCTCTCTCTGTCTGTCTCTCTGTCTCTCTCTCCGTCTGTCTCTCTGTCTCTGTCTGTCTCTCTCTCTCCGTCCGTCTCTGTCTCTCTCTGTCTCTCTCTGTCTCTCTCTCTGTCTCTCTCTGTCTGTCTCTGTCTCTCTCTGTCTCTCTGTCTCTCTCTCCGTCTGTCTCTCTGTCTCTGTCTGTCTCTCTCTCTCCGTCTGTCTCTCTGTCTGTCTCTGTCTCTCTCTCTCCGTCTGTCTGTCTCTCTCCGTCTGTCTCTCTCTCTCTGCCTGTCTCTCTCTCTCTGCCTGTCTCTCTGTCTCTGTCTGTCTCTCTGTCTCTCTCTCTCTGCCTGTCTCTCTCTCTCCGTCTGTCTCTCTGTCTCTGTCTGTCTCTCTCTGTCTCTCTCTCTCTGCCTGTCTCTCTCTCTCCGTCTGTCTCTCTCTGTCTCCAGCCCCGGAGGCTCCTCACATCTCCTCGGTGGATTACTCTCATGGCGTTCTGTACGTTCGTTGGACGTACGGTGAACTCTTCATCGACCTGTCACACTCCAGGATGCAGCACTGGCAGGTGGTCGCCGTCGGCAAGAAGGGACCTGAGAAGAGCTACTCCATCGACGTGAGTCATTCACTCACTCATCCACCCATTCATTCATTCATCCATCCATCCATTCATTCATTCACCCATTCATCCAGTCCTTTCTTATAGAGATGAACTTGAGTGTTTGTGTCTCCACAAAGACTCTTTCACTGAATCTGAAACCATTTCAAATAACCTGCAGCAGATGTGATGGTGGTGAGACTCTGCAGGTGGAGTCACCTGTTCATCCTGAGTGTCAGAGCTCCACCTGAGTCTTCAGCCCCTCACCTGTCTGTGAATCACAGACGGATGATGTTGGACTTTGTTGTAGAAGCTGTCCTGCTCTGATCTTCAGGGAACTGACACAGACGTGTTTCCACTGACCTGAGAACAAGTCCAGCTTCATGTCTGGATGAACTGGGTCTGATCAGGTGTGTGTTCGGTGGAAGCTCAGACTCTGCAGCAGCAGCAGCTTCAGCAGCAGCAGCAGCTTCAGCAGCAGCTTCAGCAGCAGCTTCAGCAGCAGCTTCAACTTTCAGCTTCAGCAGCAGCAGCAGCTTCAGCAGCAGCAGCAGCTTCAGCAGCAGCATCAGCATCAGCAGCAGCACTTCAGCTTCAGCTTTCAGCAGCAGCTTCAGCTTCAGCAGCAGCTTCAGCTTCAGCAGCAGCTTCAGCAAGCTTCAGCTTCAGCAGCAGCAGCTTGTTACTTGGAGCTGAGCTGTTATTGATTCTCTCCTCTGGGTCGTTCGATGGTCCAATTAGCAGCAGCTGTTTCTGCTGCAGGAGCTGCGACTCGTCTTCTCCTCCACGAGGCCAATTATGTTCCCGGCAGACTCAGACTCGTTAGCTGCTGGAGGCTCAGAGCTGCCCTTTGAGCCTTAATTGGCCCGACTGCTGGATCCACAGCAACTGAGACACAGTGTGAAGGCTGAAGGTTTAGAGCTGAGGATCCTGGTCCACACAGAACCACCACAACACCTGAGTCTCAGCTCACAGCACCTGTCCTCCCAGGATGCATTTCAACAGTGACTGTGTCACAGCGGAGCCACAAGGCTGTGCCATTTCATAGAATACAGTTTCATAGAATATAAGTTAATACAATAGAATAAAATGTATTTAATAGAATAGAGACGTGATGTTTTTGTGTGAAGTTCTAAAGGACGAACGTCTCGTCCTGGTGAAACGTCATGTGACCTGTCGTCTCATCAGTGACTGAACCCGATGGATTTCAGGATTTAGCAGCTATTTTTAGTTTGTGTTTTCAAGAAGGATTAAATGATATTTTGGAAAAATACCTTCAGCTTCATGTTCATGTTGTTCAGTCTGTTTCTCATCACATGAAACTGTGTCACTGTGCTCGCTCTGTACGAGAGAAGACAGGGAAGAGAAAATGAACATGTAACAGGAAACACCAGGAATATGATATATGTGTATTAACTGTGTGTGTGTGTGTGTGTGTGTGTGTGTGTGTGTGTGTGTGTCAGGTGACTCGTAACGCGATGCGGGCCAGCCTCCCTCTGCCTCCAGGTGACATCTACAACCTGACGGTGACGGCGTGCACCGAGCGCAGCAGGAACACCTCCATGCCCAGCATCATCAAGCTAGGTCAGCACACACACACACACACACACACACACACACACACACACACACACACACACACACACACACACACACACACACACACTGAGTCTGAGTCTCTGAGTCTTTGAGACCAGCACCTCGTGTGTGTGTGTGTGTGTGTGTGCGACCTCAGCTCCACTCTGAAACTGTTTTCAGCCTTAAAGTGAATATGAAACTTCATGATTTGCACTTCCTCTTTGAGGCTGTGGAGGTATTTCAGTCCTGAGAGGAAGTGTCAGTGTTTCTGAGGCTCGGCTCAGCGCAGACCTGTTTCCACCTGCGGCTCTTTCCTCCACACACACACACTGTTTGATTTAAACGTGGTGGTTTGTGCTTCAGAACCGGCTCCTCCCAGGTCTCTGTACGCCGTCAACGCCACGCACTCGTCCGTGACTCTGCTGTGGACCGAGGAGGGAGTGGTCGACTACTACCAGGTCCTGTGTCGACCCAACAAGGCCAGCAAGGAGCTCAAGGTAAAACCACTGCGTCCATGTTTCCTCTGTTCGTTTGCTGAGCGTTTACTTTCAAAACCCGAGTCACAAAGTTCTTCACATCCACTAAAAAGATCTTTCAAATATGTAATAAACATGTAGACGACAGAAAACGGGTCAAAGCAGCGCTGTGAATCAAAGTCTGTTTGTTTTGTTGCTGGTTCAAAGTTGTTTCAGAGAAAATTCAAACACAAGGAAGAAAACTTTTACCACTTTTCAGTCACTTAAAAATCTAAGTATGAAATAACCAGAAAAGTCAGTCTGTGAAGTCAGACGGTGGAACAGCTGATTTCCCATGAGGCCGATGGTGTTTCCCGCTCTGTGTTTGTGCGTGCTGCTGATTTCTTTTCATAATAAAGTTTTGACATGTTTACAACATGTAACACTTGACGCTCCCTGAGGGAGGATGAAGTCAGACCTGGGTGCGGTTGTGAAGAGGAACTGTTGGAGCTGTGTGCAGATGTATAGTGTTTCTGAAACACTGTCATGTCTTTACCTTCTTTAAATGTAGGTAGAAAATCAACCCCTCCTTCTCTGCTGCTTGTTACTCCACTGTGCGCCCAGTCACGGCCCAGTCACGGCCCAGTCACGGCCCAGTCACGGGTCACGGCCCAGTCACAGCCCAGTCAGGGCCCAGTCACGGCCCAGTCACGGCCCAGTCACAGCCCAGTCACGGCCCAGTCACGGCCTGTATACGAGGTTTACAGCTGGTCTTGTTTCTTGTGTTATTTCAGGGCTAACCTGAGTTTTCAGCTGCAGGTGTGAGACCTTTGTGTATCAGCAGGGTGCCCCCTAATTACCTGAAGTACAGTGACTCATGTTATTAAAGAGGAGGTGAGGATGTTTCCTGCAGAAGACACAGACTGAGATCATCAGCTGCTCTCCATGATCTGGTCTGATGTGGTCTAATGTGGTTTTGATGATCTGGTCTGATGTGGTCTGATGTGGTTTTGATGATCTGGTCTCATGTGGTCTATGTGGTTTTGATGATCTGGTCTGATGTGGTCTGATGTGGTTTTGATGATCTGGTCTGATGTGGTCTGATGTGGTTTTGATGATCTGGTCTCATGTGGTCTGATGTGGTTTTGATGATCTGGTCTGATGTGGTCTGATGTGGTTTTGATGATCTGGTCTGATGTGGTCTGATGTGGTTTTGATGATCTGGTCTCATGTGGTCTCATGTGGTTTTGATGATCTGGTCTGATGTGGTTTCTGGTCTGATGTGGTTTTGATGATCTGGTCTGATCTGGTCTGATGTGGTTTCAGGCCCGGGAGCCTCAGGTGTCCAGCTCTCACGTGGTGACGGTTTCTGGTTTGATGCCCTCGTCTTCCTACAACTGCACCGTCACCAGCTTCAGCTACAGCACGCCCAGCAAACCTGCTCACATCAGCATCTCCACCACAGGTAGGTGGAGCTGTCCTGACACTGAAGGTGCACCTGCACCACCTGCACCACCTGCACCACCTGCACCACCTGCACCACAGGTTATCATGGATCATACATGTTTCTAACGGGTTAACTGCTCTGTCTGAGGGTTTTACCCTTAATTAGGAAATTGATGTTTAAGTCTTTTAGTTTGTTTAAAGTGAGTTTCACCTCATTAAAAACCCTTAAATAAAACAAGTAAGTCATTAAAATACATACAATTATTTATCCATTAATTATCCCTTAAAATCCTATTTAGAGCACCTTAATTACATCATTAATAATGAGTAAATTAATGGATTATAGTAACGTGTTTTTAAGGGATTGTCTTCTCCGTTTAAGAGATTTTTCAGACGTGAAAACCTTTAAAATAAACAAAATAACATGAAAGTTGTCGTTGAATTTTCACTTTCATTTGGAAATGAATGGTGTCAATTTAAATGGGGAGGGGGGGTCATCCCTTTAAATGCCTTTAAATGAAGCAGATAAGCCTTTAAAACACCCCATATATTACAACACATTAATTAATCCATGAATGATCCCTTAAAATCACCTTAATTATTATAAGAATAACAAGAGTGTGAGGAAAATTAATGGAATTTTAATGTAAAAAAAATGAAGGAATTTATTTTCATTGTGATCATTTTTTCTCCTTTGATCACTGTCAAGCTAGTGATGGTAGAAGTCAACACTTCCTGTAGATGTTTCACATTAAAAGCTTAATGTGAAACATCTGTGCAGGAAGTGAGTGAAATCAGAGACATGGCGGACTCTGGGTGGAGGTTGGTCAGATAATGAATCTCAAACCTGTGTCGTGCGTCTCCAGCTAAAGAGATGAACCCCAGCGTGGCGGCGATCTCGGCTCTGGCCGTCCTCAGCATCCTGCTCATCAGCCTGCTCGTCCTCTTCCTGCTCGTTCTCCGTAAGAAACACCTGCAGATGACCAGGTACCAGACTCTTCATCAGTATCACTTATCACCAAACCAGCAGCTTCATGTTCTGTTTCCGTGACTCACGAATTTCTGCAGTTCAGTCTCATTCTCACCGTCGTGTCTCTTCTGAAGAGCGGAATAGAAATGAAATGTTTTTATTCTGAGAGAACGATTGTAATTCATTTGTCATACTTTTAGTTTTAAAATATTTTCTTTTTCTGTATTTTTTGTCTCATTTTCAGGTGGTTTTTCCTTTGGTTTCCATTTGTGTATTATTCTTGTCTTTTGTCTGGTTTCACCTTCTCTCAGCTGTCACTCACCAACACTGTCTATGGGAAAATGAATGGGACTTTTATCCCAGGAGCCTGTGGCTTCACTGGATGTGACCAGTTCTGGGACGATAATACTTTAAATCATAGCGGATCCACAGAGCTGCTGAAGTTAATGACAAAGCATCTGACTCTGCGATGTTCAGTAATCAATATGAACCCAAACACATTTATTTTTATTAGGATTAAAAAGGCTCATTTCTTCTTCCTCTTCCAAATTCCACTTTTGTGTCATCAACAGTTTTGTAGTTTGTATCTCCAGCTGAGCTTCGGTAGGGAGGCTGGCGCTGACCCGGTATGAACACTGCTGACCTCAGCTCTGCGGCTGTGGGCTGGTTCTGCAGTGAACACCCTGTTCCCTGCATGAATTCACAGCTCGTTTTAACCTGCGCAGCAGCGTCACCGCGTCATTAGGACATAAACTACTTCCTCTTGTCAGGAGGCGAAAACCAGCAGAAACACTTCACAATAAATAACTGAGTGTTTGAGCAGCACAGGATCGGATCAGAATTATATCTGAATTATATCATGGGATGACAATAATCTGGGTCTGAATTTTTCTTTTTGTTGTTGTCAAGAAAACAGCTGGAGACAGATGTTTAAAGAGGCCATTAGCAGATTATATAGTGAATGGTGAATTAAGGTGGATTTATTTTTGTATTTTCTGTTGTGAAGTGAATTAAATTTTATGACAGATGACTAATGACAGATAATTTCTCCCAAGATGAAAAGTAAATGATAAAAATAACAAATTCTCAGTGTAAGATGCAGCTGGGAATTCAAATACATTTTTCTTGGCAGTAAAAAAAATCAGTTTTTGTCAAATTTTTGTCAAAATCAGTAAAAAAAATTATTTAAAAAAAATAGATGCAAGAACATTTTTAATTAATATCTTAAGAGACAAAATAATGAGAAACATTGCAGCCTGAGTTATTTTCTCATTTCAGTTTACATCGTTATTTTCAGTTTTTGTTTGTGTAAATATTTTGTTTGTTTATATATATATATATATGTGTGTGTATATATATATATATATATATATACACACACACACACACACGTTTCTTTCATTTATTTTTCTTGCAGGAATTTAAATCTGATTTCCACAAATGTTGCAAACTATTTAAAAACATAAACACACGTAAAAACAAAACAAAAAAGTTCAAACTAAACTAAAAAAGATCAAATTTATATGTTGATTTTATCATTTTGACTTTGATTAGAAAGTTAGAAATACTGTCTTTCTGATTAGTATTTTTATTTTTGTAATTTTTAACTTATGGATTAAATTTTTGGGTTTCTTTAATAACAGTTCAGAAGCTGGTTCATGTGGATTTCCAACCCTCTCACGTCTTCACCACGTTTCCTGTAAACTGTCAAACTATCCAACAGTTAAAACTGAGTTGGATTGAGAACAAACTCTTCACATCATAAGTGTTATTTTCAGCCTCATGCTTCCAGCTCACTTCCTCTTTTTACTCATTACTCATCAAATATTTCTGACTTCCTCAAACTGCTCCGTACGATTCTCACCACTGTGTGCTTTCTGTTTCAGGGAGTGTGGAGCTGAGACCTTCGTCAACTTCGCTTCGTTTGAAAGAGACGGGAAACTTCCTTACAACTGGTAGGTCTCCACCCCCCCCCCCCCCCCGCCCTCCCCTCCCCCTCTGTTTGATTGCTCTTCTTTGAATCACTATGAAATGTGTAAACGACAAGTAGGAATGATAGAATCACTTCACGGCCCTGAGACCTGAGTGGATGTTTTATCAGATTTGGAGACGTCAGTAATCACACGTCCTCAGTTTGGATGTCAACACCCTGGAAAGCCCCCACCAGAGGCAGATTATCGGCCCAGCAGGGGTGAGGAGGCAGATTAGAGATTTGAACATGTAGCTACAGATTTTAGCTCATCTGTGGTGCTTTAAGCAGCGTAAGACAACGATGAAGATGAAGATGATGATGAGTTCAGGCCCCCACCCCCCACCCCCGCCTGCTTTGTTTGGACCAGCTGAAATTGGATGTTTGTTGATGATGAAGCTCAGGATTTCCCTTGATCTCAGATTAAAGGGAGAAAATTTGAGTCAATTGTGTGAAATTCTACAAAACAAGAAAGAAAAGAAAAAAAAAGACGATTCTCAGTCGTTCTTTAAACTCTTTTAAAGGAAGAGTTGAAAACGCCTCTTCCTCCCGATGATGATGTGGCTGATGGATCAGATTCAGTCCCACACATGTGACTCATGACAACCACTCAGATTAATATAACAGCTGAAAGACGGTCAGTTAAGGCAGAACCTCGGCTTCCATCTGCTGTTGTATTTGACTCCCATTACTAAATGCACATGTCCATCAGATGTCTCTTCTCAGTGTGACGGTGGTGGTGTTTCTGCTTTGACTGTGCATGTCAGCTGACCAGCAGAGGACAGCTCACGTCTCCACTGATGCAGATCTGTAGAAAACAAAGTTCTTTGCACAACAACAACAACAACAACAAAATTATTTCAATCTAAAAATGTCAGGTATTAAAACTATTAGACTTCACTTAGAGAAAGAAGCGTGAGCTGCAGCGGGAACAGCGTTGTATAGGTTATGTACAGTATGATATAGTGTGAAGCTCTAGTGACACTTGTTGTTTTGATGCCATCAAATATTGATCAGAGGAACATACGTGTTCAGGATGAGATTGATGATTATATTTGTATTTTTACTATTTTGGATGTACCTCCTGAAGAAGAGCAAACCATCTGTGTTTGTCAGTGTGGTGTTCCTCAGGGCTCGATCCTAGATCTTCTTCTTTTCTTTATTTACATGGTGAAGCAGACGTGTCCTCACTCTTCATTAGTGTGCAGAGGAGAATTACAGTATAAAACATATCATATGACTTAAAGACACACTCCACAATTTCTCTTGTTCCCATAATTCCATACTTTTGTATAATTTAGTTTGTTAATCCCAAAATTGATGTTGTTCAGTTTGTACATTGTAATATTTTATGAATCACAGTCACTTTGAGACAGTTTGTTTCCGTAATTTTGCTGCATTTGTGAACATTTTCAAAACAAAGGTCATGTGTCATTTTAAAATGTTTCAGTACATGTGTTGGTAAAGTCCCTGATTTTCAGAAGTAAAAAAAAAAAATCCTGTTTCGAGACAAAGAGACATGTTGTTTTTCTATTAAAACCTTTGTTGAAATTTTAATATTGAGTAAATGCAGACAGAACTTTGTTTAAATAAAATATAGAGTGAAAATGTTGAGTTAAATCCGGAGCTAAAAGAACGAGTTAATGAATCTGATCAGATGTTTGACTCTAAAATCTAAAGACAGTTTGTGGTAGAACCACAGACACTTTTCAGTCTGGACCAAACAGCACAACTCGATCTGCATCAGTGGGGTCACGACCCGACAACACTAATGTTAATGAGATCATCAGGTTCGTTAAGGTGACCGTCACGTGGTTTGACGTCCCCACCGAGTGACAGACTGTGGACTGTTTATACACGACGAGGGTCCCGGCTGAGTGTTGTATTGTGGGTGACGGGCTGGGAGGACACAGTGATGTCACAGACTCAGGCTGGAGGTTGTTTAAATGAGACAGAGCGGTCATTGATGTCCGGCAGCAAACAGAGACTCATGTTGTCTTCCAGAGAGACAACGGGACACTTTCTGAGCGGCTGCATGAAGCATTAACTCTGTGTTCAGCACTAATGTGAAGCTCTGACGCTCTGTGCCTCTTTACTAATGAAGCACCATGTTCTGTCCCCAACCTGTCGCCCCCTGGTGTCTGTTCTTCTTCATTTGTTTCTTGTTTGTATTTTTATTTGACCCCCCTTCAGGCGAAGAAGCCTCTTTGCCTTCCTTACCCTACTGCCATCCTGCCTTTGGACTGACTATCTTTTGGCTTTTTATATTAATCCTTGGTAAGTAGCATTCGCTGGCCAAAAACACTGCACTTCAGGGGCATGTCCTAACAGAGCCACAGCCCACAGTATTGATCAGAGACATGGTTTGATCAGGTGACCTCAATGATCATATCTGGGTCCACAATTCAAAAATAAGTCTGGTGTTATTCTAGATTTCTCTTTTCAACAAATCCCATGAAAAACCAACATGTTTCCTGATGGTGTTCCTCAAGGTTCATCCCTGGGCCTCCTTCTTTTCTCCATTTCCGTGTTTCCACTTCATACGGATCTTGTTTATATGTTTTGTGTTAATTTTATGAAGATGACATGCAATCATAAAAAAAAAAATATATATATATATATATATATATATATATGTATATAAGCATCAACAATATAACTATAAACTATAAATTGTCAAATCTGGTTGCTCCCATTTGGAAATTAAGTTAAATGTTTTAAGGTTTTACGAGAACAAGTGTCGCTTACCTGGGGAAGAGATGGCAACAGGTACACTATGGGAAAAAGGCGAGCCGGCGGAAGCAGTGTGATGCTTTGGGGAAAGTTCTGCTGGGAAACCTTGGGTCATGCCGTTCATGTGGATGTTACTTTGACACGTACCACACACCTAAACATTGATGCAGACCGAGTAGACTCCATGGAAACGGTGTTCCCTCTTTCAGCAGGACAGTGCTCCTGCCACACTTCAACAATGCTTCAGGAATAGTTTGAGGAACGACAAGTTCAAGGTGTTGACTTCCAGATTCCCCAGATCTCAGTCCAGTCAAGCATCTGTGGGATGTGCTGGACAAACAAGTCAGATCCATGGAGGCTCCGCCTCAGAACCTCCAGGACGTAAAGGACCTGCTGCTCAAATCTCGGTGCCAGATTCCACAGCTCACCTTCAGAGGTCTGTGGAGTCCAGGCCTCGACAGGTCACAGCTGTTTTGGCAGCAAAAGGGGAATCTACACAATATTAGGCAGTTGGTCATAATGTTATGATAAAATATATATATATATATATTATTCTCACAGAAATCTTAATGACACAAGTGTCATTTGATTTTACTTAATTAAGAGAACATTTTATGTTCTTTGAGTCTAAATCAAAATGTATTAATGTTTATATTGATGTGAAAACTACAATCTGATCTCTGAGATTTCAGGTTATTAAAGTTTCTGTGAGAACAAAAGATACTTGTTTTGTCCACAGATAAAATATTAGGAGCCAGATTAAAAGTTTATATATTATCTAATTCATATTTGTCAGTAAATAACAACATGGGCCCTAAAGTTGATCCTGAACACCAGATTTAAAGAGGAGCTCTGTTTATTCTTACGTAAGTTAAAAATGTCTCGCCGAGCTCAAACTCATCATTTTATTTGGGTCTAAATCAAAAACAATGTGTGAATGGTGATGTAGATCGTTGGTCATGGGTTTGGAGAGTGTGGTTTTCAACAAGGTTCAATGTTCGAGCCCCTTTTCTTTTCTTTTAACAATTAAATGGGATCGCAGCAGGACGGTGTGTGTGTTAATGAGGAAACTGGTTTTAATAGTTTGGAAGTCAGTGTCTCAGAGGAATCAGATTAATCTTTAAATCACACCGTGCTCGTGAGCAGGAGACACTTAGCGTTGCTTTGAGTATGAACATGGGATTTGTTGACGAGGAGGAAACGGGAGAATAAAACCAGACTTCTACTTTAACACTTGAAATCAAGATGAATCTGAAGTTCAGTTTGAATCTCAGGCGAAACAGGAAGTCAGCTGATGATTGTTCTGACATGATGAATGCTGTGTCTGTGGTCGAACACTCAACGTCTCACTGAGTGTGTTTCTACTAACATGTTGTATGTAGCATGATGCTAACTGTCGATGCTAACTATGGCTCTGCTCCATGTATGGTGTCTGCATGATGTCTGTCTTTTACTTTTGTCTTGTTTGGGTTTTCAGTGTAGCTTCAGTGTTTACAGTAGTTCTGCCTGTAGAGTAGTTATTGTGTGTTACTGTGTTAGACTGTAGATCTTCTACTGCATGTTTCCAGTTAGAGGTTTAAATCTCCACATTTCCTCCTAGTTCATTTAGTTCAGTTAAACATTTCAAAACTGAGCTTTGAGGAAACGTGGATCATTTAATCCCAAAAAAGGATTTGACTGAAAATAGAAGTATGAAGTGATAAAATAGTGTAAATGTGGAAACACTGCATGTTTAATGTGTTTGTATAAAACAGGAAACAATTTTAGATGAAAGGAGAATTTCTGAGCATGATGTTTTTATTCTTTACATTTCATTGTGATTTCTGTCAGTTTCTGGGCTCAGACCGATGAATGAGTTAAACACCTTTATGGAAGTTTACAACTGCCAATATTTAAATGGAATCTTTTTAAGTTGAAATTTGTTTTTCCATTTGTGTGCTCTTATATGACAACAAAGGTTAAAATTAATTTTAAAAAAAAAAGTTTATTTTCATGTTTGAAAATTAAAGTTTACAACTTAATCCTGCCGACACATAAACAAACACAAGTGAAAGCAAAACCTCCTTAATTATAATTCCACTGAATTGACTTTTCATTTTCAAACAATTTGAAACATTTACAGGAAAATAAAATTTCAAACTCAATTTTGAAGTATGGAATTTGAATCAAATTTTGTTTTATGTGTAATGAAACAAAATTAAAGTAAAATTTTATGAAAATGACCATGAATAGATTGTTTCCATTGTTTCTTTCATATATTATCAATAGATAATGTGTACATATATATGATCAAAGTGATCAAATTAAAAGATTAAAAGCAAAAGCCTAAATTGAAACGTGTAAAAAGAGATGACGATATAATGTTTTTGTTTTTTCATTTCACTCCCTCTCTTTTGTGATTTTTACTCGTCATTTAACATAAATCTCCATAAAAGTTAAAACATTATTCAAATTTAAAAACAAAAGTTTGTATTTTAAATATTTGAATTAAATTATTAAAAATGTAGATTAACATAATTTACATTAACTGGAATGTAAAAGTATAACATCATTTAATATAAATACAGTAATCGGCACACAAATGGAAATCAAAATTTTAAATGATTAAATTATTTCATTTTAATATTGTCAGCCATAGACTTATTTACACATTAATGAATCAGATCTGAAAATATGAAATAATTCAAATTTCTGGTCACATTGTTTGTTCATGGAGCCTAATTATTATAAAACTAAAGTAGATTAATAATTTTTATACTTTTCACTGTATTTAGAATTAATTAATAAAATTCAGAACATTTGACAAACAACACGTTCTGAAATCAGTAAGATTCATCAAGACATAATTTCTTTCTGGTGAGCGAAGGCTTTAAACTCCGTCATCGGTCGAGCTGGTGTCTGCACAGAGGAGATGAATTGCTGAGTAAGATCGACGTCTTACTGTTCTTTGTAATTTAGTCTTAATGAAGTTACTGATGGATGATGGAGGAAAATTTACATGTCTGTATTTTATAGGAGCAAGACAGCTTTAAAGAAACGGAAGCTAACAAGGTAACAAGACTAAATAACAACACGTGGCTTTCAGTCTGTGGGCTTCATCATTCGGTGTTTTTTATTATTTCTTTGTTTATTTATTTTGTGTATTGGTGTGTATCTCTCTGCATGTGCGCTGCCATCGCACTAATACCAGCCTTCAGCCAGAAAACACAGAACATCAGTTTAATCCAGCAGCTTAAAGTGAAGCTGAGGAGGAAACATGGAAACATGAGCAACAGATGTGTCAGTGATAAATGTAAAGACTGTAATCGCTCCGTACATTACAGTCCTCGTCACAAAGGTTAAAGTTGAGACATGAACCTTTATCGTTCTGTGACGTCTCCTGAATGAACATTTCTAACATTTCTCTTCGTTTCAGACTCGTTCTCAGTTTATTCAGTCTGTGAATTTAAAGGGTTAAAACAACAGAAAGGTCACGAGGTCGTTAAAACCTAAAATGTTCGTTTATGAAAAACAACATGATGAAGATCATGTTGTTTTGAATTTTAATCCCTCGTCATATTTATATGATATTTGTGTTTTCAGTCCGGTGCAGCTCGACGACTTCGACGCCTACTTCAAAGAAATGAGCAAAGACTCCGCCTACAAGTTCTCTCTGCAGTTTGAGGTGAGTTCAGTCAACATCTGGACCTCAACATCTGGATCTGAACATATATATATATATATATACATATATATATGTGTGTGTTTTGTTTTGTTGTTCTCTCTTTTTGTTTCAGTAAATAAAGTCGTGAGTTTTCAGATGAGAAAATGCCATTTCGATTTCTATGTTTATTCAAATTAACGACTTCTTTAAGATGTTTTAAGACAAAAGCAGCTGCTGGTTAATCTCATTATTATATTATTATATTTATTATTATTATTATTCACGTTTTTCAGGAGCTGAAGAGCGTCGGCCTCGATCTTTCCCATGATGCAGCTGACCTGCCCGTCAACAGACCCAAGAACAGATACACCAACATCCTCCCTGTGAGTTCACTTCCTGTCAGCGGTCGCCACGCCAACATTCACATTAATATTTAATCACATGACATGATGAAGAGTTTGATGATGATGATGTGATGATGAAACATGGAGTGACGTAGAGAAATCTTCCTCTTCTCTGTAGACGACTTCAGTCGAGTGAAGCTGATCTCGATGCACAACGATGAAGGTTCAGACTACATCAACGCCAACTACATACCTGTGAGTTAATCATGTAGATATGTAATATATAGATACAGTCCATGATATAGTCCATGTTAATCATGTAGATATATAATATACAGATATAATCCATGATAATGATTTTACGATTTTTTCACGATAATAAAATTTGAATCCAAAGTCAACGTGTTAAAATAAATGTACATTTATAAATCTTAAATGTAAAATACATGATGTAAGACTGTGACGTTCACACTGTGTTTCTGTGTTTGACTCTCAGGGATACAAACATGCTAAAGAGTACATCGCCACTCAGGGTCCTCTGCCCGAGACCCGTAATGATTTCTGGAGGATGGTTCTGCAGCAGAAGTCTCCCATCATCGTCATGCTCACCAGTGTAACGAGCGACGGAGGGTGAGTCTCACTCTGTCACAAACACATTATTACAGTCACTTTCTAATTAGACTCCAACATTAATATTACTGTTGTTAAGAAATATATCCTTGTATCCAAGAACACAGACGTGACAGTGACTTTACACTGAAACTGTAAAGTGATCCAGAACATTTTCAAACTCATTATTCTCATTATTATTATTAAATGTTTTTGAATCTGAGTTTCTGAGTTTGTGGATGTTCGGTTCTCAGGTGAAGTGCGATCACTACTGGCCGTTCACAGACGAGCCGGTGATGTACGGAGAGATCAGTGTGGAGATGCTCTCTGAGTCCGAGGCCCCAGAGTGGACCATCAGGAAGTTCAGACTGGGATATGTGAGTTTACCGCCCTGAGGCCCGGGGGGCCGGGGGCCGGGGGCCGGGGCCCGTCAGGGGGTCGTCTCTAAAACACGGCTGAAGCTGCAGTTCCTCTGGTGGCCACTAGATGCTGCCACCAGTTGATTTTGATTAATAATCATCTTTTTTATCTTAATTATGAGAAAAAAATATCTGAAGTTATTGAATCTCCAAATCAAATCAATGCACAATAATCAATAATCAATGCTTTATTTGGCTTCCTGTCAGTTTTCTTTCTGTCAGTCAATAAACACACTTTAAACTCTTTAATAAGACGTCTGTGTGTCGCCCCCTGCAGGCCGACGAGACTCAGGACGTCCTCCACCTGAACTACACCTCGTGGCCGGATCACGGCGTCCCAACGGTCAACGCCATCGAGAGCATCCTGCAGTTCGTCCACATCGTCCGTCAGCAGGCCAACAGGACCAAAGACCCCATCGTGGTCCACTGCAGGTCAGCACCGGGTCTCTGGACCGGGTCTCTGGAGACCGGGTCTCTGGACCGGGTCTCTGGAGACCGGCTCAGAGCCACATCAGTACTGAGAGTTTGAAAACATCTGGATTAGATGGTTTATAATCAGTTTATTAATTCAGTTGTTAACACTTAATAATAAACAATAATGAACAGGTTATAACACAGTTATAACAGTGTGCGTGCGTGCGTGCGTGCGTGCGTGCGTGCGTGCGTGCGTGCGTGCGTGCGAGCGTGCGTGCGAGCGTGCGTGCGGCAGACTGTAGTTTTTAATGAGCAGTGTTCAGTGTTTGACTTCAGGAGAGACGCTGAGTCACGCAGCAGGAAGTCAGATCTCACTCTGACAGTGATGTAATGTCCGTGATGTCACTCGCCCTCCTCCTGTTGTTATGGTGATCTCTGTTGTTATGGCGATCTCTGTCTGTCCTCCTCAGTGCTGGAGTGGGCAGGACCGGGACCTTCATCGCTCTGGATCGTCTCATGCAGCACATCAGAGAGCACGAGTTCGCCGATATCCTGGGGATGGTGTCAGAGATGAGGTCACACCGTCTGTCCATGGTCCAGACCGAGGTGAGGACACACGGGTCAATGTCCTGTCTGTCACACACACACACACACACACACATATACTGTATATGTGTGTGTGTGTGGTCCAGTCTGGATTCTGAGGGAGTCAGACTTCATTAACTCCTGTGTCTCAGTCTTTGCTTGATTTTTATTCTGTCATTATTTTCTATGTTGTTGCTCTGAGTCTTTGTGGTTGAGTCTCGTGTCTTTGTGTTTTGTGTCTCTTTGTAGCAGCTGGTTGAAGCGTTCAGCAGCTGAGCTGCAGCCTTTAGTTTAAATGTGGATGAAGACGTCTGTTTGTTCTTCTTCTGTGCAGGAGCAGTACGTGTTCATCCACCAGTGCGTCCTGTTGATGTGGCAGAAGAAGAAGCAGCAGTCCATCACCTCTGATGTCATCTACGAGAACGCCAGCAAGACATAATGATGAGAGTCCTCCAGACGTGAGTCACAGCATCATCATCATCATCATCATCAGCTTCATCAGGACAGAATGAAATTCATTTGGTCTGAAACACTCGACAGTTTCTACAGTTAAAGAGAAATTAGCATTATAAAGACCAATAAACAGATGTTCTTCCAGATGTTATGATCCACCTTCACCCTCCCTCTTCCTCGTCTTGCAGGCTGTGAACACGCCCGACCTCCTGTGCTTCAGGCATCCATTCTCTGCAGAAGAAGATTCGCTTCATCATCAGTATCAAAAATAAAACAAACATCTCAACGACGCCAGAGGAAAAAATGGATCCAGTTTTTTGTTTGAATTAGTGTTAAAGCTCGGGGGACGGAGTTCTGCCTTAAGGAGCCTTCACTGACTGACCGCCATGTTCGACCACGACCCGCCCTCTGAACTGGACTGACTCACGTCAACGTGGGGCGGGGGGAGCGTTTACCGGCTCCGTCTGCTGATTGGACGTCTGCGCTGTGTCCGTCCTCGTTCAGATGACGAGTGGGTGGAGCTGAGTCAGCAGTTTCTCATTTTATTTATGTTTTTAATCTCAGGAGTCGCTGAAAAACCAGCAAGCACATCGGCCTCTTCCTCCTCCTCCTCCTCCTCCTCTTCTTCCTCCTCCTCCTCATTGGTTAGTCTGTGTGTTCACCTCCTGCAGCTGCAGCCGTCACACACTGCCAACACACAAACACTGGACTGAAACATGTCGACGATTAAACTCCAACAGCGCTAACATGCTAACGAGCTGCCAGGACCGCTGCACAGGAAACACTCACTGAATCAACCCAGCAGGCGTTCGACAGAAGTCGAGTTTGGACCAACGATGAGCACAAAGTTTAAAGTCTCCACATGCTGACGCTGCTTTTTAATTTGTGAATTATTTGCTGTTTTTTAATCAAACACTAAAAACGACTAAAAATGTTTTGGAGGAACTTCCTGTTTCAGTCCAGGGTGAAGACGCCAACACTGACAAAAAATATCTTGGAGGTGAAATCACCTTTTAGTTTGAACTTGCTGAAAGTTTCAGATTTAAAGCAGCAGAAGAAGAAAACTTTGTCCTGGTTTCTCTGAACGCATCGACACGTTTTTATTTGGTCGAATCAACGTCGAACACGTGAATGTTTGCTGGTCTGCACAAAACTAAAGGGCACAAAACAGTGGAGGGGAACGGACGCCTTTCTGTGGAGCGCCGCCGTCCCGCCATCAGAGGCCAGTTTAGAGACTGTGGTCGTAGAGCTGTAGTTTGTATTTGCACTGAGGACTCGGAGCTGCCGACTGAAGAAGGGAAGAGTTCCTGTTCAGACGCGTCGCTCCACGTCCGTCCTCTGCTCTGATGAAGGACGAGAGGTTTGTGAACAATCAGCAGAGAAATGATCGTATCTGACGTCGCTCACCTGGAGACGGTGAACTGCCAAAACCACTAAGACGTGACATCAACACCTGAGATCAGGTTTCCCGCTCTGATTCTGAAGGCGGGAAATGACAGAAACATATCTACTCATCATCTCTGGAGCCGTTCAGGGGCCCAGACATCATTTCTGTTCTCAGTCAAAATCTCAACATGTAAACACTTAATATCAATTTAATAAAACTCTGTCGAACATTCAGAAAACAAAACGTTTACATTTTCACTTTGAGACACATTCACTGATTTTGTTGCAGCGCCCTCGTTTTTTTATTTTTTGTTATGATCAAAAATTTGTTTTTTCTACAGCAAAAATATTTAATCCTCAGACACTATTCTAAACTTCACATTTAATATTTCTCTACACTTTTCAGGTAATTTCTGAAAGTGAATGGTGAAAGTAACAAATTGCTTTATTTCCCACATTATACAGCTGAATTGATTTTAAATAAAAATCTATCAATTTAATTAGACAAACAAAAGATGGAAATTGAGTTCAGTGTCCCGTTTAATAAAATTTAGTTCATTTCATTCACAATATTTGAAATAATTCCCCAAATACCAATAAAGTGACCATAAAATTCATGTTCAAACTTTATTTATATAGTTTGTCCTACATTTACATTGGAAATGAAAATTTTAATATTGAGCCCAAATTTGCTTTTACAAAATTTGGGCTAATCATCAGTCCCACTGTTTCTAATCTGTAACGTGTGAAATGCAACAACACGGTTGTGGCATCAGAAATATTAACATCTGTGACCTTAACATTTTTATAATGCTGCTACATTTAGGTCATAAACCCAAAATGTGTTATTGCACTGCTAACTAAATTATTTTTATCTCCTATATTTTGTGAATTAATCTTCCAAAAGAATCTATATTGAAATATGTTGTAGTGACCTCAGAAATGATGTAATAAACACCAGATTGTGATATTGATTTTGATGCAGAGCCTGTAAATCAACATGTAATCTGGTTTGCGAGAGTCTTCGTGTGATTCTCTCACATTGTTGGACACTTAATGACATTTTTGGGCGTCGTAACAGAATCAGTGAGTGTGATATTAAAAATAAACAGAAACATATTAGAGTTTACACTGGGTTTTTCTGGGGCCCCTAGTGGCCCCTGGTTTGATCCCGGCTCGGGTCAGCTCTCCACGTCTGTCTTGAACTCACGACTTCTGTACAGAAACTAGTCGTGAAGCCGTTCGTCTGCTCGTTCATCATATCAGAGTTATTAACGATGATTTGTCATTTTCCATCTTTCTACTGAAGATTTGACCGAAGGCCAAAAGAAAACTCACATCTGTCACTTCCTGTTGACTGTAGAGAATGTCTACTGAACAGACGAGTGGTCGACCTTTAACCTTTTACACTCCATTCAGGATGTACAGGGTGTCGTCAAAATAAGAGCACAGCACAACACCGTTCCCTTCAGTCCAATATAAAATACATTTTCCTACATTTATGGTGTTTGTTTTAAATGCACGTTATAAATAAACTTGATTTGATTGATTTAAACAGATAAGATTTAGTTCTGACACCAGCGTTTACTCAGCACCTCAGTAAACGCTTTTGAATTTCTGTAGAAATAGTTTTACTTTGGAAATACAGTTTCCTACAAAAACTATTTTGTTTTAGTCAAATTTTGATAAAGTTTTGCTTTCATTGACTAATTTCTCCAATAGATCAGTGTTTAATAAAATACAGTATTAACTTGTATAATACTATAAGTACATTAAATTAAGATTTTAAGAAATACATTCATACAATTATAATTTTAATCTCAAAATTTGATATAACATCCCCAATTATTAAAATATTGTATTACACCCCTCAAAGTTTTTATAAATGCACATTTTTTTATCAAACTCTCCAACTTAATTCTAATTTTAAAAAACTGGTTTGGAACCCAAAGTATTACATTTTAATAAAAGAAAAAGCTGTTTCGTTATTTTGACGACACCTTGTTTGTAATTTGTAGAAAATTTTAATTAACGAATGTTTGTAAAGAAGTCGTCTGACACGTCAGTGTTGACCTGTGAAATGATTCGTCCTTGTTGCCTTGCGGTTCAAACACCTGAAGTCTGTACCTGTTCTCTGTCTCGGACCCTCAGAGGTTCGGTACTTTGGTCGCCACTCGATCTGAACTAGGTTTCATTTCACTATTAGATATCAAATGTACTGTACATACTACTACTGCTTAACTATTCTGTTTCTACTCGTCATTACAAAGTAATTCTTGTGGAAATGTTGCTTTAGAGGTTTGTTTTTTAAAAGTTGTTGTATATGTGAATCATCATTACCTGAGCCAGAAGCTTCGTTCTCTCATCACTACAATGGTTCGGGTTCTCGGGGCGTCAGCGTCGACGTGAACGGACAAACACGTGTTTGGAGAACTTGTCTGTGGCCGGAGAAACACTCTTTGGTTCAACTGTCACAAGAAAAAAGAAAAAAAGAGAATAAAAACTGACAGACGACCTGCAGACAATGTCCTGACGCTCAGCACTGTACACTCTTCTACAATTCTTTCTCTTGCTTAGTGTGTGTCCAGTCAAACTTGTACGTCATTGGTGCCATTCTTGTGCATTGTGTCACTTAAAATTTGAGGGATGATCCTGAACTCGGATCATCATCACAGAGTTTTAATGTGTGTGTGTTGGAACAAAATAAAATGTTGCAGTTACACGTGTCGCCTTTTACTTTCTATCTACAAGCTGTTAAAGGAATTGTTCTACGACTGAGGAAACATCACAGCTTTTTGCATTTTGATTTGACTGGGATTCAATCCTAGAACCTTGGATTATGGTAACAAAATTCATAGTAAAGTAAGTAAAAAATGTCATAAACACGCCATAGTAAAGTAAGGCATAAAAGTCATTGTACACTGTAGCATAAAAGTAAGAACCGTTTTAAGGAAGAAAAATCCACAAGTATAGTGTATTAAGCAAAAAGTCAAAAAGTACAAATAGTATTTAGGCATAAATGTCATAAAAATCATTATAGTAAGGCATCAAACTCATAAATAGTAAGGCATAAAATAAAAAAAAATAGTATGAAAAGTCATGAAAACGTCATAGTATAGTAAGGAATAAAGGGTCATTAAAATGTAATAGTATATTGAGGCATGAAAAGATAAAAATATATCAGTATAGTAAGGCATGAAAATTCATAAAAAAAGTTATAGCATAGTAAGGTATAAAGAGTCACGAAAACGTCATAGTATGGTCAGGCATTAAACTAGAAAGTATATTAAGGCATAAAAGTCCAAGAAACGGCAAAAAATTTTATGGAAGAAAAATGCCACAAAACGGTATAGTGTCTTAACGCACAAAACGTCAAAAATACAACATAGCATATTTAGGCATAAAAGGTCATAAAAACGTCATAGTATCGCAGGGCATGAGATGAAATAATATAATTAGGCATAAAAATGCCGAAAAAAAGTCATAGTATAGTATGGCAAAAAACGTCAAAAATACAACATAGCATATTAAGGCATAAAATGCCAAAAAATGGGAAAAAATTTTAAGGAAGAAAAATGCCAAAAAACGACATAGTATAGTATGGTGTTAAAATTCTTTTAAAAAAAGGCACATGACTGTTTAGCATCACATGGGAATTGAACCAACAACCTTTTGAGTAAGAGGTAGCTGTTCTAACCATTGTACCACAAGCTGCTATATTTCAATAACTAGTAATCCACGTATTAAAGATGTCATAGTATAGTTAAACATAACTCGACATAGTATAGTGAGACACAAAATCTAAGCAATGACAAAAGTCTAAAAAAAGGTCAACGTATACTGTGGTAGAAAAATACCGAAAAACGTCATAGTATAGTATGGCACAAAACGTCAAATATACAACATAGAGGATTAAGGCATAAAAGGTCATAAAAAGGTCATAGTATGGCTAGGCATCAAACTAGATAGTATAGTAAGGCATAAAATGCCAAGAATCAGCAAAAATTATTATGGCAGAAAAATACCAAAAAACGTCAAAAATACAACATAGCATATTAAGGCATAAAAGGTCATAAAAAGGTCATAGTATGGCTAGGCATCAGATGAAATAATATAATTAGGCAAAAAACGTCAAAAATACAACATAGCATATTAAGGCATAAAAGGTCATAAAAACGTC